>JBBDGP010001195.1:1082500-1556445 GCA_037952835.1 Lithobates septentrionalis
GATCTGTACATAGGACGACAATAAGCCGTACGCTCCATAGAGTTGGGCTTTATGGCAGAGTGGCCAGAAGAAAGACATTACTTTCAGCAAAAAACAAAATGGCAAGTTTTGAGTTTGCGAAAAGGCATGTGGGAGACTCCCAAAATGTATGAAGGAAGGTGCTCCGGTCTGATGAGACAAAAATTTTACTTTTTGGCCATCAAAGAAAATGCTATGTCTGGCACAAACCCAACAGCTCACATCACCCAAAGAATACCATCCGCACAGTGAAACGTGGTGGCAGCATCATGCTGTGGGGATGTTTTTCAGCAGTTGGGACTGGGAAACTGTCCCAACAAAACGTGTGTGTGTGTGTGTGTGTCTGTGTGTTGAGGCTAGAATGGAGGTTCACTTTCCAGCAGGACAATGACCCCAAACACACTGCTAAAGCAACACGTGGGTGGTTTAAGGGGAAACATGTAAATATGTTGGAATGGCCTAGTCAAAGCCCAGATCCCAATCCAATAAAAATCTGTGGTCAGACTTAGATTGCTGTTCACAAGTGCAAACTATCCAACTTGAAGGAGCTGCAGTTTTGCAAGGAGAAATGGGCAAAAAATCCCAGTGGCAAGCCCATAGAGACTTATTCAAAGCAACTTGGAGCTGTGACAGCCACAAAAGATGGCTCTACAAAGTAATGATTTTGGGGGGGTGAATAGTTATGCAGATTGGACTTTTTCTGTTATTTTGTCCTATTTGTTGTTTGCTTCACAATAAAAAAAAATAAAAATCTTCAAAGTTGTGTGCATGTTCTGTAAATTAAATAGAGCAAATCCTTAAAACAAAACCATGTTAATTACAGGGTGTGAGGCAACAAAACATGAAAAATGCCAAGGGGGTGAATACTTTTGCAAGGCACTCTATGTACATTTAGGAAATAATTCAGGCCTTTTTTAAAGCAATCTACTGAGCTGGCCAGAAACACCTCTGGAGGGAGTCTATTCCACATCTTCACAGCTCTAGACTACACCCATTACATTTTACTTACTATTCTACATAGGTTTACCTTTTACCCCAGACTGAAAACTTACACTAGGTTTAGGGACATGCTGATTACCGCAACGTAACACAAGATCTGTGTTGATTCCCCATACCTTAACCAGCCAGAGACTGCAACTTTTGGCCCAGCTTTAAAATGTGATACTAAAGTCTTGCTTGTTTTTCTTTAAAAACATGTTATACTTACCTGCTCTGTGCAGTGGCTTTGCACAGCGCATTCCCGATCCTCTCTCGTGTCCCTCTCCAGCACTCCCGGCTCCTCCCTCCTGTCGAGTGCACCCACAGCAAGCAGCTTGCTATGGGGGCACCCGAGCTGAGCTGCATTGACGGTTCGCCCACGCCCCCTCTGATTGGCCCACTGATTTTGATTGGCAGCAGCAGGAGCCAATGGCACCGCTGCTAGTTCTTAGCCAGTCAGGAGGGAGAGTCCCGTATGGACGAGGCACTCATGCACATCGCTGGAGGAAGATCAGACTCAGGCAAGTATTGGGGGGCTGCTACACACAGAAGAAGTATTTATCTTAATGTATAGAAAGGTTTTAAAAGTTTACAAATTCTTTATTACAAACTGTACAAAAAAATATTTAAAACATATTAAAATTGGGTTTGGATAATCTATCCAGATGCAATGTACTCAAGAGGGGAATTGCCAAACAGAATGATGGAAGACACCCAACGTGTTTCAAAATATATTTTTCTTCAGGGGTGCAAAAACATTAAAAAGCAGAATGCCTTCTTTAGAATGGCAAGTGCATGTAGAAATAAATACCCAAAGTTAAAAATAAGCTGCATAACGTCCTGAGCATCACCAGGGGGTGCCAATGTGCAGCTAGAGGTCCACTGGGGTCTGATAATTCAACAGGAGGGAGGTATTGCCCTGCTGCCCTCGGACCACACAACTATTTGCATGGATGCATTCTAAGATCAGTTTTTGGAGATATGACCCTGGGATTCTCCATTGACCTGACTGCTCACAGTGACCTATATTTCCGTGAACAAATATACCATGATTCTTCAGGATGTCCAAGTATATGGAAACGCATAGATAAGGCAATAAATTTGAATGTTATCCAACCCAGCATCCTTTTACCCCCTGATGACTGCACTAGAATGATCCTAAATACTGCTAGCTCTGCATGGACACTGTGGATCTAGCATATATATCTAAATACCTTCCTCGTGTTGAATTATCACCCAGTAGATCACTATCTGGGCATTGGCGTTGCACCCTGGTGATGCTCAGGACACTATGCAGCTTATTTTTAACTTTGGTTATTATTGCCAGATGCACTTACCACTTCTTTACCAAGGCAGTGGTCGTCTTGGAGGTGTTTTTGGGGTCGTTATGTTGCAATACTGCCCTGCAGCCCAGTTCTCGAGGGGAGCGGATCATACTCTGCTTCAGTATGCCACAGTACATGTTGGCATTCATGGTTCCCTCAGTGAACTGTAGCTCCCCAGTGCCGGCAGCACTCATGCAGCCCCAGACCATGACACTCCCACCACCATGCTTGACTGTAGGCAAGACACACTCGTCTTTGTACTCCTCACCTGGTTGCCGCCACACACGCTTGACAGCATCTGAACCAAATAAGTTTATATTGGTCTCAGACCACAGGACATGGTTCCAGTAATCCATGTCCTTAGTCCGCTTGTCTTGAGCAAACTGTTTGTGGGCTTTGTGCATCATCTTTTAAAGAGGCTTCCTTCAGGGATGACAGCAATGCAGACCAATTTGATGCAGTGTGCGGCGTATGGTGTGAGCACTGACAGGCTGACCCCCCACCCCTTCAACAATGCTGGCAGCACTCATACGTCTATTTCCCATAGACAACCTCTGGATATGGCGCTGAGCACGTGCACTCAACTGCTTGGGTCGACCATGGCGAGGTCTGTTCTTAGTGGAACCTGTCCTGTTAAACTGCCGTTTGGTCTTGGCCACCATGCTGCAGCTCAGTTTCAGGGTCTTTGCAATCTTCTAGCCTAGGCCATCCTTATGTAGAGCAACAATTCTTTTTTTCAGGTCCTCAGAGTTCTTTGCCATGAGGTGCCATGCTGAACTTCCATTTACCAGTATGAGAGAGTGGGAGCGATAACACGAAATTTAACACAACTGCTCCCCATTGACGCCTGAGACCTTGTAACACTAACGAGTCACATGACACCAGGGGAGGGAAAAAGGCTAATTGGGCCCAATTTGGACATTTTCACTTAGGGGTGTAACTCACTTTTGTTGTCAGCAGTTTCAACATGAATGGCTGTTGAATTATTTTGAGGGGACAGCAAATTTACACTGTTCTACAAGTTGTACACTCACTACTATACATTGTAGCAAAGTGTAATCACATGTTGTCACATAAGATCTAAAAATATTTAAAAAACTGAGGGGTATATTCACTTTTGTGAGATCCATCTCCATCATCGCAGGGATGTTGGCACATTAACAGCTACTTTATCCATTTCTAAGTGCCATCATTCAGCCTCTGATTAACCCCAAATAAAGTTCTAGTAGGTCTTTCCTGACATTTTCTTAGTCGCATACTTCAGCAAAAGCTACGGTCCGCAGAGAGCTTCCAAAGCATCAGAGGGATCCCATTGTTAAAAAGGCATCCGTCAGGAGAAGGGTACAAAAGAATTTCCAAGACATTAGATATACCATGGAACACAGTAAAGACAGTCATCAAGTGGAGAAAATATGGCACCACAGTGACATTACCAAGAACTGGACGTGGCCCCAAAAATTTATGAAAAGACGAAAAGACTGGTCAGGGAGGATGCCAAGAAGCCTACAGCAACATTAAAGGAGCTGTAGGAATATCTGGGTTGTACTGGCTGACTGTGTGGTACATGCGACAACAAACTCCTGTATTTTTCATATGTCTGGGCTATGGGGTAGAGTGGCAAGACGGAAGCCTTTTCTTAAGAAAAACATCCAAGCTGAAGTCTCCCAAAGCATGTGGGGAAAATGTGTTGCGGTATGATGAAACCAAGGTTGAACTTTTTGGCCAAATGTCCCAAAGATAGGTTTGGCGCAAAAACACTGCACATTACCAAAAGAACACCATATCCACAGTGAAGTATGGTGGTGGCAGCATCATGCTTTGGGGTGGTTTTTCTTCAGCTGTAACAGGGGCATTAGTCAAGGTAGAGGGAATTATGAACAGTTCCAAATACCAGTCAATACTGGCACAAAACCTTCAGGCTTCTGCTAGAAAGCTGAACACGAAAAGGAACTTCATAGGAATGGTTTCAACAGGAGATTAAAGTTTTGGAATGGCCCAGACCTGAATCCGATTGAAAATCTGTGGGGTGGTCTGAAGAGGGCTGTGCACAGGAGATGCCTTCTTTCTACTTGTTGCTAGAAATGTGATCCCAAGACATTGAAAAACAACATCTATTCCCACAATCGTTGAATAGCGTGCAGAGCCAAGAAGAACTAATAGCTCAACACTATGACAGGCACACACTAAAATGGGCAGGCACAAACTATTTGGATCATTTTCTCAGGTTCAGGATGATTGAAAACATTTCTCCCATAAACACCTAGTTCAGATGTAGAAACCAGGAGCTTTGCCCCGATCCCCTGCCCAGACAACCAACACCCTGCTACCCCACCACCACATCTAGCCCTATACACTTCCTTCTTTACTTATCCAACCATCCCTTACATCTTTCCTCTTTCTTCTCCCAATCCATGTGCTAGGACTGTGCATCTACATCTAGACCCCCAGCAAAATAGTTTTAGACCCTAAGGCCTCATGCACACGGGACGCTGTTAAACTCGCGTTCAGAGGCAGTTGGACACTTTTTTCAACTGCCCCTGAACCCATTCAATGTTATCCTATGTGTCCATGTACACAGACTCGTTTTTTGGAGTTTTTAGGCAGTTACATTTAACCTCGTTTTTCCAGAAGCAAAAAAATGGGTTCAGACGCAAAAGTTTTCCACATTTCAGATGCCACACGCGGCTAAACGCCGTTACCGCGTTTATAAGTGTTTTTTACAACCCGAATTTGGGGCCCCATATCTCGGGGCCACTTGGTGCTAGGAGCCTAATTTGGTATGCTAACACAGTTGGACCAACACTATAACATATCCAAATATGGGGTTCCTAGCACCAAGTGGCCCCGAGATATGGGGACCCAAAGTCGGGTCACAAAATGTCATTCTCTTGTCATCCCTTACATCTTTCCTCTTTCTTCTCCCAATCCATGTGCTAGGACTGTGCATCTACATCTAGACCCCCAGTAAAATAGTTTTAGACCCTAAGGCCTCATGCACACGGGACGCTGTTAAACTCGCGTTCAGAGGCAGTTGGACACTTTTTTCAACTGCCCCTGAACCCATACAAAATGTCATTCTCTGTTGCAGAAAAGTGCTTGACATTTTGCGACCTGATTTTGGGGCCCCATATCTCGGAGCCACTTGGTGCTAGGAACCCCAAATTTGGATATGTTGTAGTTCTAGTTCTTAGCACCAAGTGGCCCTGAGATACGGGGCCCCAAATTTGGGTCACAAAATGTCACTCTGCTCTGCAGACGCTTCTAGGCGCAAACTCGGCATGAAAACACGGCAAAACGGGCGTTTCCAAACGCCAGTTTCAGCTTTTAAAAACATGTGTTCATTAGAGTTTGCACTGGCGTCTCATGTGCATGAGGCCTAGCTTCACTTTATTTCATGGAGACTCGCCAATACACAATATTTTAGAACATATCTAAATAAAAACACGTACCTGCAGCAAGTGGTAAGGCAAGGTTACTTCAAGCTCAGCCAATCTGTGTGCAGGGTCTTCTTCATCCTCTGGTATATCCAAATCCTCTTCAGGAATGGTGTCCCATTTACCTTGATGAGCTACCAGCTGATGAACTAGTTCATATTGCTCAGGCAGTGCCAAACTCACCAAAGTCTGTTTCCCATGTCTAAAACGAATGCGCCTTCGCTTACAGGTCTCTGGGTCACAACATGTTCCAACTGGCAGAAGAGGATCACCCAAAAGCGCATTAACCACCTTGCCTCGGGCACTGCAGTTATGTCCCAGAACAAAGATACAGGGCCTGCAGCGTACAGTCAGTTTCAAGTAATCTTCCTCTTGTCTCTGAAAAGTGATGCTATGCAGCTGGCCTGAAAAGAGACAGCAAGGATGTAATACACAAGTTTAACCAAGTAGTACTAAACTGAGGGAAAAAAAATAAATAAATTAAACACACATGATCGCCAATTCCTTTCCCAGGAAGAAGGAATTCATATTTGCAAGTGTTGCTGCAGTAGCTTTAGGAAAAAGCATTCTCCTAAAAGCCAATAAGATCATAAAATGGTACTAAAATGAAAAGAAATGGGGCATTTATAAAAATGAAATTTTTTTAAATCAGGAGCAATTTAGATCAAGGTGGTAAACAGGTGTAACTTTAGCCAAATACTCACACAAAATATTTATACTGTATTTAAACATTTTAAAGTGACTTATTCTTTAAAGAATTAAATACCTATACAAACATGTCAAAAATTGACTTGCTCCTTGCAATGGTTTTGCAAAGAGTAGCCCCGAACCTCCTCTGAGGTCCCATGCCAGCATTCCTTGCTCTTGCCCTGATAGCAAGATATATTTTTGCTATACGGGCACTTCTGCAGGCTTGATCCTGAGGAGAAAGGATCCTTTCTCCTCAGTGTCCCATGAGACATCTGCTGCCTCCGTGTCCCATGAGGAGAAAAAAAAAAAAAAAAAAAAAAAAAACACCTCTGCGAGGCACATTGATGTGCTGTCCCCCACAGGCAAGTCCATCACCACAACGTTCACTGGCAGGATCAAAAACCTAAAATACTAATAAAGCGAAGGACATGACTGATTGTAAAGAGCTCTCCCAACTATACAGGAATTTGATCTTGTACATTAGCAGTTTATTTTGCCAGTACAGTACTTGCACACTTTTAAAGTAGTATTGCCATAGTTTTCCAATTATTGTAGAATCCCACAGAGGACCAACTGCATAGAGTTGCTAGTCTGATTCATGCTATGGTTGCCGAGTATGCTGGTAGTCATCACCTCCCCTCCACTGTTTGGCAACGCTGCTCGGAAAGCCATTTTTAAATGCAGAATGACAAACAGTGGAGAGCTTCAGGCTGGGCTTATTTAGACTTTGCTCTCATTTATGGTGGAAGCTGCTGGATGTCTGGACACCAGGTAGGTTTAAAGCTCGTATTCTTCTTTAGGTCTCGTTGCAGATGCAGTGGCCACATCCATAGCTTGTATCTTCACTCAATGCCATCAATGATGGTGGTGGATCTTTTCCATGCAGAGAACTAGCTGGTCGTTTGCTGGCATAATTGCATTTAGGGCTGCAACTAACGATTATTTTCATAATCTATTATTTAGCCGATTGTTTCGATCAATCGATTCGATTAATCGGATAAAATCATTAAAAAAAATTATATAAAAAAGACCCAAAATACTATTCTGCAGATTTTCAGACATGACTAATATTATAATGCATGACAGATTCCCTTGTCATATACAGGTATCCCTGTCGTGTCTGTTCCTCCCAGGAACACCAACGGATGGGGTACCATTCCACCCGGGACCACCAACGGATGGGGCACCATGCCACCAACGATGGGGCACCATGCCACCCGGGACCACCAATAATGGGGTACCTTTCCACCCGGGACCACCAATGATGGGGCACCATTCCATCCGGGACCACCAATGATGGGGCACTATTCCACCCGGGAACACCAATTATGGGGCACTATTCCACCCGGGAACACCAATTATGGGGCACCATTCCTCCCCGGGGCACTATTACCCCCCCCCCCCCCTGGAACACCAATGAAGGGGCACTATTCCATCCACCCCCGGAACACCAATGATGGGCCACTCCACTGTGCAGTTTGTTTTGCACAGAGTGGCCCTGGTCCTCCTGTTCTGGGGACCCTCAGCGGCGCTGGTGGCTCCTCCCCGCATAGAGTGTCCATGTTGGAGAAGTGCTCTCCTTGGTGGACACCCATGCGGACACGCTCCAGCGTCCCACATCTGTCATTGGATTTGATCAACAGCAGCGGGGGGGGGGGGGGGGGGGGGCGCGGCACTACAGAAGGTTTACAACCCCTTTAATGTGAACATCCTCTGTTTACCTCTTGCCAAAACAAGCGAGACAAGCCATTTCATAAACCTCATGTGATCAACACTCATTGCCTTCTAGGCAAGAACATCTTCACACTATTACAAAAAGCAACAGAGCCCAGCCAAATGTTGAATAAAAAAAAAAAAAAAAGCTTTCATCGAGGAGAGGTATAGATACATATACATATACAAATATACACATACACATACCCCTTTTAGAAAAGGACGCTAAAACTCCAAAGCTACTTGCACATGGGCACCTCGAGCCAGCCGCATCGCATCCCACCCCTTTTAGGCACCTCCAGCCCTGGTGCCAGCCACCTGAAATCTATGACAGGCTGAAATACAGAGCAGCTGGATGCTGTACAGAGGGATACTTGCACTTCGTGCACCATCGGTTCAGGACAAATTCCCCAAAAGCAGAATTTCTGCCTAAAATTTGGAGACATCTGTACACATATGCCAATTTACACAAATAACAGTGCATACCCGAGTAGAGTCACCTACACCCATTCAAGTTGATGGATGGCTGTATACAGCACTAGAGGCTCCCTGGCACCAAAACAGGCAGCGTGCATTTGCTGCAAGGAGGAATGCACCTGTGTACATAAGCCACAAAAAAATACAGTAAAAATATTGCAGCGAGTTCCATCCTTAGTTCTCTCTCTCCCCCCCCCCCCCCTCCATTTTCATTCATTGATCCTGCCAGTAAGGCTGGCCATAGGTTATACATTTCTCCTTTAGGATTACCAAAACGATATATAATAAATATGACGTCAAACCTAAACACTTTCAATTTGTATACAATCAGGCAGACCCCTTGCACTACATAGTTGAAGGTAAATCTGAAGGAAATTAAAAAAAAAAAAAAAAAAAAAAAAAAAAAAAAAAAAAAAAAGGTATAGGCAGCTTAAAGAGGAGTTCCACCCAGAGGGGCCGTCCAAAAAAAAAAAAAAAAAATTAAAAGTCAGCAGCTACAAATACTACAGCTGCTGACTTTTAATTGGACACTCACCTGTCCCTGGGTCCAGCGGTGCGGGGGATCGAAGCCCCGCTCGTCTCCCCCCTCCGCTCGTCGGCGCCGGCATTTCAACTGTGGGCGCCGGGCTGTGGCTTCACAGCCTGGCACCCACTGCGCATGCGCGAGCGGCGCCATGCGCCGTGATTGGCCGCTCAATCACCTGGGACCTGTAATGGGTCCCAGATGATTGACAGGAGGGAGGGAGCAGAGCCCTTCCTGTGCCGAGGAGGAAGTGATGTCACCAGCCCAGGCTAAGGGACAGGCAGACTACAATGGACCACCTAGCAACAGACATTTAGAGGTAAGTAAAAAAAAAAAAAAAAGAATATCCAAATGTTTTTTTTTTTTTAGAATTTTTACAGGTAGTTTTGTTTTTTGGGTGGAACCCCACTTTAAGTCACCCATTTAACTTCCCATCCTAAGGTGACAACACTGACCAAGTGCATTTCTGCAGATGCAGCTTTGTCACCCTAGTGAAACTACTCCCTACTCTGTTGCCAAATACAACATTATACCAAACAGGATTCGGCTTACAAGCAAACAACCTTGTGAAACAGACATTGACTAATTAAAAAAATAACTGAAAAAAAAAAACCCTTTAAAAAAAGAGGACTTTAAAACTCCAAAGCTACTTATGACTTAGGATGGCGATAGATTGATCAAAAATTCGGCCAACTCTGCAGGAACCTTATGAATTACAATTTATGGTCATTCTCATGCAAAGCCAATCTAGGGATCGACTTCTGCTGAACAGGATTATTGAAAACACATCTCAATCAGTGGGCTGCAGCGCCGACTAGTGTATTTTGATAGTACAGTCCTCCTACTGGCAGAAACAACCACCCAGAAGGGAGGATTCCTCTATCCACACCACTTGTGTGGGATGAAGGCATCCATTATTTAATAAAAACAACCCACGTGGGGGTGTAGCTTGGACATGAGTGTGAAGACGCATCTCGTGTGGGCTCCGGCGCTGGCACTTATCTTTTTCGATCTAAGTGGTGGTCTACTACACCCCAAACTTGATGGCAAGCATGGGAAAGATCGGGCAAGACCCATCTGAAAAAGAGCACTCCAGCAAGCTCCATCAAGCATTTCCTCGCAACAGAGCCTGAAGACCTACCGGAGTCTGATGGACTAGCCTGTTCGCCGCGTGGGTCGAGCGCAGGCTCTGCCCCCCGACTTGGGCCCAAGGTCAGACACCGGTCTCCAGTTTCCTCGGGCAGATCGGATGGGGAGAGGAGCCGGATCAGACACTTGAGGGTTGCAGACCTGGTAAGCGGGCTTCCCACTAAAACGGACCTGGCATCAATGCTATCGAGCTTGAAGGTCATAAATAAGGAACTCTCAGCAGTACGAGCAGACTTAGTCCAAGTACTGGAACGTGTGGAGGAGACAGGGCAGCGCCTCGACAGGCACGTGGCAGCCATTAGGGACCTGCAGGTTTCTACCCGTAATCTCTCCATAGCCCATAGAATGGTGCTTTACAAAATCGAGGATCAGGAAAACCGGAACAGGAGAAATCTACGCATTAGAGGACTACTGGAGGCGACAAGAGATGACCTGGCAGCCTCCATTCGCGGCATTTTCAATAGCCTCCTAGGTAATCCGGCTGATTACCCCCTTAGGCTCCATTCACACTAGCGCGTTTGATCCATTTTGCAGAAATGCACGGGAATTTTTTAACATGGGTTCCTATGGAACATGTTCACATCAATGCCTTTTTGTTTCTCTGCATTTTTGGAAAGGGTCAGGGACTTTTTTTCATGCAAAATGCAGCGTTTTGCATGTAATAGAATTCAATGGACAAGCATCAAAAACGCAAGTGCACCGTTTTTGCCTTTTTTTTATTTATTTATTTTTTTTAAGACTAAAAAAAAACCAAAAAAAAAAAAAAACGCAAATCGCGGCAAACATGAAAAAAAACCTCCAAAAACGCTCAAAAGCAACATGCATAGGTGTGAATCGAGCCTAAAGCTGGACAGGGTTCACCGGGCCCTCCGTCCACGCAATCTGTTCTCCGATACACCCAGAGATATCATCTGCCGGGTTCACTATTTTGCAGAAAAGGAACTTGTGAGAAAAGCGAGAGAGGCAGCCACGTTGGAATTCGATGGAGTCACCTTGTCATTCACGGATCTGGCTAGGGAGACCCTGGAACGGCGCAGAGTATTAAAACCCCTTACAAAGAAGCTGCATCAGGCCTCCGTTAATTACAGATCGGGTTTCCAGCAGCCCTTATAGCTAACATGAATGGGAAGACGGCCATTCGCAGTAAGATTTGGACACATTCTGTATGGATCTCAGTATTGAACCTCCTGAACTCCCGGGATGGCAAGATGGCATACCTATGCTTCCTAACGTGTCGGAAGTGCATTGGAAGAAAGTTTCCCGCAACCGCCACTCTGCCACCTCGGGATCTAATTCTTGTGTGGGCTAAGTATACACCCTATGAATGCAAAGTTCCAGCCCAAGTAGTATTACAGGGATACAGTAAGCACAGTACTCTGCCAAAATTTTGTTTCATGTTAACAGAGTTTAAATAATTGTTTTGTCTTATCGAGGTTTGAAACAAGAGAATCTGGATGCCGCACACTGGATAAAGTTGAAAATTCTTCTTTATTGTAAAAATATGATCATCAAACCTGATTGTCCTGTATTTTTGATGATCCTATTTTTACAATAAAGAAGAATTTTCAACTTTATCCAGTGTGCGGCATCCAGATTCTCTTGTTTCAAACCTTGCTTCAATTTGCATTTAGCCAGCACCTGGGACTCCCCTCCTCTGAAGGATCTACTCAACACACACCTGGGAGCAAGTCTACCTGAGCGGTGAATCACCTTCCCTGGTTTTGTCTTATCAGTCAGCTTAAGATAGGCCTATAGTATAATTTTTGTAGGTATGTCTTTCATAGACAGATATAAGGTACTGGTGTTGAGATACCTGCTCGCACCACAGGTTATATGTTGTATCTTAGTTGCGTGCCGGATCACGCAGACATCGTGTGCCTGATTTGGACATGCGGGGGGGTGTTCGCTCTGGCAGTACGGGCACCCCTCCTGGTGTGGCGTGTGCTGCTGGGCCGGATACTACGTCGATCCAGGCATTGCACAGCAAGGACTTGCATGCACAACAGGGACATATTTTTGTCAGATGTTTGTCTTTTTCTCTACCTGGTTCTTCCCCTGTTCCTCCCTTTTCCTCCACAGCCTACTTACCAGCCTTGCAGGATATATGAACAGGATGGACTCCCCAAGGAACAATTAATTTGATTTCTCACAATGCGAGAGGGCTACATGTTGCGGGGAAGAGACATGCACTTTATAGAGAACTCAAGCGTATGCAGGGGGACATTGTCTTCCTGCAGGAAACTCACCTTACATACACCACATCAGTTAAATTGTATGCACACCACTATCCTACATGGCACTATAGTCTCTCGAATATTTCGAAGGCAAAAGGAGTGGCCATTGGGTTCCGAAGGAGAACCTCATTCATAGTAGAGGACTCTATGGCGGATTTTTTTGGTAGATTCTTATTTCTAAAGGGCAGCCTGGGTAATCTGCCATGTACTCTCGCTAATTTATACACTCCAAATCAGGGCCAAGCAGACTTTATAGCAGCTACCTTGCACAAATTGAGGGATTTTGCCCGGGGATGTATTGTCTTGAGGGGGGACTTTAATACCCCCCTAGAACCCACCTTAGACAACTCCCAGGGCAAATCATGCATCCCCCATGGATGTCTTGCATACATCTGTAAACAATTGTATGAAGATCAACTTCTGGATGTATGGAAGATAACGCACCCCAGCGAAAAGGATTACACGCACTACTCACACCTACACAGCTCTCATTCGCAGATAGACTACTTTTTCATAAACCATCATTTAGAGCTCTTGGTCCGGTCCTATATTGAAAGCTCTACGATTTCTGACCATGCTCCAATTAGCTTGTCACTACATGTGCCGTCCCTACCTGTCAAATCCACAAACTGGAAGCTAAATAATTCACTCATATCTGAGGAAATTGATATTAAAGAGATTGGGTCGGGACTCTCTCTAATTCCGGGAAAATTTTGCTCCAGAGATATCCCCCAGGACTCTCTGGGAGGCCCATAATGCCCACATAAGGGGCAAGCTCATTGAGTTGGGCACAAGGAAGAAGAGAGAACGTATCTACAGTCACAACTCATTAACCACTTACCGACCGGCCACTGCATATATACACGTCATTACTTTAAAGATGGATATCTCGGTAACGGCAGCAGCTGCTGCCACAACCGAGGTATCCATCTTCAGTGCCGGCGGTTCTGTACACGATAATTGTGGTCTCTGCGGTGAGTTCGCCGCGAGATCACCATTATCAGTGGCGGGAGAGGTGCCACCCCCCCTCCCGCCGCTCTCCCACGCCCTACACCGCTTACCGGAGCCGTCAGTAGCGGCGATCGGGTCCTCTCACTTCCTCAGTACGGAGGCCAAGATGGCGCCCACCCGTCTCCATACCATAGGACGGCCGGAGCGACGTCATTACGTCAGCTCCGCCCACTTCTCTTAAAGGCACTTTTTATGTGTCATTTTTTTAAACAACTTTTTTTTTTTTGCATTAAAGTCCAATTATGAGATCTGAGGAATTTTGACCCCAGATCTCATTTAAGAGGACCTGTCATGCTTTTTTCTATTACAAGGGATGTTTACATTTCTTGTAATAGGAATAAAAGTGATCCAATTTTTTTTTAAACAGTGAAAAAATAAATAAAATAAGGTAAAATAAATAAAAAAAAAGTTTTTAAAGCGCCCTGTCCTGACGAGCTCGCGCGCAGAAGCGAACGCATACGTGAGTAGCGCCTGCATATGAAAATGGTGGTCAAACCCCACATGTGAGGTGTCACCGCGACCAGTAGAGCGAGAGCAATAATTCTAGCCCTAGACCTCTTCATGCAACCTGTAGAATTTTTTAAACGTCGCCTATGGAGATTTTTAAGGGTAAAAGTTTGACGCCATTCCACAAGCGGGCGCAATTTTGAAGCGTGACATGTTGGGTATCAATTTACTTGGCGTAACATTATATTTCACAATATAAAAAAAAATTGGGCTAACTTACTGTTGTCTTTTTTTTAGTGAATTTTGTCCAAAAAAAAAAAAGTGCGCTTATAAGACCTCTGCGCAAATACAGTGCAAAAAAAGGTATTGCAATGACCGCCATTTTATTCTCTAGGGTGTTAGAAAAAAAACAATATATAATGTTTGGGGTTTAAGTAATTTTCTAGCAAAAAATTATAAGAAAGATAAATCTGCGGCGCTTATCTAAATATACAAATTGCTAGGACGCCAAAGGATGTAAGGAACTATCCTATCAGGAAGATGCAGATAAAAATCTCAAATATAAAGACAAAGGGATAAGTGATGCGTAAATGCTTAATAGCTCAAAAAAGGATAATGCTATGTAACAAGAAGCTAGTAACCACACCAGGACAGAGAGCTCCAGGTAAAAGGTCAGATTCATGTCAATTTATATTCCACCACTTTTGTGCAACCAAGGATCACGCCAAACCAATGTTGCATCAAAGAGTGCAGCTAATTGGGAACTAAGTGACTGGGATCCAGATGAATTACATAGTTACATAGTAGGTGAGGTTGAAAAAAGACACAAGTCCATCAAGTCCAACCTATGTGCGAATTGATAACCTGTTTGTAAAATTAAAAAATCCCTAATATCAAACAATATAATACGCCCGTGAGCAAAAAAATTAATTAAATCTGTAACTCCAACAACAAGGTGTTCTCTAAATTCCACCACTCTAAATAAATAAATTACAAAAAATATGTGCAGATAATATTCAGTGCAGCATCCGAAATAAAGACAAGTGGAATACTAAAACATCCAAATTGCAACAAATGTTTCAAATCAAGAAATACATAGTAAATGAATAATGACCTAATAGAGCATACAGTGTAACTTCCAAAAAAATCTTGATTGTAAAAAGTAAATAGCGCACCAGCAAGTGTAGGAAAAACAGTGTCCAGCACAAATTGATACACAGTGTAATAAATAATGCGACTCCCAAAGTGAATTAAAGTTATTTTGAGAAGGAAACAAGCAACAAAAAGTCCCATATATATTCAAATACAATAGAAAATCCCATTCACATCTCCTTTGTGATAAAATGAAAAAATCTTCCACAAATCCCCAGTGATGACAGAAATGTGTGTACAGATACTGGTTCCCCCAGCCTCTCACCTCCCGGCTGAGCGATAACAGCCTAAAAGCAGCCTCACGAACTCTGTGCTTCCAGATGGTTTAGAACGCAGTCAGCTCCCGACAAAGTGATACCAGCCTTATGGCAGATGATGAAGCAACCTCCCAATCTCTAAGTTGTCCAAACAGGGTTAGCTCAAAAGTAAGGGGAAGGACTCCATAGTGAAGTATGTAAAATCATCAAATTTTATTACATAATTGCCCACTTACATTTAAAAATTCCAGTATCAGTGAAAACTTTAAAAGCGGCTTACTGACTCACCAATTCCGGCCGTGATCGGAAAGACAAGCAGCCGAATAACCCGCCTCTCTTCTCCCTGGCGCGTTGCGTGACTGTCACGTCACTTTATCAAAGATTCCCTTTGATAAAGTGACGTGACAGTCACGCAACGCATTAGAGAGAAGAGAGGCGGGTTATTCGGCTGCTTGTCTTTCCGATCACGGCCGGAATCGGTGAGTCAGTGAGCCGCTTTTAAAGTTTTCACTGATACTGGAATTTTTAATTGTAAGTGGGCAATTATGTAATAAAATTTGATGATTTTACATACTTCACTATGGAGTCCTTCCCCTTACTTTTGAGCTAACCCTGTTTGGACAACTTAGAGATTGGGAGGTTGCTTCATCATCTGCCATAAGGCTGGTATCACTTTGTCGGGAGCTGACTGCGTTCTAAACCATCTGGAAGCACAGAGTTCGTGAGGCTGCTTTTAGGCTGTTATCACTCAGCCGGGAGGTGAGAGGCTGGGGGAACCAGTATCTGTACACACATTTCTGTCATCACTGGGGATTTGTGGAAGATTTCATTTTATCACGAAGGAGATGTGAATGGGATTTTCTATTGTATTTGAATATATATGGGACTTTGTTGCTTGTTTCCTTCTCAAAATAACTTTAATTCACTTTGGGAGTCGCATTATTTATTTATCACACTCTCTGTATCAATTTGTGCTGGACACTGTTTTTCCTACACTTGCTGGTGCGCTATTTACTTTTTATAATTAAGATTTTTTGGAAGTTACACTGTATGCTCTATTAGGTCATTATTCATTTACTATGCATTTCTTGATTTGAAACATTTGTTGCAATTTGGATGTTTTAGTATTCCACTTTTCTTTATTTTGGATGCTGCACTGAATATTATCTGCACATATTTTTTGTAATTTATTTATTTAGAGTGGTGGAATTTAGAGAACACCTTGTTGGAGTTACAGATTTAATTAATTGTTTTACTCACGGGCGTATTATATTGTTTGATATTAGGGATTTTTTAATTTTACAAACAGGTTATCAATTCATCTGGATCCCAGTCACTTAGTTCCCAATTAGCCGCACTCTTTGATGCAACATTGGTTTGGCGTGATCCTTGGTTGCACAAAAGTGGTGGAATATAAATTGACATGAATCTGACCTTTACCTGGAGCTCTCTGTCCTGGTGTGGTTACTAGCTTGTTACATAGCATTATCCTTTTTTGAGCCATTAAGCATTTACGCATCACTTATCCCTTTGTCTTTAGATTTGACATTTTTATCTGCATCTTCCTGATAGGATAGTTCCTTACATCCTTTGGTGTCCTAGCATTTTGTATATTTAGATAAGCGCCGCAGATTTATATCTTTCTCATCATTTGTTTGTAGGTGTGTTAAAACAACAAGGAGAGGGGCGCCTCTGAGTATAAATCATAAATACATTTTATTAAAACAACAATATCCACTCACATGGAAGTTGGAGAAGTTGCATTAGGGTCAGTTGGCTGGGCTGGAGAGATGCGGTGGAACTACAGGTCACAGCGGTTCCTGCAGGGCATGCCAGGTCCAAGGAGGATTAGTACTTGCAGCCGGGTGCAGTCTCTTGCAGCGAACAGTCCAACACAAATCCTGCTGAGTTGGGAGCCAGGTTATATCCCAGATGCACAGATAGGGGTTCCAGGGAAGGAAGGGAGAGATGTGTAGGACGCCAGAGCATCCGTTCAGCCGTGCTGCTGCTCACTGGTGGAATGGTGAAGCCTCTAGGAAGGGAAAAGGCCGGCCGAGCCGAGAATCTCAAACGAGGCTTGGAGAGCAAGTACAGCGTGGCGCCCGGTGATGACGTCACACTCATGCGACGCGTTTCAGAATAGGCTTGCCATTGGTGGACGAATGGCCGCATTCCTTTCTCAAGCATAGGGAGAGGAGGACACAGTGGGCTTAAATAGACTGAAGAGAGGGGGGGGCGGGTTCCTTTGGTGGCCGCCCTGACTGACCTCTTATATATACTCCCAGTATATATGCATGAACTTACACATGCATTTTTACAGTTTTCAGTTTCTGGACTAATCGGTTTTACTTTCAAGGTAACTGTGCTTTGCGCCTTTTTACTTGTATTATTGTTTGTAGGTGTGTGAACACTATTATTTGTGGCAGCTATTCTTTCCTACTTTGCTGAGCTTGATTTTATATATTGGTAGTGGATATATTTATCCATATTTTTATATTTGTTTATTTTGGTGTGCGCACAAGTATCTATCACTCTACATATATTATTTCTAGCAAAAAAACTGTTTTAAACATGTAAACACCTAAAATCCAAAATGAGGCTGGTCTTTAAGTGGTTAAAGACATAGGCCAGCTTGAGAAAAACCACAAACTCTCCAACTCGCCCATCTTTCACTCTCTTACAAAGAAAAAAAAAAAAAAAAAAAAAAAAGAGTTGAAAGCTCTCTTTCATGAGGAGAATATCTCTCGGCAACTTATAGTTTCCGAACAATTGTACGAATGGGTGAATAAGCCTAGCCACGTCTTAACCCGTTCATTACAACAGAAAAAAAAAAATCAGCTTCTTATATAGCTAAAATCAAATAGTCTATACAAAACTAACGAAATAGCTAGGGAATTCTGTTCACCAACAACTCTACCAGGTTAGCAAATCTACTCCAGACAAAACAACTAGGAAGGCACACATCCAAGAATACCTTACAAAAGGCCAAACTACCGAAACTCCCCAATTCTGCCCTGGAGACTCTGGAGGGGGAGCTCACTACCGCAGAGCTCAGTGGCACTTAAATCCATGGCTAATGGTAAGGCACCAGGTCCAGATGGTTTGACGGTGGCCTACTATCGCACCTATGCTGACATCCTACTCCCATATTTAACATCATATGCCAACTTGGCCTCCGCGGGTGGGGGGTTCTGCCCAGAGACTCTCCACGCTCACATCACAATTCTACCCAAGCCTGGGAAAGACCTAAGCCTTTGTGGCAGTTATCGCCCAATCTCTCTACTAAATTTAGATGCTAAATCGATCGCCACCAGACTCTTACCTCTGAGTGGATTTCCAGAGACCAAACAGGTTTCATACCTGGGAGGGAGGACCGGGATAATGCTCTCAGAATGCTTTCTCTAAAATTCTATGTGCGAGGGTGCTCCCAGCCCACCCTTCTCCTGTCTACCGATGCTGAGAAATGTCCACATTGTCACATTTTGGCATAGGCCTTAATATGTTGTCAAAAACATCAGCTCTATACCAAGCACCTTCAGCTCAATTAGAAACCAATGGTACATTAAGTGAATCTTTCTCCCTACATAACGGAACCAGTCAGGGCTGTCTCTTATCCATTTTTTGCCCTTTCAATATAACTCTTTTTAGTGACAGTATGCAATGACTTAAACATTCACGGTATTAAAGTAGGAATGTTGGAAGATAAATACACGGATGACATTCTCTTTTACGTACAGTCCCCTGATGAAGACACGCGACTGTCGTAACGCGCAGGGAGTGGCCGAAGCGATACGCACATCAGGAATACAAGTGAGAGGGCGCTGAGAATGCCAGACTGTAATTTTTACCTACTTTGCCTGTTTTAGCTGTCACAATGTAAGAGTTCTACCTTAGACATTTAATAAACATTCCCCTATTATCCAAACGTTATCACACTAGTGGAGGCCTCTTTTCTTTCCCCCCTTCTTTTTTCCCCTGCCACCAGGGTGGCAATATCGAAGTGTATATAGGAGGTCAATGTATTAGCAATGTATATTATCTGGCTCTAATGAATTGTAAAGTTTTTAAAAAAAATATATAGCAAAATGCAGAAAATAATTGGATATGTAAACTTTGAGAATCTGAACCAATTAAAATCTATTTTTTATTCGATTGTACTATTGCTGCCGTGTGCTTCATGCAAAGTCCAGTCATTTGCTCTCTCTACCCTATATATTTTACCGGGATGGAGGAGGGGACCTGAACGGCCCCGTTTTACATCATTTAAAGTCCCACTTAACTATGTTCCTTTGATATAATTCACTGAGAATAAGTCCTTCAGTCAGATGGAGGATATTATCTTCAAATACTTTCATAAGCCAGGCAATGATAAAAAAAGATTGCTTATCAGATATGTAGGACCCCTATTACAGAGATCTTTATGGGTTCAAGTATCAGATCACTCAGACAGACAGGGACAGCTGATTCAGACTTCCAACAGGATTCCCTCCTTATCAGGCAGTTCCGAACACTGTAATGGTGGTACAACAAGCTGCGGTGTTCTCCTTACATTCTTTATTCAAGTAGGATCACTTGCAGTGTGGTGAAACCTAGAAATTTACCTCACCCCTAATCCTGCCTCCTTATTTCGTAGAAACTATATTCCTTTGTTGAATGCAATTAGAACAGACGGCACACTCCTGGTTAGGGAAAATTAGCATTGTAAAATTGAACACATTACCCAGGCTGCTCTTTCCACTCCAAAATGATCCCCTACAAAATACCTATTGGGTTCTTTAAGCTAATACAATCTATAATATGTAAATATGTATGGAATCGTAAAATACCCTGAATTGCTTACAAATGGTTAATTAGATCCAAACATGGAGGTCTAGCACTCCCGGGTTTCAAAAATTACTTTCTAGCCATCGCACTAAACCAGATATCAGATTGGAAATATCACAAGGACTCCAAACTATGGGTGCAGTTGGAAATGGATCTGAGTGGGGCGGACTTATTCCGCTTAATTTGGATACCCAGCAAATTCGTAGGTTGGCCTCGACAGTCTTGCCACTCACCAAATCTTCATTTCACATCATGGGACTCTTTATGCAAAGCACAGAAATGGACTTACAATTCTCCGCTCATGCAGTTGACAGGTCATTAACTACTTCCCACCGGGGAACATAGACTCTAGTTTCAGCAATTGGATCTCCGAGACACCTATTTTACTACATCAAGTAGCAACAGACACGGGGATCTTACCTATATCAGACATCACCCTAGTGCACATGCCATCGTACCAATGAAACCGATCTCATTCATGAACCAATCAGCTTTTGAAATTTGTTAAATCTCTCCCACAGCCATTACGATTGGTGACTGACCTGAACCCAGTGCAGAGACTGCTTGCTGGGGACCAACCTCCTGAAAAACCCATCTTATTTTTACCAAGCTCCCCTGGGTCTATTGCCTATAGCTCAACAATCGTTCCTGACTAATTGGAAGCAGGAGCTTCAAAGCCCACTGACACTCAACGTTCCATGATACTTCAACTATCACACATCTCCTCTATATCCTCAAAAGCAGCGGAAGTGAATTACAAAATGCTAACAAGATGGCATTACACCCCGGCAATACGCCACAAGTCTTTTCTGTCCATTTCAGATCTTTGCTGGAGGGGTTGTGGTGATCAGGGAACCCATGCCCATATTTGGTGGGCTTGCCCTCTTATTAGACCATATTGGTCCACTATATTACATTGGACTGAGAAAATTCAGGGAAGTAACGTTCCTAATGACCCCTGGATGATATTGTTTCATTGTACGGATGAACCAATAGGATCATATAAAAAAACAACAAAAATAAAAATAAAAAAAAAAAAAAAAAAAAATCACACCTCATCTGCTGAACGCAGCTAAGGCGCTTATCCCAAAATGTTGGAAACAGAAAATCCCTACGCCAATTGTTACTGGAGGTGGACCGAATCCATCATATGGAAGATAGCACGCTCAGCTGAGAAACAAAGCCAAGTTAGCAACCAAAATATGGCCCTGTTGGTTCGCCTTTAAGTTCTCATCAACATACGAAGAAATCATGGCCCAATAGAGATTGCTGAAAGGAGCAGACGATCATGTTAGAGGGTATACCGCAATGGCCGGTCAACTCCACCCCCCCCCCCCCCCTTCTTTCCCTTCTTTCTAGCCCTCTACTTATCTGCTCCTCTCTTCATTTAAAGGAATACAGTTTAAGCTTGAGAAAGGAGTGCGCACTAAAGACCTCCCCCTAGTGCGCATGCTCAGAAACATGTCGCCATTTTGTCTGATGCCATCACGCCACATGCTGTGTTCCAGTGCTTCCCTGTAGTCCACCAGCTGCTCTCCAAGCCTCACTTTGGACTCTGCACACATGCCGGAAGATTCCTGCTGGTCAGGATGCCGGCCATGAGAAGGATTCACAGGACATGACCCCCTCTGCTGGAAGCTGTGACGGAGATTGGTGTAACCAGACTATCCTGTGCCTGGGTAATGAAACCTAAACGTGAGTGTTTTTAATGCACTTTGTCTATTAAAACTATACAGTCTTAACTAAGAGGCGCCTGCTTCCTGTTTGTTTTCTCTCTACATGTTTAAAGTCCTCCCAGAACCTGCCCCACTGCGTGCCCCTGGGAATGCATCAGACACACTCGGTAATCCTTTGGACACAGCTGATCACAGATCAAGGTAAAGAGCCAACCACAGCAGCCAAATCACAGAGCAGGAAAGTATAACATGTTTAGTTTTTTTTTTCTTCATTTTAAAAATAAGGACTTTAGCATCACAAAAATGGCTTCTATGCATTAAAAAGGTAAAAATCTGTGTGCAGCAGCCCCCATTAATTCTTACCTGAGCCCCCTTGCGATACAGCGATGCCCATGAGAGCCTTGCCTCTGTGGGGACTCGCACTCCTGATTGGCTTTTGGCAGCAGCGGGAGCCACTGGCCCCCACTGCTGTCAATTACAGCCAGTGAGCCAATCAGGAGACTCAGGGGGCAAGCCTCCATGTGTGAATGGACACAGCAACAACTCGAGAGTGCCTGTTTGGGAGCCCCACACAGCAAGCTGTTTGCTGTGGGGGAACCCAGCAGGAGGGAAGGGGCCAGGAGCACCTGCGCTGGACACAAGAGGAAGATTCGGGCTGCTCTGTGTAATGGTTTTGCAGAGTGGGTAAGACCACAAGGCTTTACTATTACTTTAAGGTAGAAATCCATCTTTTCCTCCCCAAAACAGATGCATTGTGCATGTAAACGAGTCACAACCTCACTGTCATTTTATCTGCATCTTACCTCCTTTAGCTGTATATAGCAGGATTCTGTGCCTGACGTCACTCCTGCTCCTGGCTGAATTTTAAAGTTCTGACTTCCCATTTCCTTCCTTTACCAGTCCTGATACTACATGTCCCATCATGCTTTGATCCTCTGTAGTTTCAGGGCAGGCTATGGGAGTAACTTTGCAGTTTTGGGAGTTGATGTGGGTGGGTCCTAGGGTTACTGTGGGCGGTGAAAGGAGAGTATTGGAATTCTGCAGTGAACAAAGTGCTGTACAGCAGGAAGTGTAACCTTAACCACTTTAATACCAGGAACTTAGACACCTTCCCGCCCAAGCCAATTTTCAGCTGTCGCAATTTGAATGACAATTGCACAGTCATGCTACACTGTACGCAAGCAAATTTTTTATAATTTTGTTCCCACAAATAGAGCTTTCTTTTGGTGGTATTTGATCACCTCTGCGGTTTTTATTTTTTGCGCAACAAATAAAAAAAAAGACCGAAAATTTTGAAAAAAAAGAAGAAAAAAAACAAAAAAAAAAACAAACACAACAGACCAAACAAGGTTTTTCTTTGTTTCTGTTAAAAAATTTTTGTAGATAAGTAAGTTTTCTTCTGCACCGACGGTCACTCGTGGGTGGCACCGACGGTCACAGATGACACAGATTGGTGGCACTGATTGGCACCATTATATTTCAGTTATGCCCAGCAATGCCACCAATCAGTGCCCATTTGTGGGCAGATTGGGCACATGTGGATGGCCATGAGGTACATACCTGGCCATCCACATGTTGCCCCCTTCCCTGGTGGTCCTAGTGGTCCAGTGTGGTCATCTGAGGGGAGGCTGCGCTGAAACAATCAGCGCAGACCACCCCTGTCAGGAGAGCCGGCGATCGGCTCTCCTCTACTCGTGTGTCAGACGCGAGTAAGAAAAACCCGATCAACGGCTCTTCCTATTGACATAGTGTTCAGCCATGATTGGACACGGCTGATCACATGGTAAAGAGCCTCCGCTTGAGCGGTGTGTCAGGCTGACACACCGCTCCACCGATCGCCGCGATGCGCGGGCCCGCGGCGGCATGTTATCCTGCTAGACGTTATAGGACGCCCAGTCAGGATAACGGAACCACCGCCTGGCCGTCAATCTGCTATAGGCCGGGCGGGAAGTGGTTAAGGTGGCGTTCCGGCCGAAATTGCACTTTTTAAATAAAAAATACCCCTATAATACACAAGCTTAATGTGTTCTAGTAAAGTTAGTTTACAGACTAAGTTCCGTTTCGTTATTACAGCATTTTGAAAGTTTATAAACTAGCAGCAGACTGTAGCCATCTTAAGTGTGGGCATCTGAAGCCAGACTGCATTTCTTCCTGGATTTCATCCTTGCAGATCTCGCACATACACTCAACGGCTACTTTTTTTCTGTACAACTTTATTTTTAAAAAAAAGTTCAAACTGTGCATATTAATGTTGAAAAATAGGGCTTGTGTTTTGGTGTGATATGGGATGGTGGGAGTATTTAAAAAAAACACTGCTTATTTACAACTATTTGCACGAACAACTCTCTATGTTACAGAGATAAATTGTGTTAAAATTGAGAAAATATTCTCACATCGCATCGCCCCCAGCACATTGCATCACCAACACATCAAGTCATATCGCCCCCAGCACATCGCAACAGCACGATGAGGCGGGGTGGGATGAGGCGAGGTGGGATGAGGCGAGGTGGGATGAGGCGAGGTGGGATGAGGCGAGGTGGGATGAGGCGAGGTGGGATGAGGCGAGGTGGGATGAGGCGAGGTGGGATGAGGCGGGATGGGATGAGGCGGGATGGGATGAGGCGGGATGGGATGAGGTTAGTGTGTGGAAGTCCTGCAGATCCTACTCATGGCCAATAGAGCACACAGTAAGTGTCCCTGCCCCAACCCACCAATCCATCTGTTACTGTGTGTGTAGCTTGCACAGACTTGCTCGGTGATGACTGCTTCCTCAAGAGACTCTCCGCTAACCTCCCCCACCTCCTGTTCACTGCATCGCAATGCCTCTTTCTGAGCTGTGGTGTACGAGGGGGCACTTGTACCTGCAAGGGTATGCTAGGGTAACCACGGCAACAAATGCCTGGTTGCCCCTGTGTAAAATGGCGCCGGGCGTCGCGTCATTTCCGGTTTTGAAATAACGCGATGCTACGGCCCAGCCCACGGCTATTGCCTGCTGGGATTGATGAGAAACATTCCCCAGGAGGCATAGTGGACGGGGGATGGCGTGCTCAGGCTGCGGCCGGAACCAGGAAGTAAAAAAGATGATCAATAAAAAAAAACAGTAAGTTTAAAAAAAAAATAAAAATATGCCAAAAGTTTTTAAGGGGACAGAGAAGCAGGGGATGCAGAGGACTTGTAAAAGAGGGTGGAACTCCACTTTAAACAAGAAATATGCTATTCTGGCTATAAAGGGCACACAAATATAAGACTGGTCACACAACTGTGGTTTTTTTTCTGCTCCGATCTTATTCTTTTTAACAGAAAAACAGCAAGCTGTCTTTGTTGAAAGCAGGATGCGTAATGTGTATCTAGTGTTTGCACACAACGCACATAAAAAAACTTGATTTAGTCACAGAAATCTTTGATTGGTGACTACACATAGACTTTACAACAAACACACTGCATTCTCACACATTACCTTTACTCATACGCATTCTCTGCTGCGTCTACCTTCGCCCTTATTTAGTTGATCACCTATTACAGTGCGCATTCTCAGCATGCCCAGCTTACTTAAAATCACCATGTCTTTTCAAACACCCCCATTATATGCAGTTCTACAGCTTGAATTATGAATAGTTTGCTTGTTCCAAGTTACAGTGCGCATTCTCAGCATGCCCAGCTTACTTAAAATCACCATGTCTTTTCAAACACCCCCATTATATGCAGTTCTACAGCTTGAATTATGAATAGTTTGCTTGTTCCAAGCTCATCCAAATGTAATATTACCTTCAATAGAAGATGTGCCCATTGTGTATGCTTTATGAACTGTATGTAGCCTACCTATAGTATGAACATAAAAAGTGCAGTGCAAAACAAAAAATGGACATACTGCAACAATGAACTCAATAAAACATTGTATCTCACTGTACTTAAACCAGTGTAA
The DNA here is from genome assembly GCA_037952835.1 of Lithobates septentrionalis. NCBI lineage: Eukaryota > Metazoa > Chordata > Amphibia > Anura > Ranidae > Lithobates > Lithobates septentrionalis. The sequence goes on from JBBDGP010001195.1 coordinate 1,108,331, forward strand.
ATATAACAAATACACTTATCGAATAAAGAACAAAAGTGAAAAATAGTGTCTTAAACAACTTTTAAAGCATAATATACAGTTGAGCTGCACGATTCTGGATAAAATGAAATGAAAATTGAAAATGAAAAATTACAATTTTTGCTTCGAATAAAGATCACGATTCCCAGCGCAACATCTTTTACAAAAAAAAAATATTGGGCCAACTTTTGTTTAGTTTTTTTTTTTTTAAATCATTGAATTTTTTGGGAAAAACACATTTGAAAGACTGCTGCCCAAACACAGCGTGACAAAATATTGCAACGATTGGGATTAGTAAACAACGGACTACAATCTTGCTGGTATTAGTATTTGACATGGCTATTCCTTTTTAAAAAGGCACAGAAATCTGAGTGGTCCGGGGTAGCACTCCATTTCTTATTAGACAAAGGTTCTTGCACTGGTATACCCAATAACATTATCCCACAAAAGTGTTTGTGTGGCGTTTATAGGCTATATACTATATGTACATTTTTATATTGCAGTATGCTTTTCTGGTGTATGTATGCCATTTATGGTTGTATAATTTTGTATGAAAAAAACTTCAATAAAAACTTAGATTGATCACAAAAAAATTCAGATAGATATTTTTGTAAATATTTCATGATCTTTTCATGTGACAACACTGAAGAAATTACACTTTGTTACAATGTAGAGAAGTGAGTGTACAGCTTGTATAACAGTGTAAATGTGATGTCCCCTCAAAATAACTCAACACACAGCCATTAATGTCCAAACTGCTGGCAACAAGTGTCAAAATTTTGTGTGGCCACCATTATTTTCCAGCACTGTCTTAACCCTCTTGGGTAGGGATGAGCCGAACACCCCCCTGTTCGGTTCGCACCAGAACATGCGAACAGGAAAAAAGTTTGTGCGAACACCGTTAAAGTCTATGGGACACGAACATGAATAATCAAAAGTGCTAATTTTAAAGGCTTATTTGCAAGTTATTGTCATAAAAAGTGTTTGGGGACCCGGGTCCTGCCACAGGGGACATGGATCAATGCAAAAAAAAAGTTTTAAAAACTGACGTTTTTCTGGGAGCAGTGATTTTAATAATGCTTCAAGTCAAACAATAAAAGTGTAATATCCCTTTAAATTTCCTACCTGGGGGGGTGTCTATAGTATGTCTGTAAAGGGGCGCATGTTTCCCGTGTTTAGAACAGTCTGACAGCAAAATGACATTTCAAAAGGAAAAAAAGTCATTTAAAACTACTCGCGGCTATTGCATTGCCAGTCCGACAATACACATAGAAGTTCATTGATAAAAATGGCATGGGAATTCCCCACATGGGAACCCCGAACCAAAATTTAAAAAAAGACGTGGGGGTCCCCCCTAAATTCCATACCAGGCCCTTCAGGTCCGGTATGGATATTAAGGGGAACCCCAGCTAAAACAAAAAGGCGTGGGCTCCCCCCAAAAATCTATACCATGCTCTTCTTACATACCTAAATTAATGACTTCAGAGAGCAGGGATCTGGGAGGGAGGGACACTCCCTGTTCACACTGGTCAGCATATATAACTGTTTGACGAGTAAAAAGGCACAATGCTCAGATACCTCAAAATGGCAATAAAATAGTAAAGTAAAGTAAATATGGGGGAGAAAAAAAATAAAAAATAGGAGAGTCTGTCAGGGCTGCCACCACGAGGACCAGAAGCAAGTCCCGGCGAAGCTAGGAAAAAAAAAACAAGGTGAGGGGAGCTTCTGAATATGTATCAAATTATAATTTATAAATAAAAATATCCACTCACATAGAAGAACAGTTGAATTCAGGCACATCTCTGGGCTGATGAGGTGGGACTACAAGTTGCAGTCAATCCGCTTCAGGCTTGGAGGATACAGCACATCAAACAGTTCGGATGGTGTGGAACTGCAGGTCACAGCAAGTCCTCCAAGTGCTGACCTGGTGCAGCATTAAAAGATTACACAAAGATTGTGCACTAGTGGCTTAAGATTGAAAGTCCACTTAATAAGGGCAAAATCCCAGGGGAAAGTGGTGACGATAATACGGAGTCAGGGCCGGTAACAAGCCGCACTGCGGCCTCGCTATCCTCATTCGGCTTCCGGGATGATGGAGGAGAACGGCCGTGAGAACAAGAGTCCAGAACAAGGCTTGAAAAGCAAAACAGTGTGACGCCGGGCTGTGACGTCACTAACATGCGGCGCGGTTCAGAGCCAGCATGCTATTTATGTTGGGATAGCCGCGCTGCTTTTTCAGGTATATATAACTGGGCAGGACTAAATTATAATTGTGATTTATTCTATCCTGCCCAGCAGCAGCACAACTAAACTCAGCATATCAGAATCTACAAACAGAGCAACATGGCACAGAAGTATGATCTATTTTGGGATTGGTCATTCTAGTCAGTACTAGTCGAAAAAAAAAAGTTGGAGTTTAGCTTAACGTTTCCGGTGCTTTCGTGCTCCCAAAGAACCACTTATGCCGCGTACACACGGTCGGACTTTTCGTCTACAAAAGTCAGACAGCCTGTCCGACAGACTTCCGGCAGACTTTCGGCGGACTTGCGGCGGACTTGCGGCATACTTTCTAACGAACGGACTTGCCTACACACGACCACACAAAAGCCCGACGGATTCGTACGTGATGACGTACACCGGTCTAAAATAAGGAAGTTCATAGCCAGTAGCCAATAGGTGCCCTAGCGTGGCTTTTTGTCCGTCGGACTAGCACACAGACGAGCGGATTTCGGGGTCCGTCGTAGTTACGACGTAAAGATTTGAAGCATGTTTCAAATCTAAAGTACGTCGGATTTGAGGCTAAAAAAGTACGTTGAAAGTCCGGAGAAGCCCACACACGATCGGATTACCAGCCAGCTTTAGTCCGTCAGCGTCCGTTGGACTTTTGTAGACGAAAAGTCCGACCGTGTGTACGCGGCATTACAGTCACCCATACAAGTGCTAACACTTGTAAACACCGATGTGCCTGAGTTTGCAGGACAGACCATGTGTGTGCATCGCACAGGTACTCCCCACTATAAGCAGCAACTTAGAAGCCAAGTCCACCTTTGGGAACAGGCTACTGCGTACCAGTCCCCACACACCCCGATACTTATCGGTTGTAAGTACCACAAACCTCTGACTTTAAGTGCCTAGTAGTGCATTTGTCCTAAAAAAAAAAAAAAAAAAAAAAAAAAACTGTCCTGTTTGTACTATACAAGGCTCATGTTTTCAATTACTTCAGAGATTCTAAGCTAAGACCTGAAGTTCCACACACCTGGGTGAGATATGCAAGCGACTCAACTTCTTCACAAGTTGTTGGTAATATTACAAAGTCTCAAAATCAACTGAGTTGTAAGCTTAATAAACCAAACTTACTATTTCATGAAAGTAAACTAAAAATGTATGTATATACACACACACACACACACACACAAAGAAATTACAATTTTCTAAAATGTAGAGTAGTGAGTGTACAGCTTGTATAAAACAGTGTAAATGGAATGTTCCCTCAAAATAACTCACACAGCCATTAACCACTTGACGACCGCCTCACGCCGATGTACGTCGGCAAGGCGGCACGGACAGGCAAAATCACGTACAGGGTACGTGATTTGCCTTCCGCGGGTGGGGGGTCCGATCGGACCCCCCCCCCCCGCCGCCCGAGGCGGTCCCGTTTTGTCCCCCGGCGATCGGAGACGAGGGGGAGGCCATCCGTTCGTGGCCCCCCCCTCGCGATCGCCGCCGGCCAATGGGAACACTCCTTTGCTGCTGTATGCTAAACAGCAGCAAAGGAAATGATGTCATCTCCCCTCGGGTCGGTAGTTTCCGTTCCGGCCCGAGGAGAGACGACAAGTGAGTGACTGCACCAACACACACACACACACACACAGTGTAGAACATGCCAGGCACACAAAACACCCCGATCCCCCCCCCCCCCGATCGCCCCCCGATCCCCCCCCCCCCAATCACAAACTGACACCAGCAGTTTTTTTTTTTTTCTGATTACTGCATAGTGTCAGTTTGTGACAGTTACAGTGTTGGGACAGTTACTGTTACCCCCCTGTAGGTCTAGGGTACCCCCCTTACCCCCCCTAATAAAGTTTTAACCCCTTGATCACCCCGTCACCAGTGTCACTAAGCGATCATTTTTCTGATCGCTGTATTAGTGTCGCTAGTTAGTGAGGTAAATATTTGGGTTCGCCGTCAGCGTTTTATAGCGTCAGGGACCCCCATATACTACCTAATAAATGTTTTAACACCTTGATTGCCCCCTAGTTAACCCTTTCACTGATCACCGTATAACTGTTACGGTTGACGCTGGTTAGTTTGTTTATTTTTTATAGTGTCAGGACACCCGCCGTTTATTACCGAATAAAGGTTTAGCCTCCTAATCGCCCGGCGGTGATATGCGTCGCCCCAGGCAGCGTCAGATTAGCGCCAGTACCGCTAACACCCACGCACGCAGCATACGCCTCCCTTAGTGGTATAGTATCTGAACGCATCAATATCTGATCCGATCAAATTATACTAGCGTCCCCAGCAGTTTAGGGTTCCCAAAAACGCGGTGTTAGCGGGATCAGCCCAGATACCTGCTAGCACCTGCGTTTTGCGCCTCCGCCCGGCCCAGCCCAGCCCACCCAAGTGCAGTATCGATCGATCACTGACACTTACAAAACACTAACCGCATAACTGCAGCGTTCGCAGAGTCAGGCCTGATCCCTGCGATCGCTAACAGTTTTTTTGGTAGCATTTTGGTGAACTGGCAAGCACCAGCCCCAGGCAGCGTCAGGTTAGCGCCAGTACCGCTAACACCCACGCACGCACCGTACACCTCCCTTAGTGGTATAGTATCTGATCGGATCAATATCTGATCCGATCAGATCTATACTAGCGTCCCCAGCAGTTTAGGGTTCCCAAAAACGCAGTGTTAGCGGGATCAGCCCAGATACCTGCTAGCACCTGCGTTTTGCCCCTCCGCCCGGCCCAGCCCACCCAAGTGCAGTATCGATCGATCACTGTCACTTACAGAACACTAAACGCATAACTGCAGCGTTCGCAGAGTCAGGCCTGATCCCTGCGATCGCTAACAGTTTTTTTGGTAGCGTTTTGGTGAACTGGCAAGCACCAGCCCCAGGCAGCGTCAGGTTAGCGCCAGTACCGCTAACACCCACGCACGCAGCATACACCTCCCTTAGTGGTATAGTATCTGATCCGATCAGATCTATACTAGCGTCCCCAGCAGTTTAGGGTTCCCAAAAACGCAGTGTTAGCGGGATCAGCCCAGATACCTGCTAGCACCTGCGTTTTGCCCCTCCGCCCGGCCCGGCCCAGCCCACCCAAGTGCAGTATCGATCGATCACTGTCACTTACAAAACTCTAAACGCATAACTGCAGCGTTCGCAGAGTCAGGCCTGATCCCTGCGATCGCTAACAGTTTTTTTGGTAGCGTTTTGGGGAACTGGCAAGCGCCAGCGGCGTAGTACACCCCGGTCGTAATCAAACCAGCACTGCAGTAACACTTGGTGACGTGGCGAGTTCCATAAGTGCAGTTCAAGCTGGTGAGGTGGCAAGCACAAGTAGTGTCCCGCTGCCACCAAGAAGACACACAGGCCCGTCGTGCCCATAATGCCGTTCCTGCTGCATTCGCCAAACCTAATTGGGAACCCACCGCTTCTGCAGCGCCCGTACTTCCCCCATTCACATCCCCAACCAAATGCAGTCGGCTGCATGAGAGGCATTTTTATGTCCTCACGAGTACCCCTACCCAGCGAACCCCCCAAAAAAGATGTGTCTGCAGCAAGCGCGGATATAGGCGTGACACCCGCTATTATTGTCCCTCCTGTCCTGACAATCCTGGTCTTTGCATTGGTGAATGTTTTGAACGCTACCATGCACTAGTTGAGTATTAGTGTAGGGTACAGCATTCCACAGACTAGGCACACTTTCACAGGGTCTCCCAAGATGCCATCGCATTTTGAGAGACCCGAACCTGGAACCGGTTACAGTTAGAAAAGTTAGTTACAAAAAAAGTGTAAAAAAAAATAATATATATATATATATATATATATATATATATATATATATATATATATATATATATATATATATATATATATATATATATATATATATATATATATATATATATATATATATATATATATATATATATATAAAATAAAAAAAAAATAGTTGTCGTTTTATTGTTCTCTCTCTCTCTCTCTATTCTCTCTCTATTGTTCTGCTCTTTTTTTACTGTATTCTATTCTGCAATGTTTTATTGTTATTATGTTTTATCAGGTTTGTTTTTCAGGTATGTAATTATTTATACTTTACTGTTTACTGTTTACTGTGCTTTATTGTTAACCATTGTTAACCATTTTTTTGTCTTCAGGTACGCCATGCACGACTTTGAGTGGTTATACCAGAATGATGCCTGCAGGTTTAGGTATCATCTTGGTATCATCCTTTTCAGCCAGCGGTCGGCTTTCATGTAAAAGCAATCCTAGCGGCTAATTAGCCTCTAGACTGCTTTTACAAGCCGTGGGAGGGAATGCCCCCCCCCCCCCCCCACCGTCTTCCGTGTTTTTCTCTGGCTCTCTTGTCTCAACAGGGAACCTGAGAATGCAGCTGGTGATTCAGCCTGCTGACCATAGAGCTGATCAGAGACCAGAGTGGCGCCAAACATCTCTATGGCCTAAGAAACCGGAAGCTACGAGCATTTCATGGCTTAGATTTCGCCGGATGTAAATAGTGCCATTGGGAAATTGGGGAAGCATTTTATCACACCGATCTTGGTGTGGTCAGATGCTTTGAGGGCAGAGGAGAGATCTAGGGTCTAATAGACCCCAATTTTTTCAAAAAAAAGAGTACCTGTCACTACCTATTGCTATCATAGGGGATATTTACATTCCCCGAGATAACAATAAAAATGATTAAAAAAAAAAAAAATATGAAAGGAACAGTTTAAAAGTAAGATTAAAAAAGCAAAAAAATAATTAAGAAAAAAAAAAAAAAGCACCCCTGTCGCCCCCTGCTCTCGCGCTAAGGCGAACGCAAGCGGCGGTCTGTCGTCAAACGTAAACAGCAATTGCACCATGCATGTGAGGTATCACCGCGAAGGCCAGATCGAGTGCAGTAATTTTTCCAGTAGACCTCCTCTGTAAATCTAAAGTGGTAACCTGTAAAGGCTTTTAAAGGCTTTTAAACATGTATTTATTTTGTTGCCACTGCACGTTTGTGCGCAATTTTAAAGCATGTCATGTTTGGTATCCATGTACTCCGCCTAAGATCATCTTTATTTCATCAAACATTTGGGCAATATAGTGTGTTTTAGTGCATTAAAATTTAAAAAAGTGTGTTTTTTCCCCAAAAAATGCATTTGAAAAATCGCTGCGCAATTACTGTGTGAAAAAAAAAAATGAAACACCCACCATTTTAATCTGTAGGGCATTTGCTTTAAAAAAATATATAATGTTTGGGGGTTCAAAGTAATTTTTTTGCAAAAAAAAATAACTTTTTCATGTAAACAATAAGTGTCAGAAAGGGCTTTGTCTTCAAGTGGTTAGAAGAGTGGGTGATGTGTGACATAAGCTTCTAAATGTTGTGCATAAAATGCCAGGACAGTTCAAAACCCCCCTAAATGACCCCATTTTGGAAAGTAGACACCCCAAGCTATTTGCTGAGAGTCATGTCGAGTCCATGGAATATTTTATATTGCGACACAAGTTGCGGGAAAGAGACATTTTTTTTTTTTTTTTTGCACAAAGTTGTCTCTAAATGATATATTGCTCAAACATGCCATGGAAATATGTGAAATTACACCCCAAAATACATTCTGCTGCTTCTCCTGAGTACGGGGATACCACATGTGAGACTTTTTGGGAGCCTAGCCGCGTACGGGACCCCGAAAACCAAGCACCGCCTTCAGGCTTTCTAAGGGCGTGAATTTTTGATTTCACTCTTCACTGCCTATCACAGTTTCGGAGGCCATGGAATGCCCAGGTGGCACAAAACCCCCCCAAATGACCCCATTTTGGAAAGTAGACACCCCAAGCTATTTGCTGAGAGGTATAGTGAGTATTTTGCAGACCTCACTTTTTGTCACAAAGTTTTGAAAATTGAAAAAAGAAAAAAAAAATATGTTTTTTCTTGTCTTTCTTAATTTTCAAAAACAAATGAGAGCTGCAAAATACTCACCATGCCTCTCAGCAAATAGCTTGGGGTGTCTACTTTCCAAAATGGGGTCATTTGGGGGGGGTTTGTGCCACCTGGGCATTCCATGGCCTCCGAACCTGTGATAGGCAGTAAAGAGTGAAATCAAAAATTTTCACCCTTAGAAATCCTGAAGGCAGTGATTGGTTTTCGGGGTCCCGTACGCGGCTAGGCTCCCAAAAAGTCCCACACATGTGGTATCCCCATACTCAGGAGAAGCAGACAAATGTATTTTGGGGTGCAATTCCACATATGCCCATGGCCTGTGTGAGCAATATATCATTTAGTGACAACTTTATGAAAAAAAAAAAAAAAAAAAAAAAAAAGTGTCACTTTCCCGCAACTTGTGTCAAAATGTAAAATATTCCATGGACTCAATATGCCTCTCAGCAAATAGCTTGGGGTGTCTACTTTCCAAAATGGGGTCATTTTGGGGGGTTTTGTGCCACCTGGGCATTCCATGGCCTCCGAAACTGTGATAGGCAGAGAAGAGTGAAATCATAAATTTACACTCTTAGAAATCCTGAAGGCAGTGATTGGTTTTCGGGGCCCCGTACGCGGCTAGGCTCCCAAAAAGTCCCACACATGTGGTATCCCCATACTCAGGAGAAGCAGCTGAATGTATTTTGGGGTGCAATTCCACATAGGCCCATGGCCTGTGTGAGCAATATATCATTTAGTGACAACTTTTTGTAAATATTTTTTTTTTTTTTTTGTCATTTTTCAATCACTTGGGACAAAAAAAATAAATATTCAATGGGTTCAACATGCCTCTCAGCAATTTCCTTGGGGTGTCTACTTTCCAAAATGGGGTCATTTGGGGGGGTTTTGTACTGCCCTGCCATTTTAGCACCTCAAGAAATGACATAGGCAGTCATAAACTAAAAGCTGTGTAAATTACAGAAAATGTACCCTAGTTTGTAGACGCTATAACTTTTGCGCAAACCAATAAATATACGCTTGACTTTTTTTTACCAAAGACATGTGGCCGAATACATTTTGGCCTAAATGTATGACTAAAATTTAGTTTATTGGATTTTTTTTATAACAAAAAGTAGAAAATATCATTTTTTTTCAAAATTTTCGGTCTTTTTCCGTTTATAGCGCAAAAAATAAAAACCGCAGAGGTGATCAAATACCATCAAAAGAAAGCTCTATTTGTGGGAAGAAAAGGACACAAATTTCGTTTGGGTACAGCATTGCATGACCGCGCAATTAGCAGTTAAAGCGACGCAGTGCCAAATTGGAAAAAGACCTCTGGTCCTTAGGCAGCATAATGGTCCGGGGCTCAAGTGGTTAAAGCAGTGAGCCAGCTGAAAAAAAAAAAACAATTTTTAAAGTCAGCAGCTACAAACACTGTAGCTGCTGACTTAATAAGCACACTTACCTGTCCCTGGTGCCCGCAATGTCGGCCGACCGAGGCCGACCCGTCCCTCGGCTCCGCCATTCGAACCAAGGGAAACAGGCAGTGGAGCCTTGCGGCTTCACTGCCCATTTCCTACTGCGCATGAGCGAGTCGCGCAGCGCTTTGTGAATGGGGCGCTCTGTGTTGTGGGACAGTTCCCAGAACACAGCGTGCCCCATTCCCCAGAAGACAATGCGAGAAGACTAAAGATCACCGCGGTGTAGGAAGTGGCAGATTAGGGCGATCTGCATAGCAACAGCCATTTCTGGTTAAAAATATTTTTTTCTCCAGATTTTTTGGAACATTGATGTAATTTTTTTAGGGTGGCCCTCCACTTTAATGTTCAAACTGCTGTCAACAAAAGTGAGTACACCCCTAAGTGAAATTTTCAAAATTGGGCCCAAAGTGTCAATATTGTGTGGCCACCATTATTTTCCAGCACTGCCTTAACCCTCTTGGGCATGGAGTTCACCAGAGCTTCTTCACATGTTGCCACTGGAGTCCTTTTCAACTCCTCAATGACTTCACAGAGCTGGTAGATGTTAGAGACCTTGCACTCCACCTTCCATTATAGGATGCCCCACAGATGCTCAATAGGGTTTAGGTGTTGAGGCATGCTTGGCCAGTCCATTACCTTTACCCTCAGCTTCTTTAGCAAGGCAGTGGGTTCGTTATGATGGAATACTGCCCTGCGACCCAGTCTCCAAAGGGAGGGGATCATGCTCTGCTTCAGTATGTCACAGTACATGTTGGCATTCAAGTTTCCCTCAATGAACTGTAGCTCCCCAGTGCTGGCACTCATGCAGCCCCAGACCATGACACTCCCACCACCATGCTTGACTGTAGGCAAGACACTCGTCTTTGTACTCTCCCCCCCCCCCCGCATATGGTTGCTGTCACACACACACACTTGACACCATCTGAACCAAATAAGTTTATCTTGGTCTCAGGCCACAGGACATGGTTCCAGTAATCCATGTCCTTAGTCTGCTTGTATACAGCAAACGGTTTGCGGGCATTCTGTATCATCTTTAGAAGAGGCTTCCTTCTGGGATGACAGCCATGTAGACCAATTTGATGCAGTGTTCGGTGTATGGCAGGGATATGCAATTAGCGGACCTCCAGCTGTTGCAGAACTACAAGTCCCATGAGGCATAGCAAGACTGACAGCCACAAGCATAACACCCAGAGGCAGAGGCATGATGGGACTTGTAGTTTTGCAACAGTTGGAGGTCCGCTAATTGCATATCCCTGGTGTATGGTTTGAGCACTGACAGGCTGACCCCCCACCCTTTCAATCTCTGCAGCAATGCTGGCAGCACTCATAGGTCTATTTCCCAAAGACAACCTCTGGATATGACGCTGAACACGTGCACTCAAGTTCTTTGGTCGACCATGGTGAGGCCTGCTCTGAGTGGAACTTGTCCTGTTAAACCACTATATGGTCTTGGCCACCGTGCTGCAGCTCAGTTTCAGGGTCTTGGCAGTAGTCTTCTAGCCTAGGCCATCTTTATGTAGAGCAACAGTTTTTTTTCAGATCCTCCGAGAGTTATTTGCCATGAGGTGCCATGTTGAACTTCCAGTCACCAGTAAGAGAGTGCGCTAACACCAAATTTAACACACCTGAGACCTTGTAACACTAACGAGTCACATGGCACCGGGGAGGAAAAAAAAAAAAAAAGAAGCTAAATGGGCCCAATTTGGCCTTTTTAATTTAGGGGTGTACTCACCTTTTGTTGCCAGCAGTTTGGACATTAATGGCTGTGTGTTGAGTTATTTTAAGGGGACAGCAAATTTACACTGTTATCCACTTGCCGACCGGCCATAGCTGAAAGAGTGCTGCAGCGTGGTGCGCTTATTCTGGGAGGGCGTGCATGGACGTCCTCCTAGAATCTTGCTCTCGGGCGCAAACCCGGAAATATCTGCGACCGCCGGGTCCAGAGGACCCGATGCATCACAAATCGGTAAATGGCCGCTGACAGCGGCCATTTACCATGTGATCGCTCCAAATGACAGAGCGATCACTTGTAAACAAACTGGCGTCACGTCCGATTTCTCTCTCCCCTCTCTGTACCGATCAGTACAGTGTGAGCGGACAGATCAAGTGCTGCAGCGCTGTGGGCTGGATGTGTAGTGCCCACAGCGCTGATGTGACAATTCCTGCCTCATCCAGCCATCCATCCATAGCAATACTCAGCCATCCACGCTCAGCAATACTCAGCAATCCTCATCCATACCCAACCCAGCCACCCCATCCATGCCACTACAGTGCCTCAAAGTGTAATAGGTAGTCAAATTACATCTGACATTTATGTCCCTAGAACGCCTGATGGTGCTCCCTGCATGTTGGGCCTCTGTATGTGGCCAGGCTGTCTCACATGTGGTATCGCCATACTCAGGACGAGTACCAGACAATGTTTTGGGGTGTATTTTTTTGCCATGTACATGCTATGTGTTAGAAATATTGTTTAAAAATGGACAACTAAAAAAAGAAAAAATGATTTTTTTTTTTGTGTTTTTTTAATTGTCCTGGTGCTCCAGAGGTTTCAAAAGTGCAAGAGGTAGTCAAGGAATTAGATGCATAGTTTATGCTCCTAGAACACCTAATGGTGTTCCCTGCATGTTGCGCCTCTGTATGTGGCCACGGTGCGTGAAAGTCTCACACATATGGTATCACCATACTCGATTAGTAGAATGTGTTTTGGGGTGTAATTTGTGGTATGCATATGCTGTGTGAGAAATAACCTGCTAATATATACCAACTTTGTGGAAAAAAAAAAAAAAAAAAAAACTCGATTTTGCAAAGAATTGTGGGGAAAAAAATTACAACTTAAAAAAACTCACCATGCCTCTTTCTAAATACCTTTGAATGCCTAGTTTCCAAAAGCGGGATATTTGGGGGGTATTTGTACTGTCCTGGCTTGCTAGGCTACTTTCACACTGAGGCGTGCGGGCGCCGGCGGTACAGTGGCGCTAAATATAGCGCCGCTTTACCGTCATTTTAGCGGCGCTAGCAGGGCGGTTTTAACCCCCTGCTAGCGGCCGAAAAAGGGTTAAAACCGCCTGCAAAGCGGCGCTGCAGCAGCGCTTTGCGGGCGGGTTTGCAGCGCTGCCCAATTGTTTTCAATGGGAAGGGGCGCTTTAGGAGCGGTAATTACACTGCTCCTAATGCGCTCCAAAGATGCGGCTTGCAGGACTTTTATGACCGCCCTGCAAGCGCACCGCTCCAGTGTGAAAGCTCTCGGGGCTTTCGCACTGGAGTGCATTGAGCAGCTCTTTCGGGGCGCTTTGCAGGCACTATTTTTAGCACTTTAGCGCCTGCAAAGCGCCTCAGTGTGAAAAGAGCCTTAGGGTCTCAAGAAATGAGCTAGGCCGTCAGTATTTCAGGTGTGATCAATTTTCAGTGATTGGCACCATAGCTTGTTGACCAACTTTCACACAGACCAAATCATATACACCGATTTGGATTATTTTTACCAAAGATATGTAGCAGTATTAAAATTTGTCCAAAATTTATGAAGAAAAATTACTAAATTTGCAAAACTTAAAAAAAAAATAAATTCATTTTTCTTTAACCACTTGCCGACCGCCCAACGCAGATATACTGCGGCAGAATGGCACGGGCCATACGTGATCTGCCTCCTGCAGGTGGGGGGTCCGATGGGACCCCCCCGGTGCCAGAGGCGGCCGGCATTCCTTCGCGGGCGATGAGAGGTGAGGGGGAGGCCATCCATTGTTGGCCACCCCCTCCCGATCGCTCCCGGCGAATGAACACGCTTCCTTTCCCTCTAATGTAAACAGAGGGAAAGGAAGTGATGTCATCCCTCCTCGAGCTGGTTTTTTCATCCCGGCGCCCAGGAGAAAAGACATCAAGTAAGTGCACCAACACTACACTTACAGTAGAACACACTAGGCACACTTTTCACCCCCCATCACCCCCCTGTACCCCCTGTCACTCTGACACCAATAGCAGTTTTTTTTTTGCATTGGTGTCAGTTAGTGACAGTTATAAGTGTTAGGGCAGTTAGGTTAGCCCCCTTAGGTCCAGGGTACCCCCCCCTAATAAAGGTTAACCCCTTGATTACCCCCCGTCACCAGTGTCGCTAAGCGATCGTTTTTCTGATCGCTGTATTAGTGACACAGGTGACGCTAGTTAGGGAGGTAAGTATATAAGTTCGCTGTCAGTGTTTTATAGCGACAGGGACCCCCATATACTACCTGCTAAAGGTTTTAACCCCCTGACTGCCACCTAGTTAACCCTTTCACCAGCGATCACCGTATAAGTGTTACGGGTGACGCTGGTTAGGTTTATTACAGCTTATTACAGCTTATTACAGCTTATTACAGCTTATTACAGCTTATTACAGCTTATTACAGCTTATTACAGCTTTAGGGCACCCGCCGTTTATTACCTTATAAAGGTTTAACCCCCTAATTGCCCGGCGGTGATATAAGTTACGTTTTTAGGATCAGATAAGGTCTGCGTCGCCCCAGGCAGCGTCAGGTTAGCGCCAGTACCGCTAAAACCCACGCAGCATACACCTCCCTTAGTGCTATAGTATCTGAACGGATCGATATTTGATCCGATCAGATCTATACTCCCCAGCAGTTTAGGGTTCCCATAAACAGTGTTAGCGGGATCAGCCCAGATACCTGCTAGCACCTGCGTTTTGCCCCTCGGCCCAGCCCAGCCCACCCAAGTGCAGTATCGATCGATAACTGACACTTACAAAACACTAAGCACACATAACTGCAGCGTTAGCAAACGCAGGGATCAGGCCTGACTCTGCGAACAGTTTTTTGGTAGCGATTTGAATCAGTCGCTAACAGTCAGGAGCTTTTTTGCCTGTGAGTCTCACTAGTGTACCCCTAAATTTAGAGCCCAAAATGGCAAATCGAAGGTACACTAGTGAAGAGGCCTACACGTTTCTGAGCATAACAGATAGTGAAGAGGAAGTCACTCATCTGTCAGATTCAGGCTCAGAATACGAACCTGTAGAGGACAGCGGCTCCATGACAGATAGCTCTGACGACGGAGTTGTGGTCCCTGCTAGGGTCAGGCGTACCAGACCCCGAACTTCTTCTGTCCTTGAAGTGCAAGAACCGCAGGGCTCTCGTATGGAGCAGAGAAGTACTAGTGCCGCTACTCCTTCTGGTGAACTGGCAAGCACCAGCGGCCTAGTACACCCTGGTCGTACATCCAGCACTGCAGTAACACGTGGTGACGTGGCGAGTCCCATAAGTGCAGTTCAAGCTGGCGAGGTGGCAAGCACAAGTAGTGTCCCGCTGCCACCAAGAAGAAGATGAACACAGGCCCGTCGTGCCCATAGTGACCTTACTGCTGCATTCGCCAATCCGAATTGGGAACCCACCACTTCTGCAGCACCCGTACTTCCCCCTTTCACTGGCAACCCGGAATTCAGGTGGAAACAGTTGACTTTACGCCACTGGACTTTTATTCGCCGTTTTTCACCGAAGATCTCTATAGATCTATTGTGGACCAAAGCAATTTGTACGCTGGTCAACACATCACCACTATTCCCCAGTCCTCCCTTGCCAGAGATTGGAGACCAATTACGGTCTCCGAATTTAAGAGCTTTCTGGGCCTTTCCCTCAACATGGGCATAACTAAAAAGAGTGAGTTGCGGTCATATTGGTCCACTGACCCAATTCACCATATGCCCGTGTTCTCTGCCTCCATGACCAGGGCACGATACGAGCAGATTTTGCGGTTCATGCACTTCAACGACAATGAACTCTGTCGTCCTCGTGGAGACCCTGGATACGATCGGCTCTACAAAATTCGGCCCCTCGTAAACCACTTCAACCAGTGTTTTGCAGACTTGTTTACTCCCCATGAAGTTGTCTGCGTTGATGAGTCCCTGATTAAATTTTCTGGCCGCTTGTCATTCAAACAGTACCTTCCCAGCAAGCGTGCCAGATACGGGGTCAAGATGTATAAGCTCTGTGACAGGGCCACAGGCTATACATGTAGATTTATGGTTTACGAGGGCAAAGATAGTCACGTAGAGCCGATAAACTGCCCTGACTACATAGGTAGCGATGGCAAGATAGTGTGGGACTTGGTCTCACCCTTATTCGGAAAGGGGTACCACTTATACGTGGACAATTACTACACGAGCGTGCCACTTTTTAGTCACTTGTTTGATCATCAGATTGGAGCATGTGGCACCGTGCGACTCAATCGCCGGGGCTTTCCCCAGCGGCTTGTAGAGTCCCGTCTTAGGCTGGGGGAGAGAGCCTGCTTGCAGTGTAATAATTTGCTCGCTATGAAGTGGAGGGACAATAAGAATGTTTTCGTTCTTACCTCCCTTCATGCAGACACGACGACCCAAATTACTACGGCGACTGGTGTTGTGGAGAAACCCCTCTGTGTCCACGAATACAACCTTAATATGGGAGGGGTGGACCTCAACGACCAGTTGTTGGCGCCGTACCTAATTGCCCGTAAGGCCAGACGCTGGTACAAAAAAAGTGTCTGTTTGTTTATTTCAATTGGCTTTGCTGAATGCTCATGTGCTATACAGAGCTTCAGGACGGACTGGATCCTTCCTTAAATTCCAGGAAGAGATCGTCAGAGCCCTTCTGTTTCCAGACGGTGCTCCACCTCACCTTCCCAATCCAAATGCAGTAAGCCGGCCGCATGGGAGGCATTTTCCTTATGTCCGCCAGAGTACCCCTACCCAACGAGCCCCCCAAAAAAAAGATGTCGTGTCTGCAGCAAGCGCGGATTTAGGCGTGACACCCGGTATTGTTGTCCCTCCTGTCCTGACAATCCTGGTCTATGCATTGGTGAATGTTTTGAACGCTACCATACACTAGTGGAGTATTAGCGTAGGGTACAGCCCTGCACAGACTAGGACACACTTCCACAGGGTCTCCCAAGATGCCATCGCATTTTGAGAGACCCAAACCTGGTACCAGTTAAAAAAGTTAGTTACTAAAAAAAGTGTTAAAAAAAATAAAAAAAATATAAAATAAAAAAACCAAAAATAGTTGTTTTATTGTTCTGCTCTTTTTTATTGTATTCTATACTGAAATGTTTTATGGTTATGTTTTTATCATGTTTGCTTTATAGGTATTCAATTTTTTATACTTTGTTTTTTTATTGTTAACTACTTTTTTGTTTTCCGGTACGCCATTCAGCTGCAGAGCGGATTTATTTATCTTGACAGCAACAGCGTTTGCTCCCACGATACATAAAGCCGTGACTCCAGCGCTGTCTGAGGTGATTTCACCACCACAGTTACATACTTCAGCATATATGCCGAAGCGTGGGGGCAGCAGTGGGTGGAGGAGCAATTTGCTCCTGCCTTTTGCGGGAGGATGCCCCCATGCTTCGGCATATATAAATGGTGCATGTATGCCCATCATTAGAAGTGGGTGGATGAAGGGAGGTATTCTAATGGTGGGCATACCCACCGATCAATATCTTTTTTTCGTTCAGCCCACAGGCTGCATGAAAAAAAAGTTTACAATATATGCCCAACAAGGACCAGCAACGTACTGGTATGTTGCTGGACTTTGAGTGGTTATACCAGAATGATGCCTGCAGGATTCAGCCAGCTGACCATAGAGCTGATCAGAGACCAGAATGCCTCCAATCATCTCTATGGCCTAAGAAACCGGAAGCTACGAGCATTTCATGCCCTAGATTTCGCTGAATGTAAACAGCGCCATTGGGAAATTGGGAAAGCATTTTATCACACCGATCTTGGTGTGGTCAGATGCTTTGAGGGCAGAGGAGAGATCTAGGGTCTAATAGACCAATTTTTTTTTTTTTTTTTAAAGAGTACCTGTCACTACCTATTGCTATCATAGGGGATATTTACATTCCCTGAGATAATAAAAATGATTAAAAAAAAAATAATGAAAGGAACAGTTTAAAAATAAGATAAAAAAAAAAAAAAAAAAAAAAAAAAAAAAGCACCCCTGTCCGCCCCTTTTCTCGCGCAAAGGCGAACGCAAGCGTCGGTCTGGCGTCAAATGTAAACAGCAATTGCACTATGCATGTGAGGTATCACCGCGAAGGTCAGTTCGAGGGCAGTAATTTTAGCAGTAGACCTCCTCTGTAAATCTAAAGTGGTAACCTGTAAAAGGCTTTTAAAAATGTATTTAGTTTGTCGCCACTGCACGTTTGTGCGCAATTTTAAAGCATGTCATGTTTAGTATCCATGTACTCGGCCTAAGATCATCTTTTTTTATTTCATCAAACATTTGGGCAATATAGTGTTTTAGTGCATTAAAATTTTAAAGTGTGTTTTTTCCCCAAAAAATGCGTTTGAAAAATCGCTGCGCAAATACTGTGTGAAAAAAAAAAAAAAAATGAAACACCCACCATTTTCATCTGTAGGGCATTTGCTTTAAAAAATATATATAATGGTTTGGGGGTTCAAAGTAATTTTCTTGCAAAAAAAATAATTTTTTCATGTAAACAAAAAAAGTGTCAGAAAGGGCTTTGTCTTCAAGTGGTTAGAAGAGTGGGTGATGTGTGACATAAGCTTCTAAATGTTGTGCATAAAATGCCAGGACAGTTCAAAACCCCCCAAATGACCCCATTTTGGAAAGTAGACACCCCAAGCTATTTGCTGAGAGGCATGTCGAGTCCATGGAATATTTTATATTGTGACACAAGTTGCGAGAAAAAAAGACAAATTTTTTTTTTTTTTGCACAAAATTGTCACTAAATGGTATATTGCTCAAACATGCCATGGGAATATGTGAAATTACATTCTGTTGCTTCTCCTGAGTACGGGGATACCACATGTGTGAGACTTTTTGGGAGCCTAGCCGCGTACGGGACCCCGAAAACCAAAGCACCGCCTTCAGGCTTTCTAAGGGCGTGAATTTTTGATTTCACTCTTCACTGCCTATCACAGTTTCGGAGGCCAAGGAATGCACAAACCCCCCCAAATGACCCCATTTTGGAAAATAGACACCCAAAGCCATTTGCTGAGAGGTGTAGTGAGTATTTTGCAGACCTCACTTTTTGTCACAAACTTTTGAAATTTGAAAAAAAAAAAAAAAAAAACGTTTTTCTTGTCTTTCTTCATTTTCAAAAACAAATGAGAGCTGCAAAATACTCACCATGCCTCTCAGCAAATAGCTTGGGGTGTCTACTTTCCAAAATGGGGTCATTTTGGGGGGTTTTGTGCTATCTTGGCATTTTATGGCCTTCAAAACTGTGATGGGTAGTGAGGAGTGAAATCAAAAATTAACGCTCTTAGAAATCCTGAAGGCGGTGATTGGATTTCGGGGCCCCGTATGAAGCTAGGCTCCCAAAAAGTGCCACTCATGTGGTATCCCCGTACTCAGGAGAAGCAGCAGAATGTATTTTGGGGTGTAATTCCACATATGCCCATGGCATGTGTGAGCAATATATCATTTAGTGACAACTTTGTGCAAAAAAAAAAAAAAAAAAAAAAAATTGGTCACATTCCCGCAACTTGTGTCAAAAAATAAAATATTCCATGGACTCAACATGCCTCTCAGCAAATAGCTTGGGGTGTCTACATTCCAAAATGGGGTCATTTGGGGGGGTTTTGTGCCATCTTGGCATTTTATGGCCTTCAAAACTGTGATAGGTAGTGAGGAGTGAAATCAAAAATTTATGCCCTTTGAAATCCTGAAGGCGGTGCTTGGTTTTCGGGGCCCCGTACGCAGCTAGGCTCCCAAAAAGTCCCACACATGTGGTATCCCCGTACTCAGGAGAAGCAGCTGAATGTATTTTGGGGTGCAATTCCACATATGCCCATGGCCTGTGTGAGCAATATATATCATTTAGTGACAACTTTTTGTAATTTTTTTTTTTTGTCATTATTCAATCACTTGGGACAAAAAAAAAAAAAAAAAATTTTCAATGGGTTCAACATGCCTCTCAGCAATTTCCTTGGGGTGTCTACTTTCCAAAATGGGGTCATTTGGGGGGGGGGGGGGGGGGGGGGTTGTACTGCCCTGCCATTTTAGCACCTCATGAAATGACATAGGCAGTCTTAAACTAAAAGCTGTGTAAATTCCAGAAAATGTACCCTAGTTTGTAGACGCTATAACTTTTGCGCAAACCAATAAATATACGCTTATTGACTTTTTTTTACCAAAGACATGTGGCCGAATACATTTTGGCCTAAATGTATGACTAAAATTGAGTTTATTGGATTTTTTTTATAACAAAAAGTAGAAAATATTTTTTTTAAAAATTTTCGGTCTTTTTCCGTTTATAGCGCAAAAAATAAACGGCAGAGGTGATCAAATACCATCAAAAGAAAAGCTCTATTTGTGGGAAGAAAAGAACGCAAATTTCGTTTGGGTACAGCATTGCATGACCGCGCAATTAGCAGTTAAAGCGATGCAGTGCCAAATTGTAAAAAGTGCTCTGGTCAGGAAGGGGGTAAATCCTTCCGGGGCTGAAGTGGTTAAACCAAATTTCCGGTCCTTTTTTTAATTTATAAACGCAAAAAATAAAAAACCAGCAGTGATTAAATACCACCAAAAGAAAGCTCTATTTGTGTGAAAAAAAAAAAAAGAAGAAAATATTTCATATGGGTACAGTGTTGCATGACTGAGTAATTGTCATTCAAAGTGTGAGAGCACCGAAAGCTGAAAAATCGGTCTGGTTGGGAAGGGGGTTTAAGTGCCCAGTGGTCAAGTGGTTATACAAGCTGTACACTCACTACTTTGCAATGTAAAGTGTAATTTCTTCAGTGTTGCACATGAAAAAAAAAAAAAAAAAAAAAAAAAAAATTTACAAAAGAAAGAAGAAAAAAAAAAAAGCGCGAGAGAGCATCCCTGTATGTCGTGTTCCTTAACCACTTGCTCACTTAAACCCCACCTCCTGCCCAGACTAAATTTCAGCTTTCAGTGCTCTCACACTTTGAATGGCAATAACTCAGTCATACAACACTTCATACAAAATAGAGATTTCTTTTGGTGGTATTTGATCACCTCTGTTTTTTATTTTTTGCTCTATAACTGAAAAAAGACCGAAGATTGAAGAAAAAAAAAATGTATACGCATTTCTTTGTTTCTGTGATAAAATTTGGCAAATTAGTAATTTTTCTTCATAAATTTTTGGCCACAATTTATACTGCTGCATATCTTTGGTAAAAATAACCCAAATTAGTGGATATTTGGTTTGTGTGAAAGTTAGATTCTACAAGCTATGGTGCAAATCAAAAAAATTGATCACACCTGAAGTACCGGTGGCCCATCTCATTTCTTGAGACCCTAACAAGCCAGGAAAGTACAAATGCCCCTTTTTGGAAAGTAGACATTCCAATGTATTTAGTAAGAGGCATGGTGAGATTTTTTTTGAAGTTGTCATTTTTTTCCCACAATTTTGCAAAAGATTTCTCCCCCCCTACAAAATTGTCATTGTAATAGGTTATTTCTCTCAAATGGCATGTGCATACCACAAAAGACACCCCAAGATACATTCTGCTACTATGGCGATACCACGTGTAGGACTTTCACAGCCTAGCCACATAAAGAAGCACAACATGCAGGGAGCACCATCAGGTAGTCTAGGAGCATAAATTACACATCTAACTTGGGAAGGAAGCTTCCTGATGACACATGCGAAACGCGTAAAGGCTGCTGGGAAAATTACATCACTTCCTGCCGAGTGAAAGCGAGGCCAGGGATGCACGCCAACACAGGAGATCACAGGGGAACACATGCTGATACTTTCTACCCCATACACACTGCTGGATAAGCTTGGTTCCGGCTTGTGGGCACATAAAATTGTGAGTTTGCCAGCTATTATACCTTTTTAATAATAAACAGTAAAGCCATACTGCACAATGATTGCGGTCAATTTTTTTATGAGAACCAATAGAACAGGATAAAATCAATTATACTGACACGCTGTTTGGGAAAAGTGCAAACTGATGCTCTGAGTGGAGTGGTTATCCCATTGATGAACCAAAGGCGTATGTATATTTCTGGTGAGTGACTAATCTAGAAAGTGGTGTTGTCACATATTGGTGGAACCAGTGGCACGGAGACAGATGAGGGATGAACACACAGGAATTAGTTGATTTTCACTGAAGCAATTCACTGGGACTTGATACACATTTTCAATTTTTTCGCTTTGTTAATTCAGTTTATTTTAGCACTGTATATTTGATTGGTTTATACATGTATTTATTTATTTCATATATGGAGTGCAACATATATTTTAGTTTTTTAGGTGTATTTGGTGTTTAAAATTTAGGCACATATATTAACTGTTTATCACTGGATAGGGTAAATGGAGGGTATTTTGTAAAAAAAACCCTTCACAGTAATAGTTAAAGATATAGATTTTGTTAACTGCTATAAGAGTGGTAGAACACAAATTTGATTAGGAGTTAGCGCAGTCACTTTCCTTTTTCCGTTAAAAATTAAATTATTACCTGTGGTTTTAGTGTCCACAGAGGAGAGAATTGGTCCAGGCAGCAGGCAAGGGATGTGCTTAGCAACAATAGTAATAATCCAGGCAGCAAGATTATCTATAGTCAGCACAAGGATATTGTCAGCACAGCCAAAGCATTTGTCCGTAGGAATTGTCCAGGTAGAGACCGCCAGCACAGCCATATCGGTCCTGGTAACACTTACCTGCAGACACTCATTGTACCGCTCTCCAGCCCTTCATAAACATACTGCCTCTTGCTACAGTTTAATTTCCATAGTCCAGATAGCAGGCAGAGGTGTGGTCAGTTCAGCGGCAGGCAGAGGCATGATGGCAGTAAGTCAGCAGCAGGCTGAGGGCCTCAATCAGGTAAGACCTGTGCACAGGGGTAGAGGCTTCGCCCACCCAAATCTCTATGAAGCCTCCAGACCCTACTCTGGAAATTACGAAGCCAAGAGAAAAAAAAAAAAAAAAAAAAAAAAAAAAAAAAAAAAAAGCAGCGTTTCTCCATCCAGAAAAACAATTCTGGGAGTCCCTCACATATGAGACCCGTGTACTAAGGTAGCAGGGCAACAGATCAGTCCAAGCAGTAGGCAAAAGCAGAGTTGATAAAACAAGCCAGAGTCAGTTCACATGGAAGGCAGTGGCATGGTTATTTGAGGAAGCATGGAAAATGATCAGCACAGATAATGAAAATGGGGAAATGGTTAAAAATATGCTCTAATATTTTAGGGAAGTGTGATAAAGTCGGAAGCATTCACCAATGCAAAGGCCAGGTTGGGAGGGACACTGAGGACAATGGTAGCTGACATTTCTTCAAAATACTCTTTAGATGCAAAAGCAGGATATTCTTTGGCATCTTCGGTATGTTTCAGATGGTGGAATATTAGCAGACTTCATAAGCGCCACTTTTCGGACAACTGCTTCAGCTCAGAGCGAAGGTTTTCAGGGGGCCTGGTGTCTATTGGTAGATGAGGGACATTACAACTTAATCAATGATTTTTAGGAAGGGGGTGGGGCTTTTCCATGGATTTGATGTAGACTATGTATGCGTTATAAATGGCCAAATGGATGAGATAAATTGCTACTTTCTTGTACCAGAAACGGGACCTCCTTATTGACAAAATAGGGCTGAATCATTTGGTTGTTGAAATCCACCCCCTCCATGTAGAGATTGTAATCTTGGACACATGTTGGCTTTTCAATGGGACCTTGTCTTCTTTGAACTTCAACTGTAGTGTCATCATGGATGGTGGATATGTGCAAATTTCTGTTATCCTTCCACCTCAAGGCCAGAACTTAGTTGCCCGTTCTCCCCCCACCCCTTTGCAGTTTTTTGTTGACTAGAAATTGTGGGAAGTCCTTCCTGTTTTTCTGGAGGTTCCGCAGGCCAGGGTTTTTGCGAGGTATAGGCATTTGAAAAAGGGGTAGGCTGGTGCAATAGTGGTCCAGGTATGCGTGCCAACCTTTTTTCAGCAGTGGATTATGCCATGTCCCATACAGTTTTTCCAGTTGTGCCCATGTAGGCCAGGCACTCAGGGGGCTGGAGCTGTGAATCTCTTCCTGCGTATATGCGAAACGCATACAGATATCCCGTGGCTTTCTCGCAAAGTTTATAAAATTTTACTCTGTATCTGGCCCTTTTGCTAGAAATACATTTTATTTTTAGCTGACCTGAAAAGGGTACCAGGGACTCATCCACCCATGTTGATTGGGGACAGTTTTGCAAATTATTGGGAAAAGAAATTTATGAGTGGGCAAATTTTACATAATTTGGATAATCTCGGGGAGGGCACTGGGTATGGTCGCTGAAAAAAAGGGAGCGCATAATCATCTCATATTGGGGCCTGGGCATTACCGCAGAATAAATGGGCATGTGGTGGATGGATTGGTGGACCAGTAGGCATGTCCTTCATTTTTGTAGACCCAGTGTTTATGGTGAGGCCCATAAACAATTTGAACTCCTCCAAAGTCAAATCTCCCCACTCAAACGGATGGGCATATGATGATTGGGGTTTGTTGGCAATATGCTGCTGGGCATATAGATTGGTAAGGTCCACGATAAATTGCAGCACAGCGTCGGGCAAAAATAGATGGTTAATTTTGGACGGCTGTGCGGTGAAAGAGGGAATACTTGCTGCTGATCCCGAGTCGGAAGTCAGCCATGTTGGGTTGG
This sequence comes from Lithobates septentrionalis, assembly GCA_037952835.1. Lineage (NCBI taxonomy): Eukaryota > Metazoa > Chordata > Amphibia > Anura > Ranidae > Lithobates > Lithobates septentrionalis. The sequence continues at coordinate 1,132,535 of JBBDGP010001195.1, forward strand.
CAAGACCAGCTGAGAGGCATGTGGCAGCCCTGACTCTATGGGGACGAGACACTCCAGTGCTGGTAGTTGGGGAATTTGACGTTCCTGTGCTGGTACTTGGGCGCGAATGTGGCAGCACTGGTACTGGGCCTTTGTTCCCAGGGCCCATCGCTGGGGCAGCGCCAATACTGGGCCTGGGAATTTGACCCTGGTTGCTGATGGCTGCCTGGTTTCCACAGCACTGTGCCCTTTTAGGAGGGACCCATTCTGCCTTTGAATCCTTTGCCGATCTGCTGCTATCAAAAAATCGGTTCAAATGCTAAATTTGATTCGGAATCAGGATTGCTATTGGAATCTGCTGAGAACTCCCCACTGCTCTCATCAGTCATGGAGGATCTGGAATGCATCCTCACTGCGATATACTTTTTTTGGACATGCTGCTGATGAATGTGCGACGGGTAACAGATGGGCTGTGCGACGGGTGACAGGCGACGTTCACTGATAGGTGATGACAGTCACTGATGGGTGACTGGCCACGGTCAATGGGTGCACTGCTGACAGTCTCTAATGTGACAGGTATTGTGCTTGGTGCAGATACTGACAGTGCATAGATCAGCAACTCACTGCTCCTTGCTCTTTTCTCCTCACTGGAAACGGTGGAGGAAAGAGCCGGTAACGGCTAGTTTACCAGTCTTTGTTTACATTTGTGATCAGCTGTTAAAGGAAAACAGCCGATCACTTGGTAAAAGACGCCAGCCAATGGATGTTTACCAGTGTTAGTGACGAGCAGTGTTCCTGGGAACACACCACCGACAGGCACGAGCCCTGTGCAATGGGGCAGTACAATTCGTGATCAGTCGTGACTTGATGACGACTGATCAGGTGGTAAAACAGCCATGCCCATTGGCTGATCTCCCGGTGATGAGCTGTGTCTCGGGGACACACCGCCACTGACAGTGAAGTCATACGACGTCATCCCAGAACAAGAGCCGCACCGCCCCTCCATCATTTGAGGGTGGGTGGCCGGCAAGCGGTGAAGATGCACATATTCAAGTCTCTAAACTATCAATACTGGCCGCAGCCACCAATTGTGGAAGAGTCCCACATCCTTATTTCACCAACAGTGAAATACTCTTTGCAGTTTAAGGTTAAACCGCTTCTCTTCCAATTTCATTATGTGGCCCTGTGTCCTCTTACACATCTTGAGACTGAATAGTTATTTTCCTATGCTAGGATTGTCATTGAGACATTTGTAAAATCGCTATTACAGCTCCTCTCAAGCGTCTTTTCTACAGCAAGAATAAGTTTAGTGTTTGCAGTCTTTCCACATAATTGAGGTCCTCCAGTCCCCCCATTAGTTTTGTTGCCCTTCTTTGGACTCTCTCCAGTTCCAGCACATCCCTTCTGAGGACTGGTGACCAGAACTGGACAGAATACTCAAGATGTGGGCTAAACAATGTTTTATAAGGTGGCAGGATTATTGTACCATCTCTGGAGTATATCCATTTTTACACATGCTAATATTCTTCCTGCTGTGGTAGCTGCAGCTTGACACTGCATGCTATTGCTCAATCTGTCATCTACTAGGACCCCCAGATCTTTCTCCATCCTTAATTCCCCCATCGGTTCTCCCCCTAGTGAGTAGTTTGCATTTATGTCGTTTTTTTGCCCCCAGGTGCATTATTTTACACTTCTCCACACTAAACCTCATTTGCCATGTAGTTGCCCACTCCATTATTTTGTTCAGGTCTTTGTGGAAATTTTCAATATCTTAAAGCGAAGTCATTGCCCTGCTTAATTTTGTGTCTGCAAAAACTGCGATTGGAGCCATTTATCTCATTCTCTATATCATTTATGATTAAATTGAATAGAATTGGTCCCAAGACAGAACCCTTGGGCACCCCACTTACCACTCCAGACCAGTCTGAGTACATGGTCCCTTTAACCAATTTGACCCAAGAACAAACCTTATGGTCCACAGCAGACCTCAGCTTGTAGATTAAGCGTTTATGGGGGACTGTATTGAATGCCTTTGCATATATTTGGACACGGGCACAATTTTCATACTTTTGGCTCTGTATGCCACAAGAATAAAATTAAAACGAAACAATCTAAATGAATTTGAAGTGCAGACTTTCAGCTTTAATTCAACATAAACAGGTACAAATTTTAGAAACTGCAACCATTTATACAGTCATGGTATAAGGTTTCCTCCTTTCTAATGCTTTTGCCAGGCTCCAACTGCAGCTGTCTTCAGTTCTTAGTTTGTGGGTGTTTCTGCCTTTAGTTTTGCCTTCAGCAAGTGAAATGCATGCTCAATTGGGATGAGATCAGGCGATTGACTCGGCCATTGCAGAATATTCCACTTTTCCTTCAAAAGCTCCTGGGTTGATTTTGCAGTGGCTTTTGGATCATTGTCCAATCTGTACTGTGACATTCAATCAACTTTGCTGTATTTGGCTGAATCTGGGCTGACAGTATATCTGTAAGCACTGCAGAATTCATCTGGCTGCTTATGTCTTCTGTCACATCAACACCAATGACCCAGTGCAACTGGAAGCCAGCATGCCCATGCCATCACACTGCCTCCACCAGGTTTTACAGATGCTGCGTGGTTTGGATCATGAGCTGTTCCAAGCCTTCGCCACACTTTTCTTCCCGGCATTCTGGTACAGATTAATTTTAGTTTCGTCTGTCCAAAGAATGCTTTTCTAGAACCGGTCTGGCTTTTTAGATGTTTTTTGGCAAAGTCTAATCTGGCTTTTCTATTCTTCAGGCTTATGAATGGTTTTCACCTTGTGGTGAAACCTCTGTATTTGCTCTTGTGAAGTCTTCTCTTGATTGTAGACTGACAATGATATGCCCACCTCCTGGAGAGTGTCCTTAACCACTTGCCGACCGGCTCCTGTACATGTCGCCACTTTGAAGATGGATATCTCGGTAACGACAGCAGCTGCTGCCACAACCAAGGTATCCATCTCTTCAGGAGCCAGTCGTGTTTGATAATGGTTGTCTCTGCAACGGTTCCGCCGCGAGATCACCGTCATCGGCGGCGGGAGAGGGCCCCCCCCGCGCCCTCCACTGCTTACTGGAGCAGTCGGCAGAGGCAATCGGGACCTGTCCATGGCCGGGTATGGAGACGAGTGAGGCTAAGATGGCCCCCACCAGTCTCCATACCATAGCAGGGCAGAAGCGACGTCATAACGTCACTTCTGCCCATACGTCTTAAAGGGCCATTTTTTTCAAATGACAATTTTTTTATTTTTTATTGCATTTTAGTCCAAATATTAGATCTGAGGACTTTTTGACCCCAGATCTCATATTTAAGAGGACCCGTCATGCTTTTTTTTCTCTATTACAAGGGATGTTTACATCCCTTGTAATAGGAATAAAAGTGACCCATTTTTTTTTTTATTAAAACAGTGAAAAAATAAATAAAAAAAATTTTTTAAAGCGCCCTGTCCCTTCAAGCTCGCACGCAGAAGTAATACGGATACGCATACGTGAGTAGCGCCCGCATATGAATACGGTGATCAAACCACACATGCGAGGTATTGCCGCAATCGTTAGAGCGAGAGCAATAATTCTAGCCCTAGACCTACTCCAACTCAAAACATGCAACTTGTAGGATTTTTTTTTTAAACGTCACCTATGGAGATTAAGCGTAAAAGTTTGACAGCAATCCACGAGCGGGCACAATTTTGAAGCGTGACATGTTTGGTATCAATTTACTTGCCGTAACAATATCTTTCACAACATAAAAAAATTTGGCTAAATTTACTGTTGTCTTATTTTTTTATTCAAAATTGAATTTATCAAAAAAAAAAAAGTGCGCTTGTAAGACTGCTGCACAAATAGTGTGAAAAAAAATAAAATAAAATAAAAAAAATTGCAATGACTTATAACCCCCAAACACACACACATACACATACACATACACATACAAAATATATATATCCCCCAAACACACATATACACTATATATACATACATACATACCATATGTGTGTTTGGGGGTTATAAGTCATTGCAATTCGCGATTTCGATCAGTCTGGATTATCTCGATTTTTTTTTTTAATAGCCTGAACAGGCTGATCGGAGAAGCCGCCGGGAACCAGCGTTTTGAAAATGGCGCCGCCGGCGCCGAAGTACACAGAGCCGGTCCTCGGCTCTTTCCGGCGGCTCTCGTTTACTTTTGGCTCCACTCGTAGTCCCGAGCGGAGCTATCCGAACCTACTCGGATAGCTCCGCTCGGGACTACGAGTGGAGCCGAAATTGAACGAGAGCCGCCGGAAAGAGCCAAGGACCGGCTCTGTGTACTTCGGCGCCATTTTCAAATCGCGGTCGGCGATTTTGAAGCCCTGGAAGCAAGTACAGGGGATCCAAGGCTGCACTGGGGCAAGGCTGCACTGACAAGGCTTTATCTTTAAAATAAAATTATTTTTTTGAGAATCGTGAGAGCATCGTGATCTTTATTCCAAGCAAAAGAATCGTGAGATAGAGATTAGATACATTATATATATATATATTGTTTAGGGGTTATAAGTAATTTTCTAGCAAAAAAAGAACGGTTTTAAACTTGTACACACCAAAATCTCGAAACGAGGCTAGTCCTTAAGTGGTTAACATGGAAGCTGTGAATGGGTTTCCCTTTACCATAGAGGAGGATCCTGCGATCATCCACCACTGTTGTCTTCCATGGACATCCAGGCCTTATGTTGCAGAGCTCACCGGCGCATTCTTCTTTCCTTTCCAGAATGTACCAAACTGTTTATTTGGCCACTCCCAATGTTGCTGCTATCTGATGGATTGGTTTCGTTTTTGAAGCCTTACAATGGCCCGTTTCACTTGCATGGACAGCAACTTGGAACGCATGATAGAGGCTCACAGCAAAAGAGTACAAATGCAAATAATGTTAGGGTACTTTCACACTGGGGCAGGTATCCATTAGCCGTAAAGCGCCACTAGCCTTAGCGGTGCTTTTAAACCCCGCTAGCAGCCAAAGGATTAAAAAAGCACCCGTGTTGCGGCGCTTCGGAAGCGCTGCCCATTCATTTCAATGGGCAGGGGCAGTGTAGGAGCACTGTATACAGCGCTCCTACACCGCCTCAAAGATGCTGCTTGCAGGACTTTTCCCGTCCCACAAATGCACCGTCCCAGCATGAAAATACTCAGGCTTTCACATTGGGATGGCATGAGAGGCACTTTACAGGCACTACTTTTAGCACTAAAATGCCTGAAAAGCGCCTTTTACCAGCTTAATTGATGAAAAAGGAGTAGTCCACATTTGGCCATCAAATAGCTTTTGATTCAATTGTCCAATTACTTTTGCCCATTGAAAAAAATAGGATTTTTAAAACAGCTTACCTGTAAAATCCTTTTCTTGGAGTACATCATAGGACACAGAGCCTCAAGTAATTACTTGGTGGGATGTCCCATAGCAATGCTACTTGAGGGGAGGGAGACACAACCCGCAGGGCACCCCCAGACCTTGAGGAATTATACTGCTGATTGCAGCACACTGCGCCCGAAGGCGATATCCTCATTCCATTTTACATCTACTTGATAAAATTTTGTAAATGTATGCACTGAAGACCAAGTTGCGGCCTTGCAGATCTAAGACATGGAGGCCTGGTGACGCACTGCCCAAGAAACACCAACTGCTCTGGTAGAGTGCACCTTAACTTGAAAAGGGGGAATCTTTCCCTTTAAATCATAAGTTAAAAATATAACTTGCCGAATCCACTTAGCCACAGTGGATTTTGACGCTGCCTGTCCTTATAAAGGACCCTCTGGCAGAATAAATAAGACATCAGTCTTATGAATTTGAGCAGTTTTCTTTAAATAGATCTTCACTGCTCTCACCACATCAAGACAATGTAGTGACTTTTTTTTCCTTTGGAAAACACTATGGCAGGACAATATCTTCATTCAGAAGAAAACCTGAAACCACTTTTGGCAAAAAGCCTGGAAGAGGGCGTAACACCACTCTGTCCTCTTGAATAATCAAATATGGCTCTTTCAGGAAAGAGCAGCCAATTCTGAAATTCTCCTTGCTAAGGATATAGCAACCAAAAATATCAGCTTCCTAGTCAGAAGGACTAAGGGAATCTGCTGTAATGATTCGAATGGCGGTTTTTGTAACACTGACAAAACTAAATTCAAGTCCCAAGAGCTTGGATCGTTTTGTTCCAAGCAAATAGAATACTGTTTTGCAACAGTCTCGAATGGAACTGGGCAAAGGGAACTGCTTCAAATGAAGCCACCATCCTTTCTAACAACCTCATGCAAAGGTGAATGGAGGGACCTCCTTTTGACCTGACCATCCGCACCAACTCTTTTATAGAGTGTTTTTTTTTTTCTGTGCAAGAAGACCTTTTCTGGGCTGTATCTATGATCAGACCCAAATACTGCAGCCCTTTTTTAGCGATTTTAATGGAGACTACTAGGTTGAGAATGCAACCCAGACCTTTCCAGGTAACTGGTTGTAATGCGTACATCTTACTCCGAACAGCGATTGGTCTATTAGCAATAGATAGTCTAGGTATGCCAAGACTGTTTAAGCCCTGTGCCCTTCTCACCTGGCTACAGGTGGGGCTAGTACCTTTGTGAACACTCGAGGTGCTGTAGCTAGCCCGAAGAGCAAGGCTATAAACTAAAATGCTGCTTTTTTTTTTTTTTTTTTTACGTTATTCTTTATTAGTTTTTTTTAAAAACAAAGCATGTATTTACACACAGACAGTAATGACTCCAGTTAAACAAGAAAACTTTACAGCCAACAAATAGAGACTTTAAAGGGTAACTCCAACGCCATGCTTTTAAGAGCCCCTTGTCCCCCCTCACCCCCCCCCCCATCCATCTCAAAGAGTAATCTTTAGCAAAAGGATGCATAATCAAGTCATGTATTCACCATACCAGCTACTTAGCCTGTCTACCCTTGTAAACTTACCCTACCCCACTATACTGCCGGGTAGTCCAATACCTCAAACCCTTTCATGGTTACGTTTAAAATCAGAGTGCTATGCCCAACCAGTGCAGCCAGGGTCTCCAGATCTTTGTAAATTTACTGTAGGTACTCCTCCTGGTGTAGAATGTCTTTTCTGTCCACACCAGTTTATCCATTGTCCTAAGCCAATCTTTCAGTGTTGGGGGCGAGGTAGAAAGCCAGGATTGTGCTATTAATTTCCTAGCTTGGTAAAGGCACCTCGCTATGGCAATTTCCGTATTGTTACTCCCCTTGTTTTCACCTATCATACCAAGGATGCAAATCCTGACCTCTTGTTTCAGTTTAATCTTAAACCTATTTTCTATAGTCTTAACTATTCCTGACCAATATCTTGCCATATGTCATTGCTATCAGACCCTTGGTGGTATTTGTTCTAGTAATTTTATTAAGGAGTGGTGCGTTGCACCATTCCAGTGTAGAATTTCTAAATTGACTATCAAGGGCGTGCCTAATCTGCAGGTAAGTATAGAATGTTTTATTTGGGTTACCGTATTCTCACCTCAACAAAGCAAAAGATTTCAAGGTGTTGGCTTCGCATAGCTGGGTCAACCTACATAAATTCCTGACGCGCCCATATCAAATTTTTTTCAATGTTAACCGCTCTTTCAAGCATTTATTATGCCATATGGGTGAGAATTCTGAGGGTCCCCTGTAACCCACGATTCTCTTAGACTGCCAAACCTTGGAAACTAATTTGTATGTTGGGGGCCCATCCTGAAATGATCCAGCCTCTAGCGCTTCCACCAGGGAATTACGTGGGCTGTCCTGCATCATAAGTTTCCCATTAGAATTCAACATACTATGGGATTCACAACCTCCCAGATGTTGTAATTGCGCCGCCAAGTAATAACCATGTGGATGAGGCATTGCCATACCCCCTTCCCTAAGGGGGCGCTGGAGCGTTTGCAACCCAATCCTTGCCATCCCTTTCTTCCATATTAATTCTCTAAATAAGGTGTTTATTTTTAGAAACCAGTTCTTCCCGATCCAGACTGGGAAGTTATGGAGCACATACAGTAGTTGTGGCATCCATATCATCTTGATCAAGTTAACTCTACCTGCCAGGGATAGCGGGAGTTGACGCCAAATATCGCTTTTCCTTTTAAATCTTTCCAGCAGGGGAACTAAGTTATCTCCGATATATTGGGCAGGATCGCTACATATGACTATACCCAGGTAGCGCATCTTCTCCGTTACCCTCAACCTCGATATACCCCCCTATGAGTGCTGCACGTTGAGTCTATCGGGAGCAATGTTGACTTTTCCCAGTTAACTATTAAACCCGATGATCTCCCAAACCTCTCCACCAGCTGTATTGCATTTTCAAGGGATGGCCCCATATCCCCCAGGAAGAGTAGCACATCATCGGCGTATAGCGCCACTCTTTCCAACCTGTTCCTCCCTCCAAATCCCCGTATCACCGGGCGAGCTTCTTATTACCTCTGCCAGTGGCTCCATCGCTCACATCGCACAATAGTGAGAGCGGGCACCCCTGCCTCGTTCCCCTCTCAAGAGGGAGCCACTCCGTATATTCGTTGTTAATCTTTAATCTAGCTCTTGAGTGGGAATATAGGGTTTTCACCCACTTAATTTTGGGCCGAACCCAAACCTCCCCAATACCCACCAAAGATACCCCCATTCCAGGCTATCAAATGCCTTGGCTATGTCCAAAGCAAGAATCGCTCTGAAGCCCTTAATACTTGACGGAAGCTGGAGGTTCAGGTATGCCCTTCTGATATTAACACTGGTAGATCTATTTGGGATAAACCCAGACTGGTCCGAGTGTACCAAATCTGAGATGCATTTAGCCTAGTAGCCATTACCTTAGCCAGAATTTTTATATCAGAGCATAGCAATGAAATTGGTCTGTATGAAGCTGCTTCAAGGTGATCTTTCCCCTCTTTCTGAATCAGAACTATGTTAGTCTCTGCCATCGAGGAGGGCAACCTACCCTCTGACCGCCCAGTTCAATGTTTTCAAAAGTTCTGGAAGTAGCACCTCGCCATAATATTTATAAAATTTCCACAGGCAATCCGTCAGGGCCCGGGGATTTCTGATTTGGCATACCTGCTACTGCTTGCTGTAATTCTTCAAGGGTTATGGGAGAGTCCAGGTCAGTCCTTTCCTCTTCAGAAAGAAATGGCATGTTGACGCCCTCTAAGAGGCTCTCTATTTCACTCAATTCTAATTGTTGGTGTGATTTATATAGGTTACTGTAATATTGGAAAAATGTTTTATTAACCTTTGAGGGAACAGACGAGATTTCCCCGCTGGATGTCCGGATTGCAGGTATCGTTGAGGGGGAATTAGTCTCAGCTAGTAATGCCAGCATTCGACCCACTCTTTCCCCCTCTCCAAAGCACCTCTGTCTCTGGAATAATCTCTTATTTTCAGCGTTTTTAACTATATCCATTTTGTACTCCTGCAGCTTTTTTTCCCAGAGCTCCTGCTTTCCTGGACTTGGATCTTCCACATATTGCCTTTCCAATTCCAGCACCTCCTTTCTAATCTTTTCCCCCTTTTCTCTCGATTGTCTCTTAACCCATGTTATATGCTGTAATAAAATGCCCCTAAGAAACGCTTTCAGGGAATCCCAGACCACCCACTCGACGCCGACCCTGAGTTATTTACAACAAACTCTTTTACTATCTCCGATATATCTTTCGTTTTTCCTATTATCTCCAACCATGTTGGGTTAAGTGCCCATACTCTGAATATTTCTAGCATGAGTATTTAGTGTCAGCGTTAGAGGCGAGTGGTCCGATACCCCCTTGGTCTATACTCTATTTTGCTTTTCTACTTCGAACCGCAGAAACCTTTGGTGAGCGGGAAATATATGGACATGCAGATATGCATCCCTGATGCCGATAGGCGCCAGAAGTTTTCCTCGTAGGATAGTAACTGACTTGATCGACTCCATAGAAAGGAGCAGATCTTCAGGAACTGATTTAGATTCTTTTAGATCTAGAATGGATCTGCTGAATTTTTGCGTGGCTCTGTACAGGAAACGCATGAAAAAGGCAGTGAAGGTTCCAAGGAACCTAAGAAAAAAACAGATCAGCTGACTCTACTGGAGGTAGCTTGAAAGAGGCACAAATCTCTGTAAGAGGTTTGTACCAGCAATTTCTCAGATTGCGAGGCTGAAAAAAAAAAAAGTTCAACTCTTGTTGTCCCCTCGGCAGAGGAGTACTTGGTTTGCCTTTCTTCCCGATTACCTGAGGGTAATCCTTCATCCTCTACCCACTGTTCCCTTGATAAGGGATCTCAGGTGGGGGATCTAACACGCTTCTCATCCTTGGATAGCGGATGCGATTAAAGTCGCCAATTTTCCTTCTAGGCCCTGCAGGGCTTAGGAAAAACGCATCTTCAATCATGTATACAGGGGCTGAATATTTTCTCCTCTTTAGGCTCAGTTTCCACTATTGCAACCCCAAAGTTGCGTGATCCTTTGCCACGAGAATACCTCGGGGTGCGACTTTGATGCGACAGGAACCAATGCCTGTGTATTCTAGGTTTATGGACCTCAAGTCGCATCAAAGTGGTACCAAAGTAGTGCAGGGACTACCTTCAAATCGCACAGATCTGTACAGTATTTCTTGGAAATCATGCCCTAGAGTCTGACGGTGGAGGCCGTCACCGCTGCCTAGAGGCAGCTGCCCCTGCGCAGGGGAAGGAATCTAAGTCACTTGTCCAAGGTCACAAGCAGCCAACGTGAAGACGAGGTCCCACATCTTTCAGGAAGCCTCCCATGGCTACGCTGGCCCTCAGAGTAGTTAACCTGTGAGGAGTGGCTCCTTCACTAGTGAACGCCGACATGTGGATCTGAACCCATGTCTGTCAGGAAGTCTCCCATGGCTGCACTGGCCGTCAGAGTACTTAACCTGTGAGCTGTTGTGGCTTTACTTTAAATAAAAGGACATTTAAACCTTCTACTGGACAAAAGAGCTTTACTGCTAGAAATCATTTGGATGTATTTCACCAAACCTTCCCCAATGAAAAGGGAAACTAGTCAGACACCCTTTTTTGCAAGATGCTTCGGCTGACCAACCCTTTTAACCACAGGGTCCCAAGCATGTGTTTTAGCGCAAGGCGAGACGCCTGGTGGATAGGGTCTTTTATGGCATCTATGGCAAAACATAGCGCCATTGGTAGGAGGATTTTAACAAAAAAATTCCAACTCCTTATCTGTTGGATGCTTAATCAATTATGCATCTTTATTGATGCTGGAAATCGCAGCATCTACTGCTGGTACTTTCCAACCTTTGTGAATTTTTCCTCCATAATAGAGAACTGAAAAACTCCTTGGAGGGAAAAAAATGCTTATCCAGATGATCCCATTCAGCATAAATAAGCGCTGTAAAAGGTTTTTTTTTTTTGGTTTTTTTGCTTTTTAAAAACCAAAGAAGGGACCTAGACTTTCAGCTTACTCTGTTAGGAGTAGTATAAAAAGTGGAATGAACCATCTCTGTAAGAGTTTGTACCATCAATCTGTCAGATTGTGAGGTTGCATAAGGTCCATCAACTGTTTCCTCCGCAGAGGAAAATTTGGCTTGTTTTTCCCCGTGATCACCTGAGGATAACACCTCACCGTGTGCCCATTGTTCCCTTGGAAAAAGGGGTTTGGAGGTGGGGGAGGGGGATCTAGCATGCTTCCTATCCTCTTGGATGGAGAATGCGATTAAAGCCGCTAATCTTCCTTCTAAGCCCAACAGGGCAGAGGAGAATGCATCTTCAGGCATGAATACAGGGGCTGAGATGTGAGAAGCAGTTGCACCACCAATGGCTTCCAATGACTCACCCTGGTTTGCCATGTCAGGCATCACCGGGGAGGATGACAGTGTGGAGGCATGACTGGAGTTCCCAGCGCCTGGGGGTGGAATCCTTGGTACATTTGTGGTACACTGGAAATCAATGGAGTGGCCATCTCAGTCTCCTGACCTCAATAACATTGAGCCACTCTGGGAAGATCTCAAAACATGCAGTTCATGCAAGACAGCCCAAGAATTTACAGGAACTGGGAGGCTTTTTGCCATGAGGAATGGGCAGCTTTACCCGAGATGGTTTGACAGTTTGTGCAGAAATTCTTTGGTTAAGCAAACCAATTGTTGCAGCAGCTGTCTGGGTGGTGGGTCTCAGACGATCTTGGAGGTGAAGATGCTGGATGTGGAGGTCCTGGGCTGGTATGGTTGCACATGGTCTGCGGTTGTGAGGTCGGTTGGATGTACTGCCAAATTCTCTGAAACGCTTTTGGAGATGGCTTATGGTAGAGAAATGAGCATTCAATTCAAGGGCAACAGCTCTGGTGAATATTCTTGCAGTCAGCACGCCAATTGCACACTCCCTCAAAACTTGCGACATCTGGGGCATTGTGCTGTGTGATAAAACTGCACATTTTAGAGTCGCCTTTTTCTGTGGTCAGCCTAAGGCACACCTGTGCAATAATCATGCTGTCTAATCAGCATCTTAATACACACACACACATACACAGATTGTTCAGGTGCAAAGCAGATAACGGATATCACCCACCCTCCAATGTATAGAAAAACAAAAAAGGACCAATCTGCAGCACCTTGTAGATTTATTAAGTCAGGGTTCGACAAACCCCGGGCGCCAGGCTGCATTTGCGACCAGAATTAGCGACCTGGCGCCTGGGGCGGCACAGCTGGGGTATCCTGTGTCCGTTCGACACCCCCCCCCTCCCGGCGCGATGGGCCGCGCCGGTAATTGAGGCCGCGGCTTTGCGGCCTACTGCAGTCCTATGGTTCCTTCTGCAATCAGGCGCCCTCTGGTGGTGGCCGTTGGTATGACAAGACATCCATCAATGCTAATGGAGCTTTCCCTACCTGTTTTCACTGCCCGCTCATCTCCTTCCCTTTACTTAGAACCCCCAAACATTATATATATTTTTTATTCTAACACCCTAGAGAATAAAATGGAGGTCATTGCAATACTTTCTGTCACACCGTATTTACGCAGCGGACTTACAAGCGCACTTTTTTGGGAAAAAATACTTTTTTTAATTAAAAAATAAGAAAACAGTAAAGTTAGCCCAATTTTTTTTATATTGTGAAAGATAATGTTACGCCGAGTAAATTGATTCCCAACATGTCACACTTCAAAATTTCGTCCGCTCGTGGAATGGCGACAAACTTTTACCCTTTAAAATCTCCATAGGCGACGTTTAAAAAATTCTGCAGGTTGCATGTTTTAAGTTACAGAGGAGGTCTAGGACTAGAATTATTGCTCTCGCTTTAACGATCGTGGCGATACCTCACGTGTGGTTTGAACACCGCTTTCATATGCGGGCGCTACTCACATATGCGTTCGCTTCTGCAAGCGAGCTCGGCGGGACAGGGCGCGGTTAAAAAAAATATTTTTTTTCTTATATATTTTACTTTATTTTTACACGGTTTAAAAAAAAAAAAAATGTCCCTTTAAGAGCTATGGGTGGAAGTGAGGATTTGACATCGCTTCCGCCCTGCAATGACTTGGAGATGGGCGGGGGGGGGCCCCCCCCCCCCATCTTCCTCTCACTCGTCTCCATGTCAGGCCAGGGACAGATCCGGATCGCCTCCGCCGTTACCGACTGCCACGGTAAGCGGTGAAGGGCACCGGAGCGCGGCGGTAGGGGGGGGCCCTCTCCTGCTGCCGATAAAAGTGATCTCGCTGCGAATCTGCTGCAGAGACCATTTTTATCTGAAAGAGAACCGCCGGCTCTTGAAGAAGATTCTGGGGTTATGGTAGCTAGCTGCTACCATAACAACGGTATTTCTCTTCAAAGACAGGACGTATATAGTCGTCCTGCGGGAAGGAAGTGGTTAATTAAAATGATTTTATTATTTGTCATCTCCCTGCTTGGCCCCTTTCACACGCGCTGTCTGATCAGGTTCGCCTGTCAGTTTTTCAGGCGGACCTGATTGGATCCTTAGCGGGAATATGGTGGTCTTGTGTCCCTGCATGGCAGGAAATAAAAGCAGTCACATTCGTTCTAGTCGTCTCTGTGTAAATTTAAGATTGGTTAATTTTTATATTGAAAATAAAGCTGTCGGTTGTTTAAAAAAAAAAAAACCTGGCTCCTAACTTTTTTAGCTGGCTCCTAGATTCCAAGCAAATTTGTCAAGCCCTGTATTAAGTTAAGTTATAAACTCATAGTTACAGTTTTGGATCTGTTAGGATCCTTTTTCAGGTATAACAGGCATGAAAGTCAAACTCACATATACTCTTTATATAGCACATTTCTCCTGGACTGGAAATTCCCAAACATCTGAATCACTTCAATTAACCGCTTCAATACCAGGCCAATTTTGACACTTTGCTCCTACATGTAAAAATCATAATTTTTTTGCTATAAAATTACATAGAACCCCCAAACATTATGTATGTTTTTTTAGCAAAGACCCTAGAGAATACAATGGCGGTTGTTGCAACTTTTTATCTCACACAGTATTTGCGCAGGAATTTTTCGAACGCTTTTTTTGGGGAAAAAAACTGTTTTGTGTTTAAAAAAAAAAAAAACAAAACAGTAAAGTTAGCCCAATGTTTTTGCATTTTGTGAAAGATGAAGTTACGCCGAGTAAATAGATACCCAACATGTCACGCTTCAAAATTGCACACGCTCGTGGAATGGCGCCAATGTTCGGTACTTAAAAATCCCCATAGGCGACGCTTGAAATTTTTTTACTGGTTACATGTTTTGAGTTACAGAGGAGGTCTAGGGCCAAAATTATTGCTCTCGCTCCAACGTTCGCGGCGATACCTCACATGTATGGTTTGAACACCGTTTTCATATGTGGGCGGGACTTGCGTATGCGTTCGCTTCTGCGTGCGAGCACACGGGGACAGCGGCGCTTTAAAAAAAAAAATTTTTATTGTTAATAATATTTTATTTTTTTTATTTTGACACTTTTTTGAAAAAAAAAAAATTGATCACTTTTATTCCTATTACAAGGAATGTAAACATCCCTTGTAATAGCAATGACATGTCAGGTGCTCTTAATAGTGAGATATGGGGTCAATAAGACCCCATATCTCACCACTAGGCTGGGAAGCCGGAAATAAAAATAAATAAAAACGATCGCCGCTTCCCAGCCGAAGCGGGGGAAGTACCCTCTCGCCTCCCATAGGAACGATCAAGCGGTGGAACGGCCGCTATGATCGTTCCTATGGTGTAGAGATTCGCCGGCTGAAACCGGCAATATCTGAATGATATCTGTAACTACAGGCATCATTCAGATATACCCGCTCAAAGCCAAGGACGTCATATGACGCCTTTGGTATTGAAGTGGTTAAGACAGGGCTCGACAAACCCCGGGCGCCAGGTCGCATTTGCGACTAGAATTAGCGACCTGGCGCCTGGGGCAGCACAGCTGGAGTATCCTGTGTCCGTTCGACACCCCCCCCCCCCCCCTCCCGGCGATCGCGTTGGGCCGCGCCGGTAATTGAGGCCCCGGCTTTGCGGCCTACTGCAGTCCTATGGTTCCTTCTGCAATCAGGCGCCCTCTGGTGGTGGCCGTTGGAATGACAAGACATTCATCAATGCTAATGGAGCTTTCCCTACCTGTTTTCACTGCCCACTCATCTCCTTCCCTTTACTTAGAACCCCCAAACATTATATATATTTTTTATTCTAACACCCTAGAGAATAAAATGGCGGTCATTAAAATACTTTGTCACACCGTATTTGCGCAGCGGACTTACAAGCGCACTTTTTTGGGAAAAAATACTTTTTTTAATTAAAAAATAAGAAAACAGTAAAGTTAGCCCAATTTTT
This sequence comes from Lithobates septentrionalis, assembly GCA_037952835.1. Lineage (NCBI taxonomy): Eukaryota > Metazoa > Chordata > Amphibia > Anura > Ranidae > Lithobates > Lithobates septentrionalis. The sequence continues at coordinate 1,148,290 of JBBDGP010001195.1, forward strand.
TTTATATTGTGAAAGATAATGTTACGCCGAGTAAATTGATTCCCAACATGTCACGCTTCAAAATTTCGTCCGCTCGTGGAATGGCGACAAACTTTTACCCTTCAAAATCTCCATAGGCGACGTTTAAAAAATTCTACAGGTTGCATGTTTTGAGTTACAGAGGAGGTCTAAGGCTGGAATTATTGCTCTCGCTCTACCGATCGTGGCGATACCTCACGTGTGGTTTGAACACCGCTTTCATATGCGGGTGCTACTCACATATGCGTTCGCTTCTGCAAGCGAGCTCGGCGGGACGGGGCGCATTTTAAAAAATTATTATTTTTTCTTATATATTTTACTTTTTAGTTTTACACTTTTTTAAAAAAAATAAAAATGGTGTCACTTTTATTTCTATTACAAGGGATGGGGCATATTTAAATTTTTTTTTTTTTTCTTATTTATTTTAACTTTTTTATTTTTTCACTGTTCTTTAAAAAAAAAAAAAAAAAGTCACTTTTATTCCTATTACAAGGAATGTAAAAATCCCTTGTAATAGAAAAAAAGCATGACAGGTCCTCTTAAATATGAGATCTGGGGTCAAAAAGACCTCAGATCTCATATTTACACTAAAATGCATTAAAAAAAAAAAAAAAATTGTCATTTGAAAAAAAAATAATAAAATGTCCCTTCAAGAGCTTTGACGTCGCTTCTGCCCTGCAATGACTTGGAGATGGGCGGGGGGGGGGGGGGCCCCATCTTCCTTTCACTCGTCTCCATGTCAGGCCAGGGACAGATCCGGATCGCCTCCGCCGTTACCGACGGCCACGGTAAGCGGTGAAGGGCACCGGAGAGCGGCGGTAGGGGGGGCCCTCTCCTGCCGCCGATAAAAGTGATCTCGCTGCGAATCTGCTGCAGAGACCACTTTTATCTGAAAGAGAACCGCCGGCTCTTGAAGAGAATACCGGGGTTATGGTAGCTAGCTGCTACCATAACAACGGTATTTCTCTTCAAAGACAGGACGTATATAGTCGTCCTGCGGGAAGGAAGTGGTTAATTAAAATGAATTTATTATTTGTCATCTCCCTGCTTGTCCCCTTTCACACGCGCTGTCTGATCAGGTTCGCCTGTCAGTTTTTCAGGCGGACCTGATTGGACCCTTAGCGGGAATATGGTGGTCTTATGTCCCTGCATGGCAGGAAATAAAAGCAGTCACATTCGTTCTAGTCGTCTCTGTGTAAATTTAAGATTGGTTAATTTTTATATTGAAAATAAAGCTTTGTCGGTCGTTTAAAAAAAAAAAAAAAAACCTGGCTCCTAACTTTTTTAGCTGGCTCCTAGATTCCAAGCAAATTTGTCAAGCCCTGGGTTAAGATACAATGCAATTAAACATAGCAGCTAATATTCAGACAAATATAGCAGAGTTTCTGGTTACTTCATATAGATATCTGTAAAAAAATAAACAATATTTACAGAAACAAATGTAAATCATAGTTTGTATTTATGAGTTTGTAACTCTTAATAAATCTTAAAGGTGCTGCAGCTTGGACGTTTGTGTTTTTCTATAACTATAGACACACACCCACACCCCTTTCCCTTTGGGACACAGTAAAGATCAATAAAACGGTTTTACATTATCATACAAATGTATATTTGAAATCAAATCTTTATTTTTTGCCAATAACAATGGTGTGGGCAGATTTCTGCCAGTCACAGGCTGTATCACGCCCCTCCAGCCTGTGTGTTAGAACAGGAAGGTAAAGCCTCCACCAATCAAGATGTAATATCCCACCCATATTGTGCTTAGCTAGTTAGTGGGCAGTCATTTACCAGAGTATATACGCCCACATGTGTGACTATATAGTCACATGGGTTGATCAGATAGGGAGGAAATGCTGAGGGTAAACACACCATAGTGTGAGCATGTGCACTAGCTGCCAACACTACTCTGCAAAATCCCCGGAGACAGAACAGCAGGCTCAACCAGGTTTTTTTGCAGAACACAGAAAACGAATCCCATAGTTACCGATTGTGCACAAACAGCATGTAATACAGCAGGACGACACTAAGCGCAAATATGATGTAAATTTTCTGCTGCATTAAAACATGGCATTTATGTTCCTCCTGTACCTTTTGTATTGTACTGTAATTGTGTTGTCCGCCTTATACATTGTAAAGCGCTGCGTAAACTGTTGGCGCTATATAAATCTCAATAATAATAATAATAATAATAATAATAATAATAATAATAATAATGTTCCAAATGCCCCAAGGATACATGCACTGGTCTACTCAATGCCATACGGCAAAGCTGAATAACTAAAACAAACCCCTTCTACCCATTCCAAGGCCAGGTTCACATATGTGCAACACAAGAACATGCACAAAATAGCTCATGGTCCCACAATGCACAAAACACACATTCCTTTTGCAGACATGCGGTGGTGCCACCAATTCTTAATGGAACAAAAGCACCTTGCAAACATGCACGCAACATCGCTGACCAAAACACATGGTAGCAAAGATAGATAGGACATACATACCTACATACATATACACACACAGTTTGGAAAGCCCACTGAAATAAATGGGCTGCCCCAAACACAATGCAAAAACGGGTGCACAACACTGCAGCAGCTACTCACCATGCCTCTCAGCAAATAGCTTGGGGTGTCTACTTTCCAAAATGGGGTCATTTGGGGGGGTTTTGTGCCATCTGGGCATTTTATGGCCTTCAAAACTGTGATAGGTAGTGAGGAGTGAAATCAAAAATTTACGCCCTTAGAAATCCTGAAGGCGGTGCTTGGTTTTTGGGGCCCCGTACGCAGCTAGGCTCCCAAAAAGTCCCACACATGTGGTATCCCCATACTCAGGAGAGGCAGCTAAAATGTATTTTGGGGTGCAATTTCACATATGCCCACGGCCTGTGTGAGCAATATATCATTTAGTAACAACTTTTTGTAAAAAAAATTTTTTGTCATTCAATCACTTAGGACAAAAAAATTTAAATATTCAATGGGCTCAACATGCCTCTCAGCAATTTCCTTGGGGTGTCTACTTTCCAAAATGGGGTCATTTGGGGGGGGTTTGCACTGCCCTGCCATTTTACCACCTCAAGAAATGACATAGGCAGTCATAAATTAAAAGCTGTGTAAATTCCAGAAAATGTACCTTAGCTTGTAGACGCTATAAGTTTAGCGCAAACCAATAAATATACACTTATTGACATTTTTTTTACCAAAGACATGTGGCCGAATACATTTTGGCCTAAATGTATGACTAAAATTGAGTTTATTGGATTTTTTTTTTATAACAAAAAGAAGAAAATATTCTTTTTCAAAATTTTCGGTCTTTTTCCGTTTATAACGCAAAAAATAATAAACGGCAGAGGTGATCAAATACCATCAAAAGAAAGCTCTATTTGTGGGAAGAAAAGGACGCAAATTTCATTTGGGTACAGCATTGCATGACCGCGCAATTAGCAGTTAAAGGGACGCAGTGCCAAATTGTAAAAAGTGCTCTGGTCAGGAAGGGGGTAAATCCGTCCAGGGCTGAAGTGGTTAAACAATGGTGTTGGTGAATGGGACCATTCAGAGGATCTACTCTGGGCCGTTACAGCGTTCTTTAATTGCATGTAGTAAAATCGCATGGACTGTGGCAGCCCAAACAAACTCTGTAGGGTTTCAAATGTGTGCAGTTTCTCATCGTGAAAAATCTGTTTGAGATGTACCACCCCATACTTCTTCCATAGCGTACCATGCTGTAGTTTAGCTAGTTCTGGGTATGTGCCGTTAGACCAGATTGGGCTATAGTCCGTGTACCCTGTCACTCCCTGTAGGTATTTAGTCTTGTTCCAAATTCTTTGGACTAGGTTGTACGTCGGGCATAGTTTATTTGGTTTGCCAAATTCCAACGCCTCCAGGGCTGTCGGTACAGAGTCTCTCTTTACTGTGAGCAGCATTAAAAGTTCTGTGGAGTCACGTGCGCCCCTCTCTCTGTGTCGGTGTGCATTGTACCCAATTGCTGCAGCTGTGCCGCTATATAGTAGAGCCAGGGGTTCAGGAGGGCAAGGGCGTGTTCAAGTTTGATTTTGGGTATGCAGTTTTTCCATTTAAGCGTTCGAAATAGGGAATTGACAATTCTAAACTTCAAGTTAAACTACCATTGGTGCATTGTGGAGTACATACAGCAATTGGGGCATAAGGATCATTTTAATCAGGTTCACCCTACCCGTTACCAACAGATAGAGTGAATTCTTTGTTTTAATCCGATCTCTAAACTTTTGTAGCAATTGGGATATATTTAGACTACCATAGTCCCGGATCTTAGGCGTCACCTGGATTCCCAAGTATCTGAACGAGGTAGTCAGGGGCACAGTATTAGTGGTAGTGGGGGGGGGGGGGTTCCCCCTTCGTTAAAAAAAAAAAAAAAAAAAAAAAAAAAAAAAGCATCAGGGAGGATTTGGTCCAGTTAATCTGGAGCCCCGAGTGCAGCTGGCATGTTTAATTAGCAACTCCACTTTCATGGGGAAAAAAAATAGCAAAGAAAAAAAAAATATAGCACATATAATTGCGACACTAATCATATTGCAATTGAATGTTATTAAAAATTACCTTTCCTTTTTCAAGCTGCAGCCAATGTAATTTTCTGAGAATGCATTGCAACATGGCTACCTGGAGATGTTCTGTACACAGAGTGTGTACTCACCCCAGAAACATCACTTCCTGCTTGTGTGATTAGCTCACCACTTTTCCCAGAAGTCTGCCTAAGATACAATTCAGATTGCAGGCATCCGCTGCAACAAAAATGTCATTTTTGGAGAGATACTAGATTTCCTCATTAGTGCCCTGCAGCTGCACACCTGACAGTTAATTATGAAACCACTCCCATTAGACCAACTCAGAACAGAGGCATAGACAAACAGGGATTTCTTCAGAACAAAACAAAAAAAAAAAAAAAAAAAAAAAAAAAAAAAAGTGTAGGAATCTGCAGCAAAGCAATGTACATAGATCACCCAGGGGGGGGAATGTTTTTTTTCTCAACAAAAGTGGAGTTACGCTTTAAAGATTTGAGTAAACAAAGTTGATTTACATTTTGGATAGGGTAAGGAAAAGTTAGAACCAGGCAGGTTTTTCTTAGGGTATAATGTTTGCCGTGGACACTTAAAGCACTGCAATCATAGCATGTCAAAATGAGCCCTTACATCCGTCCCAGCAATAATAGTTTTACCAGACAGGAAAGAAATATATACATTGGGGACACAAAAAAAATGATTTTCTGTACTTGCAAAAAGTGTGAATGTGATGCAAAAATGAATTATAGGACACACGATTCTGGGACTATTAGTTATACTTCTGCCTACAAGAGGATTTGAACAAAAGTGACCAGACTAGTATAACCCAACTTCCAACACACCTCGATTTTGTAATAAAGCAGTAACAAGAGAAAGACCATAAACGCATAGGGGTTGGACCTGTGTTACCGCTTCAGCCCCGGAAGATTTTACCCCCTTCCTGACCAGAGCACTTTTTGCGATTCGGCACTGCGTCGCTTTAACTGATAATTGCGCGGTCGTGCGATGTTGCACCCAAACAAAATTGACGTCTTTTTTTCCCCCCACAAATAGAGATTTCTTTTGGTGGTATTTGATCACCTCTGTTTTTTATTTTTTGCTCTATAGACAAAAAATAAATAAAATAAAAAAATAAATAGCAATATTTTTTATTTTGCTATAATAAATATCCCCAAAAATATATATAAAAAAAAAAAATTTCTCCTCAGTTTAGGCCAATATGTATTCTACATATTTTTGAAAAAAAAAAAAAAAAAATATTGCAATAAGCGTATATCGATAGGTTTGCGCAAAAGTTATAGCGTCTACAAACTAGGGCATAGTTTTATAGTTATGGCATTTTTTTTTTTTTTTTTTTTTTTACTAGTAATGGCAGCGATCTGTGACATTATGGCTGACACGTGGGACAATTTTGACACAAATTTTGGGACCAATGCCATTTTTACAGTGATCAGTGCTATGAAAATGCATTGATTACTGTAAAAAGGTCACTGGCAGTGAAGGGGTTGTCCACTAGGGGGCAATCAAGGGGTTAATGTGTTCCCTATTGTGTGTTCTAACTGAAGGGGGAGGGGACTTTGCAGGGGAGATGACAGATCGCTGTTCATACTCTGTATGAACAGACGATCTGTCTGTTCTCCCCTTAAAGAACCGGAAACTGTTTACACACACAGATCCCTGTTCTCCGTGTGCCCCGAGCAATCGCGGGAGCCCGGCGGTGATCGCGACCGCCAGGCACTCGCATCGGCTCCGTGGGTGAGCAGGGGGCGCGCACTCACCCCCTAGTGGCCACAAGGCGAAGCGACGTTGCATAACAACTGCAGTACAACAGCAGTACAACTGCAGCGGATGGTCGGCAAGTGGTTAAAGCGGAGTTCCACCCAAAAGTCAAACCTCCATTTATTTGCTTCCTCCCCCCTCCGGTGTCACATTTGGCACCTTTTGGGGAGACTGCGCTGTCCCCCGGGAAGTTTGGACGCCCTCCTCCTTCCCCCACCACCAGGTCAATTAGAAAGCAAAAGCATGCTTTGCGCCTGCACAGTAGGGAACCGGCTGGAAAGCGGAAAGGCTTTCGCTGCCGGTTTTCCTTAGTTGAGGTGGCAGAGGCAGCACCCAACAGCCGATCCGAAAATCGACTGGGGTGCCGACATTGCAGGCTCCCTTGACAGGTAAATGTCTATATCATAAGTCAGCAGTTACAGTATTTGCAGCTGCTGACTTCATCTTTATTTCCCCAGGCAGAACACCTCTTTAAAAGCCCAAATCAATCCCCCCCTCCCCCAATCCCTTCCACTGTCATCTAACCCATTCTGCTGGGTGTTAAGTCTTCCATACCTGGCCAATTATACCCCCACCCCCCAAGCCATCCATGTCCCCCGCTGACGCCATTTCCATATGCAGGGACCACCACTTCAATGCCGCATGTTAATCCTTGCCACCCTATCCCCTTCATTCCCTTGATACGACATCAGTCCTCTTCTGGATCCCATGAGAACCGCTCCAAAAGGACAATGCACTGGATGAGCACAAGGCCACGGCTTAGGGTAAAACAGGGGTTTAGAAAGTCTAACCCCCCCCCCCCCTTTAACACTAAAAAGGGGTGAGGATCTAAATGTATCCTGAAGATAGGCTTTAATGAGTCCCTGTAATGACATCTAGGATTTCACCCCTGCCAATCAGGCTGGCATTTGTTGGGAATTCTCAAAAAAAAAAAAAAAAAAAAAAGGGCGCAGCAATAACTTTCTTCACTTCAGAGGCAGTCCCTAATGTTAGACAAATTAGTTTATCCAGAGACTTGTCCCACCATGGTAGCATGTTGATTTGTAGAGGTCTGGAGTGGAACTGGGCAATTAAAGCTACCTCAAAAAGGCGTTTAACAGTGTTTCTTTGGAAGCAAAAAAATGGGTTCAGACAACGAAGATTTCCACGTTTCAGAAGCCACACGTGGCTAAACACGGCTAAACGCGGTACCGGCATTTAGACACGTTTTCGTTTATAAGGGTTTTAAAAGGTACCCTATATTTTAGACCTGAAAAGACAAAAATGATGGAAAACCATGACAAAAACATAAAAATATATAGTTACAAATGTTTTAATTGCGATGATTCATAGACCGTATATAGTAGGTACATGTTTACAAAATATCCTGCCGACATTCGATGCGCAAAGGATGGGTCCAATAGCGACAAACTCACTCTGGACCGCTCACGCAATTTTCGACGTTGTTCTAGCCTCATCAAGAGCATTTCCTCACATATGCTCATTATGGGATCTCTGCTGCTGTACTCTGGTCAAAATGGCTGAAATAGTTAACCTACAATGTTTTTGAGCTTGGGGAGGGTCTTAAATGAGGTAATCTTAATAAACGCTTCTAGACGCAAACGCGGTTAAACGCGGCTAAACGCTGCATGCAAACGCAGCTAAACGGGCGTTTTAAACAGCAGTTTCAAGGTGTCAAAATTTGTTCAGAGGACTTTGCCTCAGCGTCCAGTGTACATGGGGCCTAAGGGTAATTACAGCAAATGATTTCTGCATGCCATCTCCACTGCCCAACATTTAAACCAAGGAGTTCTCTGCCTTTTATGGATAGGAGACTCATACAGGAGAGCAGACCTGAGATTTCTATCAAGCTCAGGGCTGTTGGTAGACTCCTAAGGCCCCTTTCACACGAACAATCCGTTCAGGTCCGCCTGTCAGTTTTTTTAGGCGGACCTGAACGGACCCTCCATAGACCTCTATGGAGCGTTGGATGTCAGCGGTGAAATGTCCGGTGACATCCGACTCGCTCCGATCCGAAAAAGTGTAACGGAGGAAAAACCTACTTTTCCATCCGTTTTCCGATCGGATGACGACGGACTCTACGGTCCGTCGTCATCCGATCCCCCATAGGGGAGAGTGGCGCTCTGACAGGTCCGTCGCTGCACAGTGTGCAGCGACGGACCTGTCAACTGCCAGCTCAGCGGGGATCAGCGGAGCGATCCCCGCTGAGCAAGCGGATGTTCACGGGGCGGATCATCATGGATCCATCCCGTGTGAAAGAGGCCTAAAAGCTTTAGAGGGTTATGGGTTGAGGAAGGCTGGGTCTCATCTCATGAGCTTAGTCCATTCCCCAATGTCGGAAGGAGGCTGAAGACGGCGCCCAGATGAGGAAGAAGTGGGAGAAGGAAAAGCCCGGAGGCGGAAGAAGCAGGGAAGACATTTTTAAAAAAGGGCTTGTCAAAAACTGTCCATTGTCTCACTACTTTTTTTGGCGAATGGGTAGGGGTATAATGTACCCCATACTCATTCACATGGGGGTGGTCAGGATCTGGGAGCCCCATTAACATGCCCCAAAGCACCCTCCCTCTGCTTGCTCGTCCCCTCCCTCTGACCTGCATGCTCAGATAAGGATCTGGTATGGATTGGGGGGGGGCCCACTTTTTTTTTTTTTTTTTAAATGTTGCCGTGGGGGGTCCCCTCCGAATCCATACTAGACCCAAGGGCCTGGTATGGACCTGGGGGGGGGGGCACCCTTTTTTTTTTCCCTCACTTTATTTTTTAGCATTTTTTTTTTACATTCAGCTGTCAGCAGCAGGGAAGTCCCCTGACAGCTGACGAGTCATCGGTTGTTAAGGACGCAGTGGCCAGATTCCCGGCCAACCTTCTTAGAAACTAGCTTTATACAGTGTAGGAAAAAAAAAAATGCAAATCATGGTAAAAAATGCTATTAAAAAACACTGAAAGCACCCTTTGTAAAAAAAAAAAAAAAAAAAAAAAAAAAAAAAAAAAAACACACTGAAAGCACAGCAAAAAGCGAGTTGAGCCTTAGGGCTCTTTCTCACGGGGCGGATCCGTGATGATTCGCCCCGTGAACACTCGCTTGCTCAGCGGGGATCGCTCCGCCGATCCCCGCTGAGCAGGAAGATGACAGGTCCATCGCTGCTCACTGTGTGCCGCTATGGGGGGGGGAAATCGGATGATGACGGACCGTAGTGTCCGTCATCACCCGATCCGATCACGGATGGAAAAAATCAAGTTAGACTTACCGGTAACTTGTTTTCCTTGAGTCTTTCAGGACAGCACCTTGAGAGCGTGGCTCCACCCACTTGACAGGAAACACACCTCCACCAAACTTTAAAAAGAGGCTCCTTCCCACTTATCATCAGTAGTAGTAGAGAACCTCCGGCCCAAGCTGGAACACATAATCAGAATATGGTTAGTCACAGCATAGTAATTTAATACAATAAGGGCGGGTTGCTGCTGTCCTGAAAGACTCATGGAAAACAAGTTACCGGTAAGTCTAACTTGATTTTTCCCTTATCGTCTTTCAGGACAGCACCTTGAGAGGATAACAGAGACTTACCCACTTAGGGAGGGACCACAGCCTGCAGGACCTTTCTGCCAAAAGCCTGTTCACTGGCTGACAGAAGATCCAGTCTGTAATGACGGACAAACGTAAGGTAACTTGACCACGTAGCCGCCCTACAAATCTGATCTGGGGTGGCACCAGCCATTTCTGCCCATGTAGAGGCCTGAGCCCTGGTAGAATGCGCTTTAATTCCCAGCGGGGGAGATAGCCCCGACTGAGAGTAGGCTGCTAGAATAGCTGATTTAAGCCATCTAGCTATAGACCCCTTAGAAGCTTGTTGGCCCTTCTTTTTACCTGAAAAAAGTATAAATAGAGAATCCGAGGATCTAAAGTTACTTGTTACCTCCAGATACTGTAATAAAGTCCTTCTTACATCCAAATTATGGAATTTGCCTTCTTTTTCCCCCGAAGGGTTAGAGCAAAAGGTTGGCAGGATGATTTCCTGCGACCTATTGTGTGCTGACGCTACCTTTGGCAAAAAACCTGGATCGGTTTTCAGTATAATCCTATCTGTGTAGATGGTTAAAAAGGGTCTCTTAACCGATAGGGCGTGCAGCTCACCAATTCTCCTTGCTGACGTTATTGCAACTAAGAACAAGGTCTTAAGAGTAAGATTCCTTAGAGAGATTCCTTGTAGTGGTTCAAAAGGTTCCTTTGTAAGGGCTTGCAGGACCACTGATAGATCCCAATTGGGAAAGTGCTTAGCCGGAGCTGGTCTAGATCTGGTAAGTGCCTTGAAAAATCTTATAACCAAGGGCTCAGAAGAGATTGGTCTTTCTAGAAATACTCCCAAAGCAGCTACTTGAACTTTAAGGGTGCTGACTGACAATCCCTTGTCTGCCCCTTCTTGAAGAAATTCCAAAATTGACACTAAATTTTTAACTTTTCTCTTAGTCAAATGACAAAAAGAGTTGAAGACCTTCCAATATTTAGCATAGATTTTTCTGGTTACTATTTTCCTACTGGAAAGTAAGGTAGTTACCAAGGGTTGTGACAGACCTTTGTCTCTTAACAACTGCTCCTCAGAAACCAGGCCGTGAGGCTTAGACTGGCCACTCCCGGATGCTGTATTGGACCCTGTAGGAGCAGGTCCTGCCGGAGAGGCAGCCGCCAAAATGGTTTGACTGCCATCTGTAGAATGGTGGAAAACCATGCCCTCTTTGGCCAAAATGGAGTAATTAGGATTACTGCCACCTTCTCCCTCTGTATCTTCCTTAACACCAACGGGATAAGTTGGAAAGGAGGAAATGCGTAACCCAGATGGAAGTTCCAGGGCTGGATTAACGCATCTGTCCCCTGGGCCTTGTCGTTTCTGTGAATAGAGAAAAATACTGGGAGTTGTGTATTTTCCTGTGATGCAAATAGGTCTATTTGCGGTTGACCCCAGGCCCTGGTAATCATTGCAAAGATTTCCGGATTCAGGCTCCATTCTGACTCCTGAATCCGCCTTCTGCTTAGATAATCTGCCACTACATTTAAGGTGCCTTTGAGGTGGACTGCTGATAAGGACCGAACATGCTTTTCTGCCCAAACCAGGATCTTTGAAGCTAGCAACTGAAGTGTTTTGCTTCTTGTACCCCCCTGTTTGTTTAGGTAGGCTATGGTAGTGGCGTTGTCTGAGAGGACCCGGACATGAGAACCTTGAAGGATGGGGGAGAAGGCATCTAAAGCTAAGGCGACTGCCTTTAGTTCCCTCCAATTTGAGGACCTCCTTGCCTCTGTCCGAGACCACATTCCTTGCGCGAAGTCTTGGTCTAAGTGAGCTCCCCAACCCCATACACTGGCATCTGTCGTTACCACTTTTTCTATTGGAAATGACCAGAGCAGGCCTTCTGACAGATTCTCCTGTCTTCTCCACCACCAAAGTGATCTCTTGACTTTGGTGGGTATCTTTACCTTTGCTTCCAGAGATTCTGACCTGTGATTCCATATTCTCAGGAGAAAGCTCTGGAGAGGCCTGAAATGTAACCTTGCCCATTGAATGGCTGGTATGGTTGCGGTTAGGGTTCCTAGGGATGACATCACTTGTCGGACTGATAATTGCTGGCTTGCCTGCAAGGACGCTACCACCTTCAGGACCTTCCCCTTCTTCTCTTCTGGGAGAAAAATCTTTTGTTCCCTTGAACAGATCTGATACCCCAGGAATAGTATTTTCTGGGCTGGATTGAAATTTGACTTCTGCATATTTATGATCCAACCCAGGGTTTCTAGATGACCTCGGGTCCTTCCGAGGTTGTCTAGCAGTCTTTCCCTGGAGGGGGCAAAAAGGAGTAGGTCGTCCAAGTACGGAATTACCGCAATCCCCTGCATGCGAAGAGGAGCAAGCGCTTCTGCCATTATTTTTGTGAAAATTCGTGGGGCAGAAGACAGGCCAAAGGGGAGGGCCCTGAATTGCAAGTGCAGAACCTCTTTTCCCAAATTTATCGCCAATCTTAGGAATTTTTGGGACTGCGGGGCTATAGGGATATGCAGATAGGCATCTCGAAGGTCTATTGATGCCATAAAGCATTCCCTCGTCAATAGATTCTTGACCGTGAAGATGGAGTCCATACGAAACCTTTTGTATTGGACTGATCTGTTCAGCGGTTTCAGGTTTAGGATTAACCGAAAATCTCCGGATGGTTTCTTTATCAGGAATATACGGGAATAAAATCCCTGATAAAGCTCCCCCTGTGGGACATAAGTTATAACCCCCTGATCTATCAGATCCTTTAATAGGCTCTTCATTGCCAGGGATTTTGTTACATCTTCTGGAAGATTTGTCACCAAGTACCTTTCTAGGGGGAGATCTGAGAATTCTATATTGTAACCCTGGGCTAGCATATTCAGAATGTACTGGTTTTCTGTTATGCTTGCCCAATAAGGGAGAAAGTCTTGTAGTCTTCCCCCTACTTGTAACCGACTGTCATTGCGTCTTGCTGGCTGACGCAGGAGGATGGAAAAGGACATTTCCTCTGCCCTTACCAGCTTTTCTTTTTCTCTTGAGACTTGTTCTGTTCCTGAGCCCTTTGAGGACGAAAAAACCGTTTGACTGGTTGTTTCTTCTTTTTGACAGGAAAAGATTTCTTTTTATCTGCAGTCCTGTCCAGAACTGAATCCAAATCAGGGCCGAACAATAAGTCTCCTAGAAAAGGGACCCCGCATAACTTGTTTTTAGATGCTGTGTCCCCTTGCCAAGTCTTCAGCCATAAAGCCCGTCTAACCGAATTAGCAAGGGCTGCCGCCTTAGCTGTCATCCTGATAGACTCTGCTGAGGCATCAGAGACATAGGCTACTGCTGCTGAGAGGGTAGAAAAGGAGTCAAGGATTTCTTGCTTAGGGGAATCTGCTATTATATGAGCTTTAAGCTGATTTACCCAATACTCCAAGTTCCTGGAGATGCAAGTAGTTGCCATTGCTGGCTTAAGGTTGCCCATAATGGATTGCCAAGTCCGCTTGAGCTGTTGATCCATTTTTTTATCCATGGGGTCTTTTAAGATCCCCATGTCCTCAAATGCTAGATCAGTAGATCTTGACACCTGAGAAAAGGCTGCATCAAGTTTTGGAACCTTATTCCAAAGAGCTGCTGGGTCTTCATCAAAAGGGAACCTTCTCTTATGAGCCCTAGAGAAAAATGGTTTCCTATCAGGGTCAGCCCATTCTTTTCTGATTGTTTCAGAAATCACTGCATGGACTGGAAAGGTACGGGACTTAGACTCACTAAGCCCTGCATACATCTTGTCATGTAAAGACATCTCTTTATGCTCTTCCTCAAGGCCTAGAGTAGCATAAATAGCCTTTAAAAGGCCATCCACCTGATCCAAAGACAATTTATACTTGGAAGACATATTTTCCAGCTCATCACTATCCTCATTCGATTCATTAGAATGGGATGGGGAAAGCCCTTCCCGGTTCAGAGGACCCATTTCCGCCTCTACTGCCGGGACTAACAGTGAGCCTTGAGAGGACTGTGAGGTACTGGGCTGACTTGCAGATGGATAGGTGAGTGAGGATCTGAAGGATTGAATGGTAGCATCCAATTCCTTTTTGGCAGATGCAATTAGATCACTGCATGCGGAAGTGGTTTCTTCCCTCACCAAGGAGTCAATACATGCTTGACATAAAGCCTTTTTCCAGCCTTCATTTAACTTAATTTTGCATGAAGGGCATTTCTTTCTAATCCCAGGGTCAGAGCTCTTGGCCTGCCATGATAAGGGAAAAAAGAGAGAGAAAAAAGACAAACCATCTTTTAGAGTCAGCCTGATTACTCAAGGTTGCTCACCACAGGTGCACAGTGAGAAAAGCTATCAGACTCATGTGCCCTGACAGGCCCCTCCGCCACCAGGGGGAAAAAATACCCTCAAACTTCACTAACGTTTAGAGAGAAGAGGGCTAGAGAGAGACCCCACAGTAAAGCTGAGCAGAAACTACAGTCTGCTCCTTACCTGGGCCTTGCTGGTGCCTGTGCCTGTTCCACTCGCTGCGGTTCCTGAATCCATGCTGAGGCAGCAGCGTGATGCTTGTGGCGAAAACGCAATAAATAGGCACCAGACCTATTCCTCCCTCCTCCCCCTGCGCTTCCGGCGGAAATGACGTCTGGCGCCTGCTCCATGGATGCCTCACATCCGGCGGATGCAGTCCTCTGACTGCCCTTCCCAAGATGGCGGCGGCGTCAGGGAAAAAACATGTGCAGGCAAGAAAAAACAAACAGACATGCCTGACGCCTCCGCCTGGGAGCAGCAATACCCGGAGCAGTCCTGGCTCTCCCCGAGCACTGACGAGGGAGAAGGAGCCCATCCACCCGGCACCCGTAAGCCTGTGGAAAATGGGAGGAATCGGCTCTCCTGAGGTAGGTAAAAATAGTGGAGTAGGGAGCCTGTTCTCTCAGGACAGAACCTTGAGAGCTCCAAACTCCCACATGTGTTCCCGCCGGAGGAAACACATAAACTGATAAGTGGGAAGGAGCCTCCTTTTAAAGTTTGGTGGAGGTGTGTTTCCTGTCAAGTGGGTGGAGCCACGCTCTCAAGGTGCTGTCCTGAAAGACGATAAGGGAAAGTAGGTTTTTCCTCCGTTACAATTTTCGGATCGGAGCGGGTCGGATGTCAGCGGACATGTCACCGCTGACATCCGACGCTCCATAGGGATACATGTATGTCCGTTTTTCATCCGAAAACGGAAGGATGAAAAACGGACATACGGATCCCTCGTGTGAAAGAGGCCTTAGGAGCACAATTAGGAAATGGGGACAGAGTTG
The DNA here is from genome assembly GCA_037952835.1 of Lithobates septentrionalis. NCBI lineage: Eukaryota > Metazoa > Chordata > Amphibia > Anura > Ranidae > Lithobates > Lithobates septentrionalis. The sequence continues at coordinate 1,163,419 of JBBDGP010001195.1, forward strand.
TCACCCTAAAGAGGAAACACCTGGAGAACCTTCAAAGAAGGCTCAGCACATTTTATAAAGAGCTGCACGATTTAAATATTATTGAAAAAGACTTTTTAAAATTAACATGTTAAAGCTCAAGAGATTTTAGTTACAGGAAATGCATATAACTTTATAATTTCATTCCTGGAAACCCTTTACAGCTTGTAAAAATATATAGCTAGAGTTTCTGAAATTCTATTTTAATAGTAATAATGTCTAAACTCTGTACAATACTTTAGGTAGCGCAACTAGACTTGTTTTCATACTTGAAAAACTTGGGGGGGGGGGGGGGGGGGGAACGATGATACACCGCACACACAATCTGATAGTTATTGGTGATGGTACACAGCTTTCGATAGTGGAGAGGCCAACAAATGCATTTTAAAAAACATTTGCAAATTTAAACAAAAATGTAGAAAGTGAAAACCTGATCAAAGCAACAAAAAAGTTCCGTTGTATTATTTTATGCAATAAGTACATTTTTCTTTAAGAACACTACCTACAGCAACATTAACAGTGCTAAATGAATAAACACCATGAGACAGCCAATAGTGCCCCTTATGTTACAAACACATTGCCTGGAGAAGCTCCTATAAACCCGCATCAAGTCATGTGCCACTTCATCATGGGATAGGAGGATGGAGGAGCTAGGCATTCTTTATAGCTCACCATACTGACAGGTCGCCTTTCCTCATTTTCTGATCAACCGTATTATTCTTACCATGGAAGTCCAGATATGTTAACCGAACACAAGTACAACAAAAGGGCAATTCCATTCATGTTAAAAATGCTTCCAGACTGCAGGGTTTGTATAGGTTGAAGACTGAAAATATAAAACCGTGTTTAACCACTTGCTTACAGGGCACTTAAACCCCCCTCCTATCCAGACCAATTTTTAGCTTTCAGCGCTGACGCACTTTGAATGACAATTGCGCGGTCATACAACACTGTACCCAAATGAAATTTTTATCATTTTTTCCCCACAAATAGAGCTTTCTTTTGGTGGTATTTGATCACCTCTGCGGTTTTTATTTTTTGTTAAAAAAATGTAAAAAGACCGAATTTTTAAAAAAAAAAATTTTTTTTTTTTATATTTTGTTATAAAATTTTTAAAAAGGGTAATTTTTCTCCTTCATTGATGTACGCTGATGAGGCGGCACCAATGGGCACTGATAGGTGGCAGTGATGGGCACTGATGGGTGGCAGTGATGGGCACTGATTGGTGGCAATAATGGGCACTGATCTTGTACACTGCTAGGTGGCACTGATTGGCACCACTGGTGGGCATTGTTAGGTGGCAATGGTGGGCATTGATAGGTGGCACTTGTAGGCATTGATAGGTGGCACTTATGGGCATTGATACGTGGCACTGGTGGGCACTGTGGGCACTGTGATGTGGCAATGTCAGGTGGCACTGGCAGGGGGTACTTGTGGCACAATTGAGGCATTATTGCCTCCTCCTCTTCGGGACCGATGTCCCTTGCTGCTGAGCCGGTGATCGTTTTTTTTTCTCCTCGCACTGTCAGCGCGAGGAGAAAAAAATAACGATCACAGAGCTTTTGTTTTGATCATGTGATCAGCTGTCATTGGCTGACAGCTGATCACATGGTAAGGGGCCGGGACCGGCCCCTTACTTGGATCGGTGATCACCCGAGTCTCAGTGACTTGGTGATCACAGCGCGCTCCACGCGCGCCCTGCAGGGCGCGCGCAGGGCACGTGCACAGGGGAGGCCGTCATATGACGGCCTCCCGGGAATTCAGGTCCGCGCTGTAGCCGTCATTCGGCTATAGCGCGGATGTCAAGCAGTTAAATTGTGTACTGAAAGCTTCACCCACTGAGCAAGCATAAAATGTAAACAAGTTATGTTTGAGTGGGGGGGGGGGGGGACCACCCACATACAGCTCAGAGGGTGCAGCACTTACTTGAAACATACATAATCTATAAGAGCAACCTTCGCACTCTCATTGTATTGATGCGTTTGTTAAAATTACATTTATTTGATAAAATGCAGTTTGGCTTAATAAAAGGTTCAGTTTAAATCTTCAGTCCCATTAACTTTATTATTACTACTACTCCCCCCAGCCCCAAACCCCCCCACCCACCACCACCACCCCATCCTGTAATGGTGTTTCCTTACTAGCTTGTGTTTGCTTCTTTTGTTAGTTTTTGTTTGTTTGTAAACTTTTGTTTGGTGTGTGCAAATACCTTTTAGAATCCAGCCCCACAAAATTTAGCATATCTGCTATGCATCCTGCAACAGACTTATCTGTGGCTAGCATAAGGTCTGTAACCTTGCCAGGTCACTTATGGGTAAATATTCGTGTTTATACAGCTTAAAGAGGTTGTAAAGTCTGAAGGTTTTTTTTATCTTAATGCATTCTCTGCATGAAGGTTAAAAACCTGTGGTTAGCTTCCCCCCTCTAAATACTTACCAGAACCAGATCCCAATCCAGCCTTACACCCAAGAGAAGGAATGCTGGTACGTCTCACAGGCTGAGACAGCCACTGGCTCCTGCTGCTGTCAATCAAATTCTGTGAGGAGGGAGCAGGGATGAGCCATGCTGTGTGTGTATTAACACACACACATCCCAGCTCAGGATCAGGCCCATGAGTGCCCCCATAGTAAGCAGCTTGCTATGAGGGCACCCAGGACAGGAGGAGGAACCAGCAGGGGACACCAGAAGTGAAGGTTCTTGGGCTGCTCTCTGCAAAACCATTGCACAGCAGGTAATTCTGATTCATAAAAAACACTTTGAAATCACTTTAAACAATCACTGACCAATTCCCCAAATCACATCTTAACTTCCTCTTTTACATAAAGAAAGCAAAGCATGCCTTGATGCTCAACGTGTATCTAGCAATAAAGTTACAAGTGAAAATGCCAACAATTATTTCCCCATTTGCTCAAATGTACCATTGAAGGGTTTTTTTTTTTGTTTTTTTTCTTTTGAACAGATATTAAAAAAAAAAAAAAAAAAAAAAAAAAAAAACTGTTCATCCAGCCAGAAATCCTGAGAGTGCAAATCCTGTGAGCACATAACTTCTGGTACTCCGTCTCCATACTATACTGATATCAGTAAGCACCATACACTGCTATGTTCTAGAGAAAAAAAAAAAAACACACCCCCTGTTTTGGAGAAGAGCTGGAGGTGTTATGCAGTCCTAATACACTCTCCCTGTCCTAGGGCAAAAATTACTAACCAGTATGGCCGTCACCCTAGGAAAGGAAGTTAGTTAATAGCAGGATTATCAGGTGAAAAAGGTAGAAAGTGTGAAAAAAATAAAAGCCAATGCAGCCACCACATCTAAGGAAGGACTGGTAAAGCAACAATACTTGAACAGCCCCACTTCAGGATAAATTTTTGTTCTTTGGTTTAGATATGCTTTTATCAAACAAAAAAGTAACAGTACAACACAGATTTTAAAAAAATAACTAAAAAATAAAAAATTCACCAGAGTGGACTCAGAGTCCTAAAGTAGGGTACACACTAACAAATCGTGTGAACGTTCGTTCTATTTTTCTTGATGTTTCACAGCAAAACGTAACCGATGAAAGACGTACGAAGATTCTTACGAATATTTTCATACGACAAAGGCTTTTTTGTCGTTTATTTTTCAGATCATGCGAAGTCTCTTTTCTGATTTTTCTTCTACGAAAATCATTCCTGCTGTTCCCGTAAGAGAAAAAAAAATTTGGAGTTTGTCCCTTTGGGAATTTTCTTATGAAAATTCTCAATCAGCTGTCAAAAAGGTACACTCTATATGAAAATTTTTTGGAAGAAAACATTCGCCCGATTTTCTTATAGTGTGTACAAGCCTTTATTCACACCTGAGCAGTCTGTAGCTCACAGCTCCAAAACGCTCAACATTTAAAATCGCATGGCTTTTGTTTGTCCACACCTTAGTGAAGTATTGCTTAAAGCCTGTAGCTCAGAAAAGTACATGAGTTTCTTTTGACCTACACGCTTCAGGATCCGTTTACACCTGATCAGGGTGACTTTCAGGTGTTTGAGCATTTTTTGGGAGTGTATTGAAGTGTATTACAGGTTCAGGCATTTTTGTTTAGCCAATAGAAAGCACTATGGGAGGATATTAGGGGTGCAGGAGCTGCAGTTTGAGAAGAGGAGGCACGACAAAACACCCGTAAACCGCATGACTTATATTAAAGTCTACGGGGCCAAAAAAAAAAAACTTGTAACCTGCCAAAAAAGCAGCTCATGTACTTTGAGCGACAGGTGTTTTGCTTCAGGTGGCAGAACGCTCAGATGTGAACAGGGGCCATTTAAATGAATAAGATTGTGGCTTGTTAAGCCTTTTAGCCCAGGTTCACATCGGGGCGATTTGGCATGCCAAATCGGCAACTATAGTCAATAGCACCCGCCTTATCAGTGCGATGCCGCACCGATTCCCAAAAGTAGTTACTGCACTACTTTTGGCAAATTCAGGGGCGATTTCAATAGACATCTGTGCAGTAACCCACACAGAGGTCTCTGAAATCTCTCCCGAAGTCGGACTGACATGCGGGTTTGAAATCGTGTGAGTTCAGCTGAACTCGCATGATTTCTAACCCACAGTCAGTGTGAACCGAGGCTTAAGGCCCGAACACAAAATACAAGAATTGTAAGTAAAATTTCGTCCGACGAACAATTTGCCGATTTTCGGATCGCTAGTATGGTGCTTTCGACAGCCGATTATGTTTTTTTCCAGAGAAAAGCCGGATGTGCAGACTATAAAATGTTTTTCGTATGGGAACTCAACATTCGATTTTCATTTACTTAGTACACTTTGCGTCTGGGGAAAAAAAAAAAAAAAAAAAAAAATCGTAATTGCAAGACTATGCATGCTCAGAAACGAAAGAATACATACAAAACCAGTCAACACATTACATCACTTCTGAAGATGTATTCTGTTGCACGAGAATTTTCATATGGCGAGTAACCTCTTAACTTTCCACATGAGACTAGCATGCAAAAAATAAAAATTAAAAAAAAAAAAAAATTAAAAAAAGGACAAACGGTCGTCGGAAAATCTGATCGTGTGTACGAGGTTTTAGAGCTACAAGCAGAAAATCTCTCGGGTGTGAACGGGGCCTCAAGTATTTTTATCCCCAATAGAATTCAACGGGACTATATAAAAGTAACCAAAAAAAAAAATTAGCAAAGATCACCATGAAATATCACTTCTACATACTGAGCACCAAACTGTTCTCAACTCACCCCATAGCTACACAAGGACTCATTTACACAATGTGCAGTTGTTGATTGCATGTTTAAACATGATTTTAAAAAAAAATGCATTTCAACAAGCCTAGTGTACACCACTTCGGTGCTAAAAAAAAAAAAAAAAAAAAAAAAAAAAAAAAACACTTCTGGATCAGTCTATCAGTTTTCCAGATTTACCGAATGTCAATGGACGTACATCCATATACATCTGCTTGCATCTGAAAGATGGGGGGGGTGGGAAGGAGGAAATTTGTTTTTTATGTCTGCAAAACATGGAAAAGGATGTCATCTGTTTACATTTGCCCGGTTTAAAACCATCCCCCCCCCCCACGCAAGAAACTTGTTTATACTTTTACCCACCCAGGACTAGTTTCCTTCAAAAAAGAAAAATCCCACAAGTGAGGGAGAAGTGAAAAATCGATATATACTGAAGATACAGTATATGTAGAAACTGATGTAAAAAAAAAAAAAAAATTCAATTTTCATACTTTACACAGCAGTTCCTGCATGGGGTTCCTTACGTGCGGTTTTTCATGCATTTGCAATGTGTTTGGGGTACATTGTCTTTTTTTGTGACTGAACTGATGACAATTATGTGAAATGGTCCTCCACATAAAAAGTCACAAAAAACACCATAAATGCACCCCAAACAAACCAATACAAATTCATGAAATACACGCAGGTGGAACTGAATGCATGGAGTGAAAATGAACGGTCCCATCACCAGTTGTCACAGTTGGTCTATGGAGTAAAGACACACCTCTGTCCATTGGAGCAGCCTGGGGACAGGACTCCCCCCCATCACCCCACACAAGGAATACTCCATACAATGCACTGCACACAGCCTACTTACCGAGGTCTCCAGCTGTAATGTCAGACTCAGGGCCACTGTAAGTATGTTTGATGTCCCGGAAGAATTTCTTGGTGTCCCTCAGGTTCTGGTGAAGTCTCGCTAGGTGTTTGTTGTAATAAGTGAAGCAGCGGCCTAGCTCACGTTGGAAGGAGCCAGATCCCCCAGAAGATACATTCCGGCGATCCCCTGCCATTCCCGCTCAGCACTTTTCCTACACCCCCCGAACACAGTCCTGTCACACAGCGATACCAAAACAAGCAAAGCGCACTGCGCATAGGATGGAACCTTTATTGGAGTGCCCGGGGGAGAGGCGGACAGAAACAACACGGTGCGCATGCGTTAAAGCCGCGCTAGGTCCGACGGGAAATGTAGTGTGGGACTGATGCGTCCATTTGTTTAATCATCGCGAGAGCGGCACGAGGCGGCGCTGAGATTTTCCGAAGAGACGGCCAGTGTTGTGATTGCAGATGTGAGATTAGACTGTTGTGGTTACTGACTCTAAAATGTTGACGACGTTCCTGGCACAGTGCTTTTGTTATTCACACAGGATATCGCTCTCTGATTTTTTTTTTCCTTTGTATGTTGAAGTAGTACTAAAGGCTTTGCTTTTCCACAACTACATCTGTCTCCACCAATTCAGCATTACACAATAGGAGGAGGAGGAAGAACTCTCACCAAAAGTTCCCATAAGGTCCGGGTCACACTGATGCGATGCGAGAACCCTGCAAATCCAGGGCGGTTTCCTGAATCGCACAGCAGTTCACACTGAGATCTGCAAACCGCTGCGGGTGTCAATGTAAAGTTAATGACACCCCCAGATCAGTTTCACAGATCACAGTGTAAACAGTGAAATGGCGCAGGAATCGGATCGCATAGGTCATCCGATTCCAGTGTGGACCAAAATAAGTGTCCTGCACGATTTTGATGCGATTTCAGCCATACCATTTGTATGGCAGAAAGCGCATCGCACACAGACATTGCATGTGATGTGCACAGCAATGCGGTGTGAATCACATGCAATGTCTGGCATCGCACTAGTGTGAACCGGGCCTCACAATTCTATGGGCCAGTTCACACCACATGCAGTCCAGTGTGGGGTTTTTTTTTTCTGCATCAAAAACGTATGGAAAGTAGGTTATAGGGCTTCCAATGGCAGAGTTCACACCAGTGCGGTCAGTTCCAAAGTGTTCCAGAGAAAAAAGAACATTCTGCATTTTTTCTGTACAGGAAAACAGTAAGGCCTGGTTCACACCTATGCATTTTTTAGCGCGTTTTCAGTTTTGCAGAGACACACTAGAGTCAATTGAACATGGTTTCCTATGGATGTAGTTCACATCTGTGCATTTTATGTAAAGGGCCGGGGACTTTTTTCTGTTTTTTGGTTCCATAGACTTCAATGGATCAAAAACGTGTATTGAAAAACGCAAAATGCACCTGCAACCTGCATAGGTGTGAATCAAACCTAAGGGCCCATTCACCCCAGAAACTGCAAGTAACTGTGTTTTTTCCCTGTACCAATGCATGCATTTTTGATGTTCATTGTACATGCAATTGACATGTGTTTTACATGCAGTTGGCGTTCATTTTTCTATCTGCATTTATCCTGTGAGGTCACTTCCTTCTTTCTTTTCTTGGGCTTCTATGTGCACTGTGATGCGTTGCCGTGTGTTTGCATGCGTTTGTGCATGTTTGTGGTGTGGAAAAATGCAGCATGCTGTACTTTTCTGCACTGCACTGTGTAAACTATGTGTAAACAATGCCCATAGGATAGCCTGTCTATGCAGTTGGAGTGCAGTCCAAAATACATCCCACTGCCTTAGGTGTGAAAGGGCCCAAAAGTGCATTGGGACCGCACCAAAAATGCACCAGACCCCAGTACAGTAAAAAATAAATAAATAAAAGCACTAGAAACACTTTAAAAACATGCATGCAGAAACACTTCCAGAACGGATCTGGAGGACTTTTTTGTGGTGTGAACCAACCCTATACACATATTGCGTTAAAGTATTCTTGATATGTGTATGATGTACAATATACTTGTGTTAACCACTTCCCGCCCAGCTTATAGCAAATTGATGGCCAGGCAGTGATTAAGTTATCCTGACTGGGCGTCATATGATGTCCTGCCAGGATGCGCCGATCGCAAGTCCGCGCAGAGGCGCGATCTGTCATCGGCCAAATAAAGCAAGGGCCCCCTGTCAGGCCCCATCCATGACCCGCCCCTGACCCCACCCCTACATTTTGCACAAAGTACATCTTCTGCCTTTTTTTTAAAATGTGACCAGGAAGGGGGGGGGGGGGTCTCTCTCTAACAGTGTCCCATTAGACAGTCTGTTAGAAAGTGTCCCCTTCAGGCCCCATTAAAATCTACAACAGAGTCTAACGAGACTGGAGGGGGCTCTCTCTCTATCAGTGTCCATTAGAGATTCTCTGTTAGAGCGAGAACTCCCTAGAGACCCAATAGAGATTACAAATGAGTCTAATGGGTCCTGGAGGCATGTCTCTCTAACAGAGGTGCTTATAGTGTCTAGTATAGAATCTGTTAGAAAGAGTCCCCCCAGGTCCCATTAGATTCACTCTGGTCCTCACAGGACCCCCTCCTTGTGCCATGACTCTTACCCTTGGCACTGTGTAGCGCTCCTCTTACCTTACCTATGGGTATTGTAGCTGTGGCTGGCTCCCACATCCTCTGTGGCTGGCTGGCTCCCACGTCCTCTGTGGCTGGCTGGCTCCCGCATCATCTGTGGGTGGCTAGCTGGCACCCTGCTGCAGCTGGCTCCCTGGTGTGGGTGGGTTACCGTGGGTGGCTGGCTGGCCCTACTGTGGGTGAGTCACCGTGGGTGGTTGGCTGGCACCATGGCCCTGCTGTGGGTGGGTCACCGGCATAGGTGACTGCCTGGCTCACACCCTGGCCCTGCTGTGGCTGGCTGTTGTGTCCTCTCCTCTTCCGCCATTCCGTACACTGTTTGCCGAGGCGAGGGAGGGACTTGGAGAGAGGTGGCGGCCTTTGCCCTATCCAGGCTGGTAGAGCTAGAAGGTTTTCAGCAGGCCCAGTGCGCGGAGGCGCGTGGCGCAACACGTAATGATGTCGTGCGCATGTGTACAGGTCCTCTCTGTGTCCATTTGAGAGTCTATGTTGGAAAGAGCCCCCATCAGTGCCCATCAGTGCAGTCTCACCAGTGCCCATCAATGCAGCCTCACTAGCGCCCCTCAATGCAGTCTCACCAGTGCCCCACAATGCAGTCTCACCAGTGCCCCACAATGCAGTCTCACCAGTGCCCCACAATGCAGTCTCACCAGTGCCCATCAATGCAGCCTTAACCAGTGCCCATTATGGCAACCTCACCAGTGCCCATTAATGCAGTCTCATCAATGCAGCCTCACCAGTGCCCATCAATGCAGTCTTACCAGTGTCCCTTCAATGCAGCCTCACCAGCGGCGGCGCTCGCACTCCTCCCTTACCCTCCAAAGCAGCACTGAGGCCCGGGTGGGCCCTTAAAGATGGTCGCCAGGGGCCCACGGGTGCATTGAGAGTTCCAGCAGGTGGCACTGGTGGGGCCCCCTTCAGTGACCGGGTCCCCGGACCACGGGCGAACTGACCGGCTGGTCAGTCCGCCCGTGCCCGCCATGTATCATGTGAACACCATGAAGAATCACAGCAGGTCACATGAGAGTTGTACACAATGGTTGGCTTCCCTTTAAGCCATCCAATGTGTACAAATGTGTTGCTAGCTGTGATTGGTCAATTCGATCACATGGTACAAACAGGGCCAATCACAGCCCATCTGTACCATGTAATTAGCCTTGGCCAATCACAGCTAATCACAACAAAACATACTGAATGAATCAGTTTCATTCAGTAAAATGCTTGCTTATAGCAATGTAATACATTGCTATATAGGCAAACATAATGTGTCTGTGTTTAAAAAAAAAAAAATCGTAAAGAAAAATAATTTTATAAAATAAACGGTCACCAGTCAGTGTCTATGATCACCGCCACACCAGTTATAGGATAACGCTGTACTGCACTGGTGACAGTATGTAAAAAAAAAAAAATTCAAATTTCTTAATTTTCCAAAAAATTATGACAAAAAATTAAAACTTCAAAAAACCTGCCATGCCTCCTACTAAATACCTTGGACTGTCTACATTCGAAAGAGGGGTAATTTGGGGGATATTTGTAGTGTCCTTGCATTTTAGGGCCCCAATAAATGAGATAGGCCTTCAGTACATCAGGATTAATCAATTTTCAGATATATACCATAGTTTGTGGACTCTATAACTTTCCAACAGACTAAATAATATACACTGATTTGGGTTATTCTCACCAAAGAAATGTAGCAGAATACAGTTTGGGCTAAATTTATGAATAACAAATATTTATTTGCTAAATTTTATAACAGAAACAAGGAAAAACACTTTTTTCAAAACTTTCAGTCTTTTTTCATTTATTTAGCAAAAAAACAAAAAGCCTAGTGGTGATTATATACCGCCAAAAGAAAGATCTATTTGTGTGAACAAAATGATAAAAACGTAGTTTGGGTACAGTGTTGCATGATCATGCAATTGTCATTTAAAGTGCGACAGCGCTAAAAGCTGAAAATTGGCCTGGGCAGGAAGGGGGTAAAAGTGCCTGGTATTGAAAAAAGAGTATTCTGTTCTCTTTGTATTGCTTCCTTTGTGTAAAATACCTGGTGATATTGCCAGTTCTCTTGTGTTCCTATGTCAAACTGACCACACTAGGCATAGAAGCACATCCATCCCAGCGTGGTCAGTTTTCCGGCTGTTGCTGGGGAAACAGCCTAACTGTCCTCCAACATCAGTCTTGTGCTGACGCACCCCTCCCACAGATTTTCATTGGGAAGATCAGGGTACTGCTATTTCTCGGCCTCTTGCTAACAACACCACCTGCAGGTATTTAACCACTTAAAGTGTTACTAAACCCAGGACCCTGCATTCACTATATCTGGTCTCCCACAGTACACAGAATATGGAAATGCCATTATTTTAGTAAATATAAACTGATAAATACCTTTTCTCATCAGCAGTATATAGCAGTCTCGTGGCTTTTATCAGTGTCTGGCTGAGCAGTGGTTAAAGCTTGTAGGAGGAGTTTTCAGCCCCAGTTCACATTGAATGCGACTTTGAAATCATGCTACTTCATTTGAATTAGCACGATTTGAAAGCCACAGGGCAGTGGGTGCAACTTGTCATGGGATTTGGAACTTTCAAATCGCCTGACAAGTCGCACCGGTGTGAACGGGGGCTAATGGGGCGTACACACGGTCGGACTTTTCGACCGGACTGGTTCGACAGACGCTGACGGACCGAATCCAGCGGACAATCTGACCGTGTGTGGCCTGCATCGGACTTCCGACGAACCGTTTCGGTCAGAAATCCAACGTACTTTAGATTTGAAGCCTGCTTCAAATCTTTACGTCGTAACTCCGCCGGACTCCTGACGGAAAGCCCGTTCGTCTGTATGCTGGTCCGACGGAACAGATACGAAGCAGGGGCAGGGTACTGCATCTCGTGCTCGCTGCAATAGGAAAAGCGAGCGCGGGGCATACCAGGACCTTAAGTCTGGTATGGATTTTAAGGGGAACCCCCTACGCCGAAAAACGGCGTGGGGTCCCCCCCAAAATCTATACCAGACCCCGATCCGAGCGCCCCCCCTCCTGAACCGAACCAGGCCGCATGCCCTCAACATGTAGGGGTGCTTTGGGGAAGGGGGTGCCCTGCGGCCCCCCCCCACCCCAAAGCACCTTGTCCCCATGTTGATGAGGACAAGGGCCTCTTCCCGACAACCCTGGACGTTGGTTGTTGGCGGGGGGCTTATTGGAATCCCCCTTTAATAAGGAGGCCTCCAGATCCCGGCCCCTCACCCTATGTGAATGAGTATGGGGTACATGGTACCCCTACCCATTCACCTAAGGAAAAAGTGTCAATAAAAAAACACACTGCACAGGTTTTTAAAGTAATTTATTAGACAGCTCCGGGGGTCTTCCTCCAGCTTCGGGGGTCTTCTTCCGGCTTCGGGGGTCTTCTCCCGACTTCGGGGGTCTCTCTGGTTCTTCTCCGCGCTCTCCGGGTCTTCTGCCGGGCTCCTCCGCTATCTTCTGCTCTTTTGCCCCTCTTTTGCTAGCAGGGGCCCGGACTTCTGCCTTCTTCCTTCTGCCTTCTCTTCTTCTCTTCTTCCGATGTTGACACAACGCTCTCTCCGATGTGACTTATATAGGCGGTGACCCCGTCCCCTTATGCCGTCACAGTCCCTGGGCATGCTGGGACTGTGACGTTTTAGGGGGCATGGTCAACATCACCCGGTGACCATGCCCCCTTATGACCTCACAGTCCCAGCATGCCCAGGGACTGTGACGGCATAAGGGGGCGGGGTCACCGCCTATATAAGTCACATCGGTAGCGCTCAGAGAGCATACCAGCCTGGGAGAGCGTCGTGTCAACATCGGAAGAAGAGAAGAAGGCAGAAGGAAGAAGGCAGAATTCCGGGCCCCTGCTAGCAAAAGAGCGGCAAAAGAGCAGAAGATAGCGAAGGAGCCCGGCAGAAGACCCGGAGAGCACGAAGAAGAACCAGAGAGACCCCCGAAGTCGGAAGAAGACCCCCGAAGCTGAAAGAAGACCCCCAAAGCTGGAAGAAGACCCCCGGAGCTGTCTAATAAATTACTTTAAAAACCTGTGCAGTGTGTTTTTTTTATTGACACTTTTTCCCTAGGTGAATGGGTAGGGGTACCATGTACCCCATACTCATTCACATAGGGTGGGGGGCCGGGATCTGGGGGCCCTCTTATTAAAGGGGGATTCCAATAAGCCCCCTGCCCGCAGACCCCGACAACCAACGTCCAAGGTTGTCGGGAAGAGGCCCTTGTCCTCATCAACATGGGGACAAGGTGCTTTGGGGTGGGGGGGGCGCAGGGCGCCCCCCCTTCCCCAAAGCACCCCCCCATGTTGAGGGCATGCAGCCTGGTACGGTTCCGGAGGGGGGGCGCTCGCTTGTCCCCACCCCCTTTCCTGACCGGCCGGGCTGCGTGCTCGAATCGGGGTCTGGTATGGATTTTGGGGGGGACCCCACGCTGTGTTTTCAGCGTAGGGGGTTTCCCCTTAAAATCCATACCAGACCTAAGGGCCTGGTATGCCCCGCGACGATGCTCGCAAGGTGTCAATCTCGCCGATAAAAGCGGCGAGATTGACTTCCTTTTCTAGTCCCGTCGTACCCGAGTCACGTTCAAAATGAACGGACTTGGCCGTGTGTAGGCAAGTCCGTTCATTCTGAAAGTCCACCGTAACTCTGGCGAAAGTCCGTCGGGAGGACCAGCAGACCAAGTCTGCCGGAAAGTCCGGTCATGTGTAGACAAGTCCGTCCGTTCAGAAAGTTCGGCGGTAGACCGCCCGAAGTCCGGCGGGAAGAACGTCGGACCTAGTTTCCCAGAAAGTCCGGTCGTGTGTACGCGGCATAATTCTCCTTTGACTGTCCTATGAGGTTGCATGACCCCTATTAACAAATATAGGGTTACATGTGGTGAAGCAAACCTTGGAGGCATATGTCACTGACATTTATAAATGGTAAAGTCAGGCACTGTTCTTAGCAAAAAAACTACATTTTCCTTACTACACGCCCCCAAAAATTATTTTAAATATTCACTAATTAACCAATTTCAAAAATCATATATACTTAAAGAGAAAGTGCAGTCTGCTTACAAAATTTGTAATAAAAACATCTTTGCGATTCTGAAGCTTCCCTCCAACCACTTTGCATGTTATTTTATATACAGTGGGGACGGAAAGTATTCAGACCCCCTTCAATTTTTCCCTCTTTGTTATATTGCAGCCATTTGCTAAAATCATTTAAGTTCATTTTTTTTCCTCATTAATGTACACACAGCACCCCATATTGACAGAAAGCACAGAATTGTTGACATTTTTGCAGATTTATTAAAAAAGAAAAACTGAAATATCACATGGTCCTAAGTATTCAGACCCCTTGCTGTGACACTCATATATTTAACTCAGGTGCTGTCCATTTCTTCTGATCATCCTTGAGATAGTTCTACACCTTCATTTGATTCCAGCTGTGTTTGATTATACTGATTGGACTTGATTAGGAAAGCCACACACCTGTCTATATAAGACCTTACAGCTCACAGTGCATGTCAGAGCAAATGATAATCATGAGGTCAAAGGAACTGCCTGAAGAGCTCAGAGACAGAATTGTGGCAAGGTACAGATCTAGCCAAGGTTAAAAAAAAATTCTGCTGCATTTAAGGTTCCTAAGAGCACAGTGGCCTCCATAATCCTTAAATGGAAGATGTTTGGGATGACCAGAACCCTTCCTAGAGCTGGCCGTCCAGTCAAACTGAGCTATCGGGGGAGAAGAGCCTTGGTGAGAGAGGTAAAGAAGAACCCAAAGAACACTGTGACTGAGCTCCAGAGATGCAGTTGGGAGATGGGAGAAAGTTGTAGAAAGTCAACCATTACTGCAGCCCTCCACCAGTCGGGGCCTTATGGCAGAGTGGCCCGACGGAAGCCTCTCCTCAGTGCAAGGCACATGAAAGCCCACATGGAGTTTGCTAAAAAACACCTGAAGGACTCCAAGATGGTGAGAAATAAGATTCTCTGGTCTGATGAGACCAAGATAGAACTTTTTGACCTTAATTCTAAGCGGTATGTGTGGAGAAAACCAGGCACTGGTCATCACCTGTCCAATACAGTCCCAACAGTGAAGCATGGTGGTGGCAGCATCATGTTGTGGGGGTGTCTTTCAGCTGCAGGGACAGGACAACTGGTTGCAATCGAGGGAAAGATGAATGCGGCCAAGTACAGGGATATCCTGGATGAAAACCTTCTCCAGAGTGCTCAGGACCTCAGACTGGGCCGAAGGTTTACCTTCCAACAAGACAATGACCCTAAGCACACAGCTAAAATAACGAAGAAGTGGCTTCACAACAACTCCGTGACTGTTCTTGAATGGCCCAGCCAGAGCCCTGACCTAAACCCAATTGAGCATCCCTGGAGAGACCTAAAAATGGCTGTTCACCAACCTTTACCAACCAACCTGACAGAACTGGAGAGGATCTGCAAGGAGGAATGGCAGAGGATCCCCAAATCCAGGTGTGAAAAACTTGTTGCATCTTTCCCAAAAAGACTCATGGCTGTATTAGATCAAAAGGGTGCTTCTACTAAATACTAAGCAAAGAGTCTGAATACTTAGGATCATGTGATATTTCAGTTTTTCTTTTTTAACCACTTGCCTACTGGGCACTTAAACCCCCCTCCTGCCCAGACCAATTTTCAGCTTTCAGCGCTGTCACACTTTGAATGACAATTACTCAGTCATGCAATACTGTACCCAAATGAATTTTTTGTCCTTTTTTTTTTCATACAAATAGAGCTTTATTTTGGTGGTATTTGATCACCTCTGGGTTTTTTATTTTTTGCGCTATAAATGAAAAAAGACCGAAAATTTTGAAAAAAAACGCATTTTTCTTAGTTTCTGTGATAAAATTTTGCAAATTAGTAATTTTTCTTCATAAATTTTGGCCACAATTTATACTGCTACATATCTTTAGTAAAAATAACCCAAATTAGTGAATATTATTTGGTCTCTGTGAAAGTTAGAGAGTTTACAAGTTATGGTGCAAATCATAAAAAATTGATCACACCTGAAGTACTGGCGGCCTATCTCATTTCTTGTGACCCGAACAAGTCAGGAAAGTACAAATACCCCCCAAATGACCCCTTTTTTGAAAGTAGACATTCCAAGGTATTTAGTAAGATACATGGTGAGGTTTTTGATGTGGTTATTTTTTCCCACAATTCTTTGCAAAATGAAGATTTTTTTTTCCCCCACAAAATTGTCATTGTAATAGGTTATTTCTCTCACATGGCATGTGTATACCACAAATAACACCTCAAAATACATTCTGCTACTCCTCCTGAGTATTACGATACCACATGTGTGGGACTTTTTCACAGCCTGGCCACATAGAGAGGCCCAACATGCAGGGAGCACCATTAGGTGTTCTAGGAGCAGAAATTACACATCTAACTTGTTGACTACCTATTACACTTTTGAAGGCCCTGGAGCACCAGGACAATGACACGTGACACTGACGTGGCACTGATGACAGATGGCACTGATACGTGGCACTGATGACAGATGGCACTGATACGTGGCACTGATGACAGATGGCACTGATACGTGGCACTGACACTGATGTGGCACTGATGACAGATGGCACTAATACGTGGCACTGATGACAGATGGCACTAATACGTGGCACTGATGACAGATGGCACTAATACGTGGCACTGATGACAGATGGCACTAATACGTGGCACTGATGACACGTGACACTGATGACAGATGGCACTAATATGTGGCACTGATGACAGGTGGCACTAATGACAGGTGGCACTGATGACAGGTGGCACTAATACGTGGCACTGATGACAGGTGGCACTGATGACACGTGGCACTGATGACAGATGGCACTAATACGTGGCACTGATGACAGATGGCACTGATAGATGGCACTAATACGTGGCACAGATGGCACTGATGACAGATGGCACTGATGACAGATGGCACTGATACGTGGCACTGATGACAGATAGCACGTGACACTGACAGGTGGCACTGATGACAGATGGCACTATGTGGCACTGATGACAGATGGCACTGATACGTGGCACTGATGACAGATAGCACGTGACACTGACAGATGGCACTATGTGGCACTGATGACAGATGGCACTGATGACAGATGGCACTATGTGGCACTGATGACAGATGGCACTATGTGGCACTGATGACAGATGGCACTATGTGGCACAGATGACAGGGACAGATGGCACTGGGGATAGATGGAGTGGGCATGATAGTTGGGACGGATGGCAGGGACAGATGACAGTTTAAAACTTTATTTTCGTTTTTTTTTTTTTTTTCACTTACCGCCGCAGCGGTTCGTTCTCCCTCCTCACACGCCGTCTGTGTGAGGAGGGAGAGCCGCAGAACACCGGCGATGAGAGATGATCTCATATGTAAACATATGAGATCGTCTCTCATTGGCACAGCCGATCGCGCTGAAAACGGCCGCTGTCATTGGCCATTTTCAGCGATCTGTGACTGGCTGTGTCCGAGGGACACGGCCAGCACAGAACTTCCCCGATGCGCGCCCGCGGGAGCGCGCAACGCGGAAGTAAACACCAGGACGTCCAGGGACGGCTGCCCGGCAGATAGCGTCCGCGCTGCATCCGTCTTTCGGCTATAGCGCGGGCGCGAAGTGGTTAATAAATCTGCAAAAATGTCAACAATTCTGTGTTTTTCTGTCAATATGAGGTGCTGTGTGTACATTAATGAGGAAAAAAATGAACCTAAATTATTTTAGCAAATGGCTGCAATATAACAAACGGTGAAAAATTTAAGGGGGTCTGAATACTTTCCGTCCCCACTGTATACTGTAATTCTGTACTTGCCAAATATGCTGCAGAAATCTCCCTCCACTAAGTCTGGTTGCAGCGATTTTAAATGTGGGCAGCTGAAGCTGCTGCCTGTTCACTTCCTGGATTTACACAGACAAAGGCACATTTCCAGCTTTGCAGCTTTCATTGGCCCTCTTATGACTCATCCCCCCTCCCTTCCTGGAAAACTCTCACCAGAGTGAGAGAGAGGTGTGCATATTATTATAAGCCTAGGCTAATGACCAGACAAGAAACAGGAAGTGGGCTGTTTAAGGTATTTACTGGCAAAAAAATAATGTTTTGCTATCCAAAGTTAAAACAACAAGGGCAAAAGATTTAATAGATGGAAAGATGAAAAAATGACTGAAATTCCCCTTTAATACCAATATGACTTATAGTAGTATTACATACTTGCCAACAGTCCCGATTTTCCCGGGACAATCCCGATTTTGGTACCCTTGTCCCGATTGGAGGCCTTCCCGATTAAAATCCCGAAATTTTGCCTTTGTCCTGGGAAATCAGGACTGTTTTTGGCACCGGAGCTACTTCTGGCTCCAAAAATTCGGCTGCCGCCACTGCCGTGTGATCTCTTTTCTGTTTCCCCCTAGCTCTCAGATCCGAACTCCGCCCCTCCAGCCCTCTGCACTGCAGCTCCTCCCTCCCTCCACTCTCCTTCGCAATGTTATTCGGCCGTCTACCGCCCCCGTCCGTGCCCACTGTTTTCATGGTGTTGTACTGAGACAGTTTTCCCCATGAAAA
Source organism: Lithobates septentrionalis (assembly GCA_037952835.1). Lineage (NCBI taxonomy): Eukaryota > Metazoa > Chordata > Amphibia > Anura > Ranidae > Lithobates > Lithobates septentrionalis. The sequence goes on from JBBDGP010001195.1 coordinate 1,181,750, forward strand.
CCGGGGGGCACGCACAGGGGCGGAGGAGAGTGGAAGGAGCTGCAGTGCAGAGGGCTGGAGCGGCGGAGGTTAGGCGGAGCTGGAGTGCAGTAGGCTGGAGGGGCGGAGTTCCGATCTCAGCCGATAGCCAGGGGAAGCAGGTTTTCTGGGGGAAACCGATGTTGGCACAACACCTGTCTGTGAGAGACAGAGCCAAGGGACTCTACTGCACTGGGGACACCTGATGTAAGGAGGGACTCCGCTGCCTGGGGAAACCTGATGTAAGGAGGCACTCCGCTGCCTGGGGACATCTAATGTAAGGAGAGACTCCGCTGCCTGGGGACACCTAATGTAAGGAGGCACTCCGCTGGGGACACCTGATGTAAGGAGGGACTCCATTGTAGACACTTGATGTAAGGAGGCACTCCACTGGGGACGCCTGATGTAAGGAGGCACTTCGCTGGGGACACCTGATGTAAGGAGGGAATCCGCTGGGGACACCTGATGTAAGGAGGCACTCTGCTGGGGATGCCTGATGTAAGGAGGCACTCTGCGGAGGACGCCTGATATAAGGAAGGACTCCGCTGGGGACACCTGATGTAAAGAGGAACTCCGCTGGGTACTCCTGATGTAAGGAGGGACTCCGCCGCGGATGCCTAATGTAAGGAGGGAATCTTCTGGGGAAGCCTGATGTAAGGAGAGACCCCGCTGGGGACACCTGATGGCATCTGGTGGCAGGCGACGTGACAAGTAACATGTTCAGGGCTCCCACTGATTCTACATTATGGTGAGTTGAACTATTTAATTTTATATTACAATGTAATAATAGAAATAATGCGCTTCAATCATCCTGACACCATAACAACCATGGTGCCGGGATGATTGAAGCGCTAACACCAGGTGTTTGGAGTATCTTTATCTGCTGATTGTTAAACTTTCTGGCATACACATATTTCTATTGTGGTGTAGGATCTGGGCCTGCTGTCCACCCATCCCTCTTTCTTTCTTTCCTTCTCTCCCTATCTCTTTCTTTCTTTCTCCCTCTATCCCTCGTTCATCTCAGGCTCGGACCACACCCCATTGAGCCACGCCCCTGTAAGCCCACTATTAAGTTTAAACCACGCCATTTTCCACCGCATTTTTCTTTTCCTTCTACACCACGCCTTACAATGAATACCCCGCCCCCTAATTATAATAAGACTCCACCTACAGACCAAAAAGTGTCCCTATAAATCATTTTACAATGTTGGCAACTATGGTATTACCAATGTGAGATATACAAATTAGAATATAGAATTCATAAATTCATAACACAAGATGCTGTGCATAAAAACTTTTCAAAAATACGTGTTTAGGTTTCAGAGTCTCAAAAATGTGGAAACAATTATAAAATTGATGACATATACATGTTGTGAGTCTATTGCCTTGGATAACCATTGACGTCATATCCGGATAACGGTGAAATGCACGCGCATCAGGGTGCTACAGCAAACGGCAGGGAAGAGCGGTTTTGGGAACCAGATCCACACTGCCAGGGTCATTGTGCAGGCTTATCATGCTGGTGCCAGCCAGGGCACTTCTTAAAGTGGGGTTCCACCCAAAAAAACAAACATATCTAAAAAATTCTAAAAAACAAAAAACAAAAATACATTTGGATATTTTTTTTTTTTTACTTACCTCTAAATGCCTGTTGCTAGGTGGTCCCTCGTAGTTTGCCCCTTCCTCTGCCTGGGCTGGTGACATCACTTCCCCCTGGCACAGGAAGGGCTCGGCTCTTCTCCCTCCCTCCTGTCAATCATCTGGGACCCATTACAGGTCCCAGGTGATTGAGCGGCCAATCACGGCGCGCGGCGCCGCTCGCGCATGCGCAGTGGGTGCCAGGCTGTGAAGCCACAGCCGGCGCCCACAGTTGAATGCCGGCGCCGACGAGCGGAGGGGGACGACGAGCGGGGCTTCGATCCCCCGCATCGCTGGACCCTGGGACAGGTAAGTGTCCAATTAAAAGTCAGCAGCTGCAGTATTTGTAGCTGCTGACTTTTAATTTTTTTTTTTTTAATGGCCCCCCTGGGTGGAACTCCTCTTTAATGTAAGCAGAACAATTGTTGCTTTGTTTTTAAACAGTTTTTTTTATTAAACCTTGTTGCACGATCATCTTGTTATCTATTTATTTTATGATAATTGGTACCATTTGCCTAAGGGGATTACGTAATTGTCAGGGCTGGGCTCAGCCCTTCCTTCTCTGAGCTGGCTGCTCAGCTGTCGGCTAATTGCCAGCTCCTATCTCTCCACAGTTACTCAGCTGTTGATGATATCCTGCTCGTCAGTCCTGCCTACTTAAGCCGTCCAGTCCATAGGAGCTCTGCCTTCGCCTTAGTCAACATCACAGAAGCTGAGACGTTCTCCTGCGATCCTGTTCAAGACCTGCTTTGATGACATCCCTTCTGGCTCCAGATCCTGCTTGCTGTTCCACTACATTGATCCCTGACTTCTGGCTTGGCTGACTATCCGTTCTGGTTACTGAACTTTGGCTATGTTTTGACTACGTTTGTTCTTTTTACTTTTATTATTAAACAAGTGTGATTTAACTGTACTTCTGTCTCGGCCTGATTTCATGGTTTCTGACAGTAATCAAATAAATATTGCTAATGACTGTGGAAGAGGTTAAATATATTACATCTTTAAATTGACAAAAGGCGTGATTAGTCCTAGTGACCTGGGGGCTCTGGTGAGTGCATTCAGATTATTTGCATGTGGTGGAGCACTTGATATATTTGAAGAAGAGCCTGGTTATTGTTTTGATAAACAACACGTATTTTTGAAAAGTTTTTTTGCACAGCATATTGTGTTATGAATTTATGAATTCTGGCATTCTAATTTGTATGTCTCACATTGGTAATACTATTACAAGTCATATTTGTATTAAAGTGGTTGTTAACCCACTGTAAGAACTATAATCCTCCTTGTCTCCTAACAATAGGTGCCTCTGTGTGTGTTTTATTTAAAAAATGCAGTATATACCTAATTTCAGAGCGCCTATCGGCGCTCAGGTGACCGGCTTGCTCTCTCCCCTCCCTGTCTGACAGATGCAGCTGGCAGGGCCAAGATTCCCCCGCTGACGTCAGTTAGGAGGAGGAGGAGAGAGCAGGCCAAACAAGTGAGCGCCGATCCGCACTCTGAAATTAGGTATATACTGAATTTTTTTTAAAACACACACAGAAGCAACTATCATTAGGGCACGACAGGGATTATATATATGATATGAAATGTTATTTCAGCAGCGGGAGGGGGCAGGCCCTGACACAGGAGCTGACAGGCAGGGAGGGAGGGGGGAAAGGAGGACAGGAGAGACAGGAGAGCTGCAGGTGACGGAGGCACGTTAACTGACCACGGTGTCAGGGCTCAGCAGCCATGATACACTGTGGTCAGTTTACAGGGGGGAGGGCATAGCCAGACAGGATCAGCCAGGTATTTCAGGTGTTACAGGGGGTCAAATTACACAGCTCAAGCACTGTTCTCTATAACATGATTTAAGGGAACAGAATCCAAATTTTTTTTTTTTTGGTTCAACACTTTAATTACATATGATTTTTGAAATTGCTTAAAGTGGTTGTTAAGCCACTCAGACATTACCATACTATCCTCTCTGTCTAATCTTGTGTCCCCCTGTGTGTGTGATTTATAAAAAAAAAAAAAACAATTATACCTCATTTCAAAGCAGCGCTCGGCGATCATGTGACTGGCAGGCTCTCTCCTTTTCCTGTCTGACAGCTGGAGCGGGCGGGAAAGAGGAGTGGGGAGAGGAGAAGGAGAGAGCCTACCAGTCACGTGACCGCCGAGCCCCGATCTAAAATGAGGTATAATCAGCTTTTTTTATAAAAAAAAGGGTGACACAGGATTAGGAGACAGAGAGGATAGTATGGTAATGTAAATGTTATTCCAAGCAGCAGGAAGGGGGCAGCCCTGGTACTAGCTGACAGGCAGGGAGGGGAGGGGGGAGGAGGACACAGGAGACACAGAGAGAGCAGAGAGCAGGGCTGCGGATAACAGAGGCGTGTAAACTGACCACGGTGTCAGGGCTCAGCAGCCATGATATACCATGGTCAGTTTACAGGGGGAGAATAGAAACTGGCAGGATCAGCCAGGTATTTCAGGTGATACAGGGGGGCTAAATTACACAGCACAAGCACTGTGCTGTATAACATGCTTTAAAGGGACAGGATCCAATTTTTTTTAGGTTAACAAAAAATAATAAATGTCAGTGACACATGCCTCCAAGGTTTGCTTCACCCACATGTAACCCTATATTTGTTAAGCCATGGCTGTCTTACATATGGAGTGTACTGCATTGGCAAACGTTTTTGAGTTCTATGGTTGGCTGTGATTTCACGCCCCAGATCTCTCTATTTTGATTGATTGTTTGTCTCTCTATCCCTGCTGGTAGCTATTCAGTATCACTCCTAGGACATCTACAGGTGGAATTAATATATGTCCTCCACATTGAATACCTTAATTTTTCTTTCATGTGTTAGGTATTTGGACTGTATGGATGTGAGTGTAGCGTCTAGACGCACCTTTGGTTTTTAGACAAAGTTGTCTTTTTAAGATGATAGAGGATGGTTTTGTTGTTTTTTAATTGTATTGCCCTTCTTGTGATTAATAAAGGCTTTTGTATTTTTTCATTTGGTTTATTAATTTTGTGTTTGGTCAATTACACCCCTGCAGCTCATTATGTCCCTGTTGGCAGTTCTCTTTCTCTGCCTTTTTTGTATATGCTTTACATGGGCCATAGAGCCCCACTCTAATCTAATATAGTGAGTGGGTAAGTGACCTGAGGGTATATTGTTGGCACCCACATATTGTAGGTTCCCCGCTATTTTTCTTTTTAATTTTTCTTTTTTTTTTTTGTGGATCAGAGAAGAAAGGATTAAACAGCCTTTTTACACAATGCAGAGGATTAACCCCTTAGGTTCCACAGTGAGTATAACAGGCATGATTTACTGCATATACACACTGATTTTACTGGTGTGGGTTTAGTAACACTTTAAGGACCGCCCGCTTGCAATGTGTACTGGTACATTGCTGCCTGCTTCCGGGTTTATGACACACATGCACAGCGGGAGTTTGTCAGCAGGTCCCGGCCAATGATTAATGTCTAGGACCTGCTGATTGGATGTGTCCAACCACAGCCCAGAGCCCTGTGTTGACAATCAACACAAGGCTCTGTACAGAAGGAATGATCTCTCTGTTTCTTATCCCTGCAAAAGGATAAGAAACAGAAGAGATCTTTAGTAAAAATTCAGCACACATTACACACTGTTAGGCACAATAGACGCCCTAACAAAAAACTAGCCAACCGTACGGTCAGCAACAAGCTGCCCGGTGCCCAGAACTGCATGTCTGGGGCATCAGCAATAGGAATTGCTCACGCCTGGGAATTGAGTGACAAAAGCTCAGGCACCAGGATGTCATTTCTAGTCGCAATGGTGACCTGGTGCCTGTGATTTGTTGAGCCCTGACCTAACTGATCCTGACAGTTTCCCTTCTTCCTGATTGAAAACTGACCATGCTAGCACAGAAGCCTATCCGTGCGATAGCATGGTCAGTTTGCGTGCCCCGTCATCCCATTCTGAGACTGTGCTGCACAGCCTGCCTGTATCTTCTGTGGTCCGTTTGGAGTCATGCCCTCACCTATCCCTCTCCTCTTCTCATTGGTGTCAATCCCCAGCCTTGCTGTTTAACTGCGCAAGTCAGCTGGGGAAGTCACGTATACTGGCTGGTCTTTTGGCTTGCATTCCATTTCCTTGGAAACGCTTAGCCTTGTCGACATACGTCACTTCCGGAAGAGACACAAGCACTTACAAAACAGTCATGCCCCCTGGCCGTTCGGAAAAGCGGAACAATGAGGAACAGCAATCATGTGACCTAATGAAAACATTAAAAAAGGTATCCAAATGGAGATTAAATGCTTTCAAAACACCGATTATGAAAATATATACATTAACTGATCAGACAATATATTTTTGGGGCTTTGCCTTTACAGCCACTTTAACATTCAAATTTCAGGACAAGCTTTGGGGCTGTGTCCCCTTCTTTTAGCAGAATGTTAGATAAAGATGGCCATAGACAGGCCATAGAGTGGTTTTAAACCTGTGGTTGCAGGAAACTTGGGTACATTCGGCCTGCCCATACATGGTTTGAATCTCAGCCGGTTCCTGCTGAACCAGCCAAGATTCAAAGCGTCTATGGGCAGCTTAAGACAATCTCTGAGAAAATGTGGACCTTGGTTTTCTAAATCATTATCCAACAGTTTTATAACACCTAACCCCCCCCCCCCCAAAAAAAAACACACACACACACCTTTGTGACTATTACTCCTCCTTACCCTCTTCCTTATCTTACTAACTATCCAAGTTTAATTACCGATGTTGTGTAAGTTTGTTTGTGTTTTTCATTTTTTTGCTTTTATCTCAGAGATTGTCCTACTTAACATTCTGCTAAAACTTTAGGTATTAGTGAAAATTTGGATGTTAGTGCAAATAAAAAAAGTATCACGGACAGTCCTCAATTGTTCTTATTGCAAGTGCACTAATACAGCTACAATCACCTAAAGTGTGTTCTGCCTTTTAACATAATTTATAGTTACAGTAGGATGCCTCTCATCATTCTTGTTACCCTTCTCTGCACTTTCTCCAGTTCTGATATCAATTTTGTGAACTTGTGCCCAAAACTGAACTCCATGTTCCAGATGAGGTCTTACTAATGATTTGCACAGAGGCAAAATTCTGTCTCTCTCTCTCTCTCTCTCTCTCTCCATACCTCTTTTAATACAAGAAAGTATTTTGCTAGCTTTAGAAACCGCGGCTTGGCATTGCATGCTATTATTAAGTCTATGATCTTTAACTCTGCACTCCATACATAGCGCACCCCTGAAACCTGTATTCTGTATGTAGCGCAACCCTGCACTCTGTTCACAACGCACCCCTGAACCCTGCACTCTGTTCACAGCGCACCCCTGAACCCTGCACTCTGTGCATAGCGCACCCCCTGAACCCTGCACTCTGTGCATAGCACAACTCCTGAACTCCACACTCTGTATGTATTGCCCCCTAAGCCTTGCGCTCTGTACACAGCACACCCCTAAACCCTGTACTATGTACACAGAGTACCCCTGAACCCTGCAATCTGTACACAGAGCACTCCTGAGCCTTGGACTCTACACAGCGCACACCTGAACCTTGGACTCTGTACACAGCACACCCCTGAACCCTGCATTCTTTACATAGTACACATCTGAACCCTGCATTCTGTACGTAGCGCACCCCTGAACCCTGCTTTCTGTACATAGCATAACTCTAAACCTTGCAATCTGTTTGTAGTGTACCCTGAACCCTGCACTCTGCATTCTGTATGTAGCATAGTTACATAGTTAGTCAGGTTGAAAAAAAGACACAAGTCCATCCAGTTCAACCAAAAAAAAGAAAATCTCATATGCAAAATCCTTCACCCACAGTTGATCCAGAGAAAGGCTAAAAACCCCAGCAAAGTGTGCTCCAATTTGCTATAGCAGGGGAAAAAAATTCCTTCCTGATCCCCCGAGAGGCAATCGGATTTTCCCTGGATCAACTTAACCTAAAAATGTCAGTACCCAGTTATATTATGTATATTTAGCACAGAATCTAGGCCTTTTTTAAAGCAATCTACTGAGCTGGCCAGAACCACCTCTGGAGAGAGTCTATTCCACATTTTGATAGCTCTTATTGTGAAGAAACCTTTCCGTATTTGGAGATGAAATCTTTTTTCCTCTAGACGTAAACAGTGCCCCCCTTGTCCTCTGTGAACACCTTAAAGTGAAAAACTCAACACCAAGTTCACTATATGGACCACTTATGTATTTGTTTTTTTTCCTTTTAAATTTTCTTTATTAGATTATTCATATTACAAAAGAAAATAGAAAACATTATATTTTTCACAACAACTTATGGAGATTACCCAGTCCAATCTAGTTATATATAAAAAAAAATTTACACTCTGGACCTCCTGTACCCCTTCCCCACCCCCCACCCCCAGCCCACACCCGCCCACCCTCCCCTATCCCTAGACTATATAAAAAGGTTGCATGAACGCCCTCTTGTGCTATCATCGCGTCAACTACTAACCCTTACTTCACTGGTTCTCCTTTGTCTCTGCACTATGCTGACGGGCAGTCCGATCCTTAGGACAGCCTGGCTGATCTGAGCAGGAAATGGAGGAAGCCGCAGCGTTCGAGGGGGCGGAGCTATTGCGCTCCAAGCTGGCCCAAAGGAAGTGCCTGGAGAGGGTTACTTCCGGGGCATATGACATCATCATCGGGCGCCGGAGACGAGGTTCCAGTCTTCATAAATGGCGCGAACAGAGAACGCTGGCTGCTGGTGTTTCTTGGTGTTAAGCAGCCAGGCTGTGGATGACCAAGAGGGGCAGAATGGATCCTCCTGCAGTACCTGCACAGGCAGCGGATGCAGTTCCCAACACCAGCACCTCACAGGTAAGCCTGGGGTGTTCTGTCACCACCTTGCTATCCCTGTGAGTGTTCCCTCCCCCTCCCCCCTCTGTAGTAGTGGGTGTAAGGGGACACATTTCCTCCCTCCTGCACGTGGTGTTACGGAGTGATTGTGTGGCTTTAATTACATTGTGGGTCATTTATTTTGTCTTGCAGACCAAGACTCAGGACAAGGCCCAAGCGCAGCCACTTAAAAGGAAATGTGCGGTTTGCGCAAACAAATTGAGCTCCTCATGGAGCAAAGCAGTTTGTCGCACCTGTATAGAAGGCCTAGTAAAGGATGACCCGGTTGCCTCTTGCCAGAAGATGCTTACTTCTGTTAGGGATGAGCTTGCGTCCACCTTCAGTTCCTTTAGAACGCTTATTGACAAGCTCCAGACTCCAGCAGAGAGTCCGTCTTCACTGAAGGCGTCAGTAAGCACTCCGCAGGCAGAGAGTGAAGACTCTGAGGCTGAGGTCAGATCTACCCGTTCTTCTCTGGAAGAATCAGGGTCAGATACAGAGCCCAGAGATAGAGAATCCACTCCGCTCAAGATTTAAGTTATCTGTTGAGGATGTAGATGACTTATTAAAGGCTATCTATACTACCCTTGAATTAAAAGAGGAAGAGGTTCAGTTATCCAAACATGATCTTATGTATAAAGGATTACATAAGAGAAAATCAAGAGTGTTTCCAGTTCATAGTTCTTTGCTTGATACTATTAAACTGGAATGGGATAATCCTGAGAGAAAACCATTCTTCTCTAGTAACCTAAAAAGGAGGTTTCCTTTTGATGAGGACACTGCGCAGCCATGGAATAAGAATCCCAAGTTAGACGCACCTCTTTCAAAAGTTTCAAAAAACTCGGACCTGGCGTTTGATGATCTGGGTACGCTTAAGGATCCGATGGACAAGAGGGGGGATATCCTTCTCCACAGAGCCTGGGACTCAGCAGTTGGAAACCTGAAACCAGCTTTGGCTTCCACTTGTGTGGCCAGAAATCTGGAGGTTTGGTTGACTCAGATTCAGTCACATCTGTCAGCAGGTACCTCCAGAGAGCAAATTTTAAAGTCTTTTCCTCTCCTATTTCAGGCAGTGGGTTTTTTGGCAGATTCTTCCGCTGAGTCGGTAAGAATGTCAGCCAGGACTTCGGCTCTAGTGAACTCGGCCAGGAGAAGCCTTTGGCTTAAGACCTGGTCAGGGGACTCGGCCTCCAAGTTGCGCCTTTGTGGCCTTTCTTTAACTGGCGATCATTTATTTGGCCCAGGTCTACAAGAGGCACTGGAATGCACGGCTGATAAGAAAAAGGCGTTTCCAGAGAAAAAGAGAGTTCAGACAGCCAGAAAATGTTTTCGTGGCCAAAACAGGCAACAGAGTCCTAGAGAAAAGGACAGCAGGCCGAAAAAGCATTGGACTGGGCACAAAGGCAGAGGCAAAGGGGGAGTGCTATTTAACCCTCCTCAACTGCCCGCCAAGCCACAGCGACTTGTGTTCCCCGGTGGGAGGGAGATTGAGGGCCTTCATCCCACAGTGGGCAGCAGTCACTCTGAGCCCCTTCGTCCTGGACCTAGTGACCAACGGGTACAGGCTGGAGTTTGTTCACCAACCACCAGAACGTTTGTTGGTCACATTTCCTCCACAAGATCGGGAGAAAGTGAGGGCTCTGGGTCTCCAGATCGGAGACTTATTAGATCAAAAAGTCCTGATTCCTGTTCCTCGATCGGAGCGGGGCAAGGGATTCTATTCCCATGTATTTGTGGTCAGAAAGCCGGCAGGAAAGTTTCGACTTATCCTGAATCTCCGGACCTTAAACAAGTCCATCAGATACAAGCATTTCCGTATGGAGACGGTTTTTACAATCAAAAACCTACTATACCCAAACTGCTTTATGGCCACGTTGGACTTAAGGGATGCTTATCTTCACATCCCTATCCATCCAGCCTTCCAAAAGTTTTTGAGATTGGCAGTGAAGATGGGTATGGGGACCCGACATTTTCAATTTCAGGCCCTCCCCTTCGGTCTTTCCTCAGCCCCACGCATCTTTACGAAGGTGTTGGGGGAAGTGCTGACTCCTCTAAGATTAAAGGCAATAACGGTTATCCCTTACTTAGACGACCTCCTGATAGTGGCAAAATCATACCAAAGGCTGTTGGAAGATCTCCAGGCTGTACAGGACTTCTTACAGTCCCTAGGCTGGCTAATAAACAAGGAAAAATCGTCCTTGATTCCGGCCCAGAAAGTAACTTATCTGGGTTACGATTTTTGCTCCGTGAACCAAAGAGTTTTTCTTCCTCAGGAGAAGATTACCAAAGTGTTCCAGACTATGTCAACATTGCAGACCAACCAGTCGGTCTCTCTGAGACAGGTGTCGAGGGCAGTGGGTCTTATGACCTCATGTTTTCCCGCAGTACCATGGGCGAGACTCCGTCAGCGTCCGTTACAAGGGTTTCTTTTAAGAAACTGGGACGGGGACGTAAGGTCCCTGGAGTCAAGGATCTGGCTTCCCGACAGGATAAAAAGAAGCCTGTGGTGGTGGAGAGCTGGTCAGCACCTAGCAGGAGGTCTACCATGGTCCTTTCCCATTTCCCGAAGGATTACCACGGATGCGAGTTCCTGGGGATGGGGGGCCCACCTCAGCAATGCAGTAGCACAAGGAGAGTGGTCCCCAGAGGAGGCAAGGGCCTCATCCAATCAAAGAGAGCTGCTTGCAGTCCAGAGAGCCCTCCAGTCTTTTCAGATGGAGATCAGGGGTCACAACCTCCAAATCCTGTCAGACAATATAGCGACAGTCGCGTATATCAACAAGCAGGGAGGCACGAGAAGCCGGAGGCTTCAGTCCATTGCCCAGGAGATCCTTTCATGGGCAGAGGGGAATCTAGCCTCCATTTCTGCTGTACACCTGAAGGGGAAAACAATTGCCTGGCAGATTATCTCAGCCGTCACAGGATAGACCGAGACAACTGGTCCCTTCATCCCGAAGTCTTTGCAAACCTCACCAAGAGATGGGGTTATCCGGTAGCGGATTTGTTCGCAAACCGAAACAACCGCAAGACGGAGATATTCTTTTCCATGAACCCGGCAGACCAAGCCTTGGGGATCGATGCTCTGGCGAACCCGTGGCCTCCAGGCCTATGTTATGCCTTTCCGCCAATCAGGCTGATTCCAGAAGTCCTCCGGAAGTTTCGGCTGGAAGAGACAGATCTGATTCTAATTGCCCCGTTTTGGCCCAAGAGGCCATGGTTTTCCCTGCTACAGTCTCTGGTTTCAGAGCCTCCGTGGAGTCTTCCGAAAAGGGAAGACCTATTATTGCAGGGTCCAGTATCACACCCTCAGGTGGTTTCCTTAAACTTGACGGCCTGGTATCTGAAGAAAAGATACTGAGCGCCCAAGGGTTCTCTGACAAGGTAGTCAGGACTCTCGTTAATTGCAGGTAGCCAGTTACTAGAGCCATATATTCCAAAGTTTGGAAAAGGTTTAACTCATGGTTATCTGAAAATGATAGATTAACTCATGATATTCCGTCTATTTTGGAATTTTTCCAAGAGGGTGTCGACAAAGGTCTTTCTGTTAGTACCTTAAAGGTACAGGCGGCAGCTATTAGTGTGTTCCTCCAGTTTTCTCTCCTGGAAAATCCCACTATAGCCAGATTTTTCAAATCTATCTCTAGGGCCAGACCAGTAGTAGTGAGAAGTTGTCCAACGTGGGATCTGTCCCTAGTGCTTCAAACTCTGGTAGAATTTCCGTTTGAACCTCTGGAAAGTATGTCAGTTAAGTTACTTACATTAAAAACTGTGTTCCTTATAGCTGTTACCTCAGCTCATAGGGTAAGTGAGTTGCAGGCCCTATCAGTTAGGGGAGCCCTTCCTCACGATTTTTGAGGATCGAGTTGTGTTACGAACCGATCCAGGTTTTTTGCCCAAGGTGGCAAGTACATTCCACGATCTCAGAACATTGTATTGCCAACCTTTTGTAGTTCGCCACAGGGCGACTTAGAAAGAAAATTTAGTTTTCTAGATGTAAGAAGGATTCTCTTGGTCTATCTTGAGGTCACGAAGACCTTTAGGAAAACTGATGCCTTGTTTGTCCTCTTTTCTGGAGTTCACAAGGGGAATAGTGCATCTAAAGCCACATTGGCTAGATGGATAAAGCAAGCCATCTTGGAAGCTTACAAAATTAGGGAGGTCCCTACACCTTTTGTTACTGCGCACTCAACTAGAGCCTTGTCTACGTCTTGGGCTGAGAGGGCTGGTGCCTCACCGGAACAAATTTGCAGGGCTGCCACTTGGTCCAGTTACTCAACCTTCATTAAACATTATCGCCTGGATCTCCTATCAGCTCAGGAGCAGGCGTTTGGTCGTAAGGTCCTTCAGGCAGTTGTCCCTCCCTAGACTGGTAAGTTCTGGCTCATCGTCTCATGGGCTGTCCTGGAAGACGCTTGGAGAAAAGCTGAGTTAGACTTACCGGTAACTCCTTTTCTGAGAGTCTTCCAGGACAGCCGGATTCCCACCCGGTATTGTCTGAAGTTATGTGTATTATGCATATGTTTTGCAGGGTCCTACGGTTCTTGAGAATACTGACATGGGCCTGGAGGACCGCCCTTTTATCTGGTGGGGGTGACGTGTTTCCTGTCCTGGTAGGAGGAGCCCAAGGTCTCATGGGCTGTCCTGGAAGACTCTCAGAAAAGGAGTTACCGGTAAGTCTAACTCAGCTTTTTTCTGTCCATACTAGCTTATCCACTGTCCTAAGCCAGTCTTCTATAGATGGAGGCATACTGGATAGCCAGGATTGTGCTATTAGTTTCCTAGCTTGGTAAAGGCACCTTCCTATAGCTATTTTCTTAATATTGCACTCCACACTTTCCCCAAGCAGGCCAAGGATACATACCCTGGCCTCCTGTTTCAACTTGGTTTTAAACCTAGTTTCTATAATCCTAATTATCTCTGACCAGTACCTTGCCAGCCTTGGACACCTCCATACCATGTGTATTAAGTCACCAGTATCCAAGCATCTAGGGCATTTGTCATCCAGTCTACTGCCAAACCTAAACAATCTCTTAGGGGTATAATAAGCCCTGTGTATCAGAAAAAGATGTGACACCTGTTGCGATGGGGAGACCGACACCAATGGACTAGCCTTCAAAATTCCCTTCCACTGACTGTCGGTTATCTCCCCCACCTCCCTTGTCCACCCTTCCCTGACACGCAGAGTCGTTTGCAGATCTAGCAATTTTGCAGAGATTTGTCCGTTTACCATTGCTATCAGACCCTTAGTGGAGGTTGCTCTAATGATTTTATTTAGGAGAGGTGCATTGCACCATTCTAATGGGCAGTTACTAAATTGACTGTTGAGTGCATGCCTGATCTGCAAATAAGTAAAAAAGGTATTGTTTGGAATCCCGTATTCACGCCTTAGCTCAATGAACGGTTTCAAATTTTTACCTTCAAATAACTGCACCAATCTACGAATTCCGTGGCGGACCCATATCCAGTTTTTTTCCAACGTTAACAACTCCCTCAAACCCCTGTTATCCCATATGGGCGAGAATTCAGTGTAGCCTCCATATCCCATAATCCTCTTGGTGGCTTGCCAGACTTTAATGACCAATTTATATGTTGGAGATCCCTCCTGGAATATCCCAGCCTCTAGTGCCTCTGCCAGGGACCCGTATGGGATATCCTGCATCATAAGTTTCGCGTTGGAGTTCGATCGGCCCTGATTTTCGCAGCCTCCTAGGTGTTGTAGTTGTGCCGCCAAGAAATAGCTATAGGGATGGGGTACTGCCAGTCCCCCTTCCCCGACAAGGCGCTGGAGAGTTTGTAATTTGATCCTTGCCTGCCCTTTCTTCCATATTAATTCTCTAAATATAACGTTTAATTTATGATACCAAGTATTCCCAATCCAAACTGGGGAATTGTGAAGTATGTATAATATTTGTGGCATCCAAACCATCTTGATCAAATTAACTCTCCCTGCCAGGGATAGCGGGAGTTGGCACCAAATAGCACTTTTCCTTCTAAATTTTTCCAGTAGAGGGACTAGATTGTCTCCTATATATTGTGCCGGGTCAGTTGAAATAACTATCCCCAGATAGCGCATCTTCTCCACTACCCTCAATCTTGGCAAACTACCCCTTTGAGTATTACGTGATGAGTCTAGTGGGAGCAATGTTGATTTTTCCCAATTAACCATCAGGCCCGATGACCTTCCAAATCTTTCCACCAGCTGTATTGCCTTTGCAAGGGAAGGTCCCGTATCCCCAAGAAAAATCAGCACGTCATCAGCATGAAGTGCCACTTTTTCCGACCCATTCCTCTCTCCAAATCCTTGTATTCCAGGTGAGTGTCTTATTACCTCTGCTAATGGCTCCATCGCCAGCGCGAACAGCAGGGGCGAAAGTGGACACCCCTGCCTCATCCCTCTCTCAAGGGGTAGCCACTTCGTATATTCACTATTGATCTTTAACCTAGCTTTTGGATAGAAGTACAAGGTCTTCACCCACTTGATAAATTTCGGGCCAAACCCGAACTTCTCCAGTACCCACCAGAGATACTCCCACTCCAGGCTATCGAACGCCTTGGCAATATCCAAAGTGAGGACTGCTCTCGAGCTCCTGATCCCTGCCGGGGACTGGAGGTTCAGGTATGCCCTTCTGATGTTAATACTAGTGGATCTATTTGGAATAAACCCAGACTGGTCCGGGTGCACTAGCTCTAATATATACTTCTTTAGCCTAGTGGCCATTATTTTTGCCAATATTTTTATGTCAGAGCATAATAGCGAAATGGGTCTATATGATGCTGCTTCAAGATGGTCTTTCCCCTCCTTCTTTATCAGGACTATGTTGGTTTCAGTCATTGAAGCGGGCAGAGCACCTTCCGTAATCGCCCAATTCAATGTCTTCAAGAGTTCTGGGATTAATGCCTCCCCAAAGTACTTATAGATTTCCACAGGCAAGCCATCAGGACCTGGGGCTTTCTGGTTAGGCATATCTACCACTGCTTGCTGTACTTCCTCAAAAGTTATGGGGGAGTCCAGACTGGCCCTTTCACTTTCAGAAAGGTGTGGCAGACTAACACCCTCTAAGAAGTTCTCTATCTCTCTTACTTCCAGTTGTTGTTGCGATTTATATAGGTTGCTATAGTATTCAAAGAATACCTTTTTAACCATCAAGGGGTCTGACGTAGCTGCCCAGCTAGAAGTTCGAATTGCAGCGATCGTTGAGGAGGGTGAGTTAGTATCAGCTAATAGTGCCAACATACGACCCACTTTTTCACCCTCCTCAAAGTATCTCTGCCTCTGGAATAGTCTCTTGTTTTCAGCGTTTTTGAGCATACCTATCTTGTACTCCTGCTGCTTTTCTACCCAAAGCTGCTGTTTTCCTGGACTTGGGTCCGCCACGTATTGTTTTTCTAGATCTAGCACCTCTTTCCTAATTAGATCCCCTTTTTCTCTTGATTGTCCCTTAACCCATGTTATATACTGTAGGAGGATACCCCTCAGAAATGCTTTGAGGGAGTCCCAGACCATCCCCTGCGACGCCGAGCCTGAATTAATTAACACAAATTCATTTATTTTTTCCGATATGTCTTCTTTTTTTCCCATAATCTCCAGCCATATAGGGTTTAATGCCCATATTCTCTCGTTACATCTATTATGGATGTTTATCGCCAGCGTCAAAGGAGAATGGTCCGATATCCCTCTCGGCCTATACTCTATTTTCCCTATAAGTATAATGTATAATCCCTATAAGTATTATGTATTTGTACATGTTGATCACATCCCCCCTTAATCTACTCTTCTCAAGAGAGAATAAATTCAGTTCCTCCTAATCTTTCCTCATGGCTGAGCTCCTCCATGCCTCTTATCAGTTTGGTTGTCCTTCTCTGTACTTTCTCCAGTTCCCCAATATCCTTTTTGAGAACTGGTGCCCAAAACTGAACTGCATATTCCAGACAAGGTCTTACTAATGATTTGTACAGGGCCAAATGATATCTCTCTCTGGAGTCCATACTTCTCTTAATACAAGAAAGGACTTTGGAAACTGCAGCTTGGCATTGCATGCTATTATTAAGCTTATGATCTACCAAAACCCCTAGATCCTTTGCCACCGTTGATTCCCCCAGTTGTACTCCCCCCAGTATGTATGATGCATGCATATTCTTAGCCCCCAAGTGCATAACTTTACATTTATCAACATTAAACCTCATTTGCCACTTAGTTGCCCAATTAGACAGTGCATTGAGGTCAGCTTGTAAATTGGACTCATCCTGTAAGGATGTTATTCCACTGTATAGTTTAGTGTCATCTGCAAAGACAGAAATTGTACTTTTAATCCCAGACCCTATTTAATTTTTAAAGATATTAAAATGTAAGGGTCCCAACACTGAACTTTGGGGTACACCACTGATAACCTTACGGTACACCACTGATAACCTTAGACCTTTTCAAGCACATTAGTCGTGTGTGTGGGGAACTGTGTCAAACGTCCACAGCCGCCCCTCTGTCCAAGGTTTTACTTACCTCCTCATAAAAAGAAATCAGGTTTGTTTGACAACTGTCTTTCATCAATCCATGCTGTCTGTTGCTTAAAATATTTTTTTCCAGCAAGAACTCGTCTATGTGGTCTTTTATTAAACTCTCCAGTATCTTCCCAACTATAGAAGTTAAACTAACAGGTATATAGTTACTTGGTAAATACTTTTTAAATATGGGTACCACATTGGCCCTACACCATTCCAGTTGTCCCATTCCAGTCATTAACGAGTCCTTAAAAATTAGAAACAATGGCTTTGAAATGACAGAGCTCAATTCTTTTAGGATCCGTGGGTGGATGTCATCTGGTCCAGGTGCTTTATCGACCTTTATTCTGTCTAAATATTTCTGGACCATATCATTCTTGAGCCATTGTGGATAATTTGGGGCTGTGTCACTACCACCCCCATTATGGACATGAGCTCCCCCATGCTCCTTTGTAGCGTCCTCCTGAACCTTGCACTCTGTACATAACACGCTCCTGAACCCTGCACTCTGTATGTAGCGCACCCCTAAAACGTTTTGATATCTAATGTAAGGGGGGTGGGGTTTATTTTCAATAAATTGTATAATAGTTGAAGTAATTGGTGCAAACAAGTATTATTCGGGGGTGGTTATTCCCTCTATCTATTGCACCAATATATTAACTTGTCTATTCCCCTAGTTAGCTAGTCTTTGTTAAAACTCTGATCACATGTTACTGATGATATCACTATAATACAAGGTTAACTATGAAATTAAGCACATGGCTTAATAAATCAAAGTCTTATTTATTTCCCAAGAAGACAGGAAAAGGCTAACATGAGAATACTAAAGAAAGATATTACAATATTACAAATCATGTAACAGAAGATACAGAATGGTGACATGGAAGCTGTCACGGAAGAATGATGTTGGTATGTCACCCAGTAGCAAAGCGGCACATGTTGGGAAACACAGCACATTAAAACTGTTAGGACTGTTCCGCAGGAGCTGGTTCTGAGGCCTATGTTGAGAGACGAAACACGCATTAAGACATTTATGGACTGTTCCATAGGAGCTGTTTCTGAAGCACATGTTGAAAAATGCAACACAGTAATACAGTTAAGGACTGTTCCATAGGTACTGGTTTGGAAACACATGTTGGGGAGCGACACGCGTTAAGACAGTTATGGACTGTTCAATAGGAGCCGTGTCTGAAGAAGGGTGATATGCGCCCTTTAGGTGTAAAGCGGTATATGTTGGAATTGAACATTAATTAATATCATATTTCAGGGTTTTTGTACATATCTGTTTCCCAAAATCAGCCAGGCTTCCATGGTTTTTGAAATGCACTCCCTGGAGGACAGGATGCCCCCCCAAGCTGGAATGTAGCCGATTAAGCCTCTACCTGTGCATGACAATGCCGACTCCGATCTGTCTATGAGAATTCCTGATTAACGGCTTTGCAAGCGAGCTTCAAAGAGAGGACAGGCAGAAATAATTGATGAGTTGAGATACAGAAGATAAAAGACTCAGATATATTTGACCCAGGTCGGATAGAGATGATTCATGGACAAACACTGCCTCCAGAGGCCAATTACGGCAAGACAGTCAGTAATATAGGAAGGATTGTCATGTGAACACTGATTGGTCCAAAGCAAATGGGATTGGCAATGGGGGATGTTTGAATAAGTGATGAGGGAGTTTTATAAAAAGGATTGTTACAGAGAGCTTTTTTTTCTTTTTCGCTGCAATGCCTTGCCATAAGGCTGTCTCTCTCCCATCTTGGGACTCTGCTCTGACTGATGGCTTGGACCTAAACTCCATGCGGCCCAGACCTCTTTCAAAATCGTGAGACCAGCTGATAGGAGTATATTTTAGAGGATGTGATAAGTATATTTTTGTATTGTGTTGCGTTGTAACATTGTAATTTCTTTTAATACCTTTATGTTAGTTTTCCTAATTCTGCTGTGTAGTATATTCCTATTTTCTTGGGAAATAAATGTAACATTGTTTACTAAGCAGATGTATTTGTTAAATCATTGTGCTCATCAGACTCTTATAGACTAGCTAACTATAGGGAGTAGACAAATTAATATACCAGTACAATAGTAAGTATTATACCAGAATACTTCACCATCCAAACCCAACCCCAGTGCCCTCCCATCTAGACTTTTGAGGAATCAGTACTTATGGGGATTATATTACTGTCCGTCCTGCTGTATTGGCCTCTAGGGGCAGCATTGTCCATGTATCATGTCTCTATATCCTAGGTGCTTGTTGATCCTTTGATCTTTGTCACCCACAGTCATCAATCATCCTGGCAGCTATGGTCCTTTGAAGATTGCTTTATAGCAATAGACGATCCAGGAGCCAAGCCTTGCTAGATTTCAGATGCAGATTCTGATATGCTACAAGCTCTGATGTGTAACTGGTTACATTCCAACTTGGGGCCATCTGCCTGTATCAGCCAGGGAATGAAATACCATAAATATGATATTAAATCATGTTGACTTCCAACAGCTGTACACTTGAATATCAGCTTGCCTTTTTTTCCCAGGCTTCTGTTTTCAGAGCTAGTTATTGTCTAAATGATCACTGAAACCAGTAATAATTGAATGCAGAGGTAATTATTTAATATGAGTAGATACTGTACATAGTCTTACTGATACAACTGAGGGCAACCATGCTGCTGATGCGGCCCCTGATGATTTTGAATTTGACACCCCTGCCTTATATCTTTCAGAGTAGGAGTCAATCACTACTCGCTGAGTATGGCCTGTTAGTTAGTTTTCTATCCATTTACAAACTGAATTTTCTAAGCCTGTAGACTTTAATCTACACATTAGCAATGTGTGGGGAATCGTGTCAAATATGAAATCAAAAAAGTGCAGCGCTAAAAATAAATACAGTGAATGATTGACTAGAATGAAAAACAAAGTGTGAAACATAAAAAAGATCAATTCATGATTAGACATAAAGTTCAAAAGCGCATGGTGATAACAAATTATTGAGTCTATTAAAGTGTCTCTATTCAAAGGAACTGTAAAGTGTCACAACATGTATCAGACATGCAGAGGAGATTCCACCAGAAATATGGTCTGTAGGTTCTCCACGGTGATATCCCTCCACCAGTATATAATGCACTCACCAGAAGATGAATAAAGATGAGCCTTGTGTTATAAAACACTGAGGTGGACAGAGGTCGATCTCAGCCAGGTCTTGAATCAATAAAGGTGCAGCAGTGAACAGCATTGAATCCGCGTACCCCGGGACGTGACCAGATACGAAATGTGGAGTGAGGTGAGAGGACATGTGTGAGTTCTCTCCCCACCTCTCTACCTCTTCACTTCTCCCTTGATGGATGAAACAGACGGCGATCGTTGAGTAGGCAGAGAGCGCTGAGTGAGTAAAGGCTGGCCAAGTCCTTCCTTCTGGGAGGTGGAGGAGAGACGGGAGGCATGTGCCACCGAAGAATGGCGAGATACGCCGAAGTATACCGGAACTTCCTGAGTGGAGCCGAGTGACACCGAGAGACGCTGCACGCTGCCTGAGGGGAGGCTTGCGACAGCTGGGAGAACTGGTCTCCGGTTGCCCGATCGCTGGGGAGACGGACATTCCTGGGCTGGGAGTGAGAGTACCAGCCCGCCACACAGCAAGAGAAAAAACGGAGGACATTGAACTGTCTGGACGGGAGCAGCATAAACGGCCAACGAAGATAACAGGTCAGCTGTAATACTCAATTTCTTTTCTCTCCTGCTTGGGCTGAATCAGTGACTTTTGTATAGAATGTCTATGACACCTTGCCTGAATAGAGCGCCCGTGTTAACCCTGTGTATATGTGGATAAGCAACCCAGTGACTCTCGGTACATAGCACTTCAATAATGCTATTTTAGTTTATTGCCAATATTTGCACTCTTTCTTCAGCGCTCTAGCCTAAGAGACCTTTTGAGATACTCCTCCAACTTTATTGCCTCTATTTTTAATTTTTATATATAAACATTATATTGTACACGCTAACTCTGGTAAAATCCAGGATTTGAATATTTTTGTCTCCCTTTTACCACTCTTTTTGACTCCGTGGAATTATTGTATACCATTGCCACTCTGACTTTAGGCTACCTAACAAACCTTATCCCGGGAAAGAACTGTGTAGAGAAAGCATATTTTCTTCCACTTCCCGCCTTTGCTCTTTTTTTTTTGTGGGTATTGGGAGACTGGACTTGTGAAGAGTAACTTTTTAGAATTGTATGGATCGTATCTGAGGGATCTATAACACCTGATTGCATGCTATTATGTCATCACAGCGCACCACAAAAGTGAGCCAAGCAGCAGCAGCCAAAATGGGGAAATTTGCACACACGCAGGGCCAGGTTTCTGACCAGAATTCCCCCAAAAATAAGAACCAAGACATCAGCATGCTATCTAAACCACAGATTGGGGCCTCTGCCCCTGCTACAAGAAAGAGTCAGGGATAGGGCCAGGTAACCCCTGTGAAGGTAATAAATTCCTCTGCAGGGGTTTCTGTGGGGGAGAGGAGGGAGGATGCCAAAAAGCAGTCATTATCACCATCTAAAACGCTTGTTTTGGAGGAAGCAGAACCTTCATTGAGGGAAGTATTGCACGCAATTAACACCTGTAATGCCCCGTACACACGGTCGGACTTTGTTCGGACATTCCGACAACAAAATCCTAGGATTTTTTCAGACGGATGTTGGCTCAAACTTGTTTTGCCTACACAAAGTTGTCGGAATTTCCGATCGACAACAACGCGGTGACGTACACCACGTACGACGAGACTAGAAAAGGCCGGTTCAGAACCAAGCGCGGCACCCTTTGGGCTCCTTTTGCTAATCTCGTGTTAGTAAAAGTTTGGTGAGAGACGATTCGCGCTTTTTCAGACTCGTGGCTTTCAGATCGTTTTCTGACGTTCAGTTTGTGCTTGTGGGTTTGTATCTGCTCTTCAGTGCGTGCAGTCAGTTCATATCGGAGTTTTCTGTGTGATCTTGCCTGCTCGTTGCTGTTTTTCAGGTCGCTCTTCACAGGCCTTGCTGTTCTTCAGTGCGTTCTGTTACTTCGTTCTGAGCAGCCGACCGTTTTCTAGCCATGTTTCGTATGCGTACTCCTCGTAGAGTTCGTGCTGTGCGGGGGCTTGGTGTTGAGGTCCTGACCTTGACACAAGTCCAGTCCATGAACAGGGTGGGGAGGAGTTCATGGACCAAGAATTGGTTGCTTCAGCGTGACCAGTTCTCTCATATGCCTTTGCTCCGTGAGATCCATGAGAATAATCCTGATGATTTCAGGAACTTTCTCAGGATGACGGACCCCGTGTTTCACCGTTTGTTGGCTTCGCTGACCCCCTATATCAGCAGGCAGGATACCTGCATGAGGCAAGCCATCACTCCGGAGCAGAGGCTGGTCGCTACCTTGCGGTATTTGGCCACAGGGAGAAGCCTGCAGGACCTCAAGTTCTCGACAGGCATCTCCCACCAGGCTCTGGGGATCATTATCCCAGAGACCTGTTCTGCCATCATCCAGGTCCTGCAGAAGGAGTATATGAAGGTAAGATTTTTATCCTTTAATATCACATTTTATTGTATTGAATGTTTGCTAATATATTGTATTTCTTTCCTCATTCCCTAATTACCATGATTGTAATATGCTGTGAATGTCCCCTTTCTCCTCATGCATGCTGGATTTTTATGTAATTATTATTTTAGGTCCTTCATACATATTTGCCTTCACTAACCTCCCCAGCATGGTGTCTCCTGCCCTATATTCACCTCATGTAGTCACTTAACAATGTATTTTACCAGCTCCATAGTAGTGCTTTACCCCAAACACCCCCTAAAATGTTTGGCAATGTTATTTTTGATTTAAATTCAGGCAGAGTGGCAGAGGCTTTTTTTTGTGGTGTCCCCAAATGTTTTGTAACCCTCCCTCCCCCCAACTGCTAAGTCAGCTGATCCCAATTCTCTATCTATCCTCAATCATCTATCTGCTGACTTTGCCAAACCCATACACACTATACCCACCTCTTTACTGGTCAGATTTATGGATGAATTCCCCAAAGCATGTAGTGCAAGGGCCTGCCTGTATACTTTCCAATGGTACTGTTTAAAGTTCTTGTATCCTATTATTATCTTGATAGGTAATAGCAAAATGTCCAAATGTACTCAAATGTGTACAGTGTCTATTTATATCTTTGTATTATGACACTTCTTACCTGTCCAGTGGTCGGCCAATAGTGTAACTAAGGAGGGGCTGTTCCAAGTAATACCCTGTATTTAGGCATTCATCTCTCAATGAAGTGAAGAGGGTTACCTGTCCAAGAGTCCCCCCCCTATAATGTTAGAAATGGCCCATGAGAGGGGGGGGAGGGGGAATATGATAGGTGTTCCTTATACTTTGTTGTTGTAAAATTCCCCTTAATAAATGCTATCTGGAGGTTGACCCATAATGTTTGTGTCTAATCTGCTTGCCATGTTTCTGTGCAAAAATAGTAATGTTTATTGTTTTTTCCTCAACAGTTTCCTTCCACGCCACAGGAATGGCAGACTGTGGCCTCCCACTTTGCCCAGCGGTGGGACTTTCCTAACTGCGGAGGGGCAATTGATGGGAAACACATCCACATCGTCCCACCACCCAACTCGGGGTCGTACTATTATAATTACAAGGGGTTTAATAGTATAGTGATGTTGGCGGTGGTGTCGGCTAATTACGACTTCTTGTATGTGGACGTGGGGAAGAATGGCCGGATGTCCGATGGTGGAGTCATCGCCCAGACGGAGTTCTACAGGCGTCTCCAGAATGGCAGCTTGGACTTGCCACCTCCAGGACAATGTTGAAGGTCTCCCATTTGTGTTCATTGCTGATGAAGCGTTTGCGCTGGGGGACCACCTGATGCGGCCATTCCCGATGAGGACCCTCACCCCGGAACAGAGGGTTTTTAATTCCCGGCTGGCCAGAGCCCGAAGAGTGGTGGAGAACACATTTGGAATCCTGGCCAGCCGGTTCCGACTATTTCTGACACCCATCCATATGGCGGAGTATAAACTGAACCATATTATACTGGCGCGCTGTGTTCTCCATAATTTTTTAAGAAAACATTCAGCCAACTATGCTGGCTCAGTTGGGCCTGAGGCCGGAATACCAAATACATCAACAATGACGGCGCTTGAAAGCGGCCGTCCTGGCTTGCCCTCCCTGAGTGCCCGTGATGTCCGGTTACGATACCTGGAGTTCTTTGCGGGTAGGGGGGCTATCAATATGCCAGACAATCTGTGACACCTTTTTCAAATAAAAAACAACCAAAAGCAATTCTTTGTGGACATTTGCTGCTTGTGTTTGTTTTAGCTGACCCTGACAGAAATGTGTTGAGTGCAGAAAATGTCGTGATTGGGTAACCTTATAAAGAATAGTGTTGGCTGGTACTTCCTAAATGCAAAAACACATTTCACTCCAAGTGCACTTGTAACTGCACTGAACCTGCACTTGTAGTGCAAAGTGTATTTTCCCTTAGAAAATAACCCCCATTTTTGCATAAAACAGCAATTATATCACCCCAAAAGTGTTGTAGTGTTGAGAAAATAATCCACACATTCTTGAGTAAGGCACTTTTTTATACCTGCACAATCACATGTGCATTTACCAAAGGTTTTTAAAACAAAACAACATGTTTGTTGTATAACAATTTTTTGGGGGGGCATTATCAAAAATCGAAATATCCATTTCAGATAAAACAGGCCTGTGTAAAACCAACAAGAAAGCCAAAAAACTTGAACTTACAAAGTTCACATATGGTAAAACCTGAAGGCTATATCAGACATCAGTATTTAGGAACTGGGTTTGATATAGCGTTCAGATGGGGGAAATCACCCCTGGAAAAGCCAAATTTGGAAGATGC
This sequence comes from Lithobates septentrionalis, assembly GCA_037952835.1. Taxonomy (NCBI): domain Eukaryota; kingdom Metazoa; phylum Chordata; class Amphibia; order Anura; family Ranidae; genus Lithobates; species Lithobates septentrionalis. The sequence continues at coordinate 1,206,645 of JBBDGP010001195.1, forward strand.
ACACCAATTTACGAATGTGAACATGTGCTATCTGCCATCAGGGGGGATCAAGGGACGTGTTTGGGGGGAGCAAGCCCTTCCTCAACGCTACTTTCTAATTGAGGAAGGGGTTGCACCCCCAAAACGCATCCATTGATCTCCCGTGATGGCAGATAGCACATGTTGGCACACTGTGTGCATCCTCCAAATTTTGCTTTTCTAAACATTGTAAAAATTTTAGTAAGATAAAACCGGTGATTTTGTGGGGTTTAAATTCGCCCCAAAACATCAATGATGTTATTATTTTTTTGAATAACATCACTGATTTGTTGCTGGATGTTTTGCAATTGGAGATTACACCCCATGATCTCCCCGATCAGTATCTGGGCACTTTCAGATGTAAAGCGTTCTGGATCCCGATCACCTAAAAAGAGATAAATAACAAAAAAAACCAGGTCTCAAAAATCTGCCATCATCCATCTCTTTTACCTGAGCCTGTGGTCGCAGACACTCACCTGTTGTGGTGCCAATCTCCACCACGTCTTCTTCCTCCCCCTGCTCAGCTTGTGTTTGGGGTATTTCCCCTTCTTCCAGAGGTGGGGGGTCTGTGGTCTCCTCGGATGAGGGGTGTCCTCCGAGTCTTTTCTCCCCTATGTAAAACAAAAATGGTATACTTAGCACACAGATATTTGATGACAGAACTAGAAATAGGAAACATTGCTTGGAAGTGGGGTACAATTTTCTATTTTAGCCGAGTTCAAAGATGTATTTGTTTTATTGCCCTTTGTCAAGCTGCAATACTTTACCTGTTTGGTACAAGCTTCACAGATGAAGACACCCCTATAGTATACACTGGAGCACCTGTGTGGCCCCTTAATAAAAATGGTGTTCTGGGGTCCCACACTAGTGCTCCAGTGTCCAGATGTGAAAACAGCTGCTCAGTGTCCTCTCCTTACACACAATCTAGTTTGCATTTCATTTTAGTAACAAACCAATCTACACAAACAAATATTTGGCATCCAAGTAGGCCCAAAAAAAATGTGGGAAAATGCATATGGCCTAAACAATGGTGTTCTAGAGGCCGAAAGAAAAATGTTTGATACTAACGAATAATGGGCCCATGAACATTAAAGTTGCGTTTTAAACGTTACAATTACTAAAAGCATATGGAGCAGAACGAACGGAATAAAGACAGAAAGAATAGGAACACAGCACAACTACTTACTTTTTTGCAGCACTCTCCGGATCTTTCGGTACTGCTCTGGCTCTCTCAACTTCAGGTCCGACCACCGCTTCCTGAGCTGATCTTTAGACCTTCGTACCCCGAAATTCCTCTCAAGACTCCTGACCACTTTACCAATGATTTTGGCCTTTCTGATGATGGGGTGGGGGTAAGGCCCATATTTTCCGTCATAGTCGGACTTCTTCATGATGTCTACCATCTCCAACATCTCCCCAAACGACATATTTGTGGACTTAAAACGTCTCCTTCTGGATCGGGACGTGCCTGGATCCGGGCTTTCCTCCTCCTCCTCCTCGTTGTTAGAATTAGCACGCACCTGTTGTAACTCCGCCATCATGCTCTTCCCCCACTGCGCCGAACGAAAAGGGGTGGGAAATAGACTAGAAAGTACGTCAGGGGCGGGCGGAGTTACACGCATGCGCAGTGTATATAAAGCGTAACACGCGTGCGTATTACGTACGATCTGTGAGCGGAGGAAGGAGCATTGGACGCGCCGATCGTAAGAACGAAGGTAAGAGACAAACTTGGGCCTATACTGCTTCTAGATTGAGGCCTATATTGTAACAAGATTAGGAGAGTTTGGTCTGACATTAGGCTTTGTCTTGTGTTGTGTCTTGCAGTGAACATGGATATCTTAATGAGATATACTGACTTCATGTCACTATTCATTGATATGCTAAGTGAGCTGCCCTGTCTGTGGGAGATTACCCACCCCCATTTCAAGAACCAAGCAAAGAGCAAGGCAGCACTGGAGCAATTGTGTGAAATTGTGAAGCAGGTGATCCCCACGGCAGACATCACCTATTTAAAGATCTTCATTGGTGGCCTGAGGAGCACATATCTGAGAGAGCGCAAGAAAGTCCTGGATTTGCAGAGATCCGGAGCAGCAGATGACATCTATGTCCCCAGGATGTTGTACTATGACAGGCTGCGCTTTCTGGCAGGCCAGACTGAACCCAGGCCATCCCTCTCCAGTCTTCCTTCCACGCTTCCTTCCCCTCCGGCTGAGGCTTCTGACGCCCAACCTGGGCCTTCCAGGCCATATGTGGAGGAGCCCAGATTGAGCCAGGTATAGCATTCCTCTAAATATTTCTGCTTGTCCAATCAATGATGTTACCTAGATGTTAGTTGGGAGTACTAATTTAGGATTGTGATTGATGAAGCAAAAACTAAAACCATGTCCTTTTTTCATACACAGGGAAGTCTCAGCCAGGAGGTGGCCGGGCCGAGCCGGCTGGCTGATATCAAGGTCCCTCCACCCCCCCTGAAAACAGAAAGTGGCAGTAGGAGGAGTACCCTAGAGGAGGTGGCTATCAGATTCTTTTGGAGGGCTACAGAGGTCCTGGGAGCACCCCACACCATGGAGGAGAACATTGCTGCATTCATAGCATCTAAAATGCAGAGGATGGAGGAGGGCCAAAAAGCCATGTGTGAGGCCCTCATATCAGAGGCTCTGGAGAAAGGTATGAGGGGCCAAATTACACCTCACACACATCTTTGGGATGGTCCTCCTCCTCCTCCTGCAGGTCCTCCTCCTCCTCCTCCTCCTCCCTATCCTCCAGGTCCCCCCAGTCCTCCTCCAGGTCCCCCCAGTCCTCCTCCTCCTCCAGGTCCTACTCCTCCTCCTGCCACATCTCCAACTGCACAGCCACAGCCCGGAAGGAAGCGTGAAAGGAAGACCAGAGAGTGATTGCCCTGGATCCAGTCTGGTCGGCCAAAAGATGCAGCCTCTTGTGGTACCACATCCTGGGGACACACATGTCATCTGCTGCTATCCGGATCTCTGTGAATCCCGGACCAGACTGCCCTCCCTCACATATGGACTCCTCAGGCCACCAATTTTGAGGTTTAAGAATTGTTGTCTGCCGTGGGGGTACCAGGCTTCACTAATTTCTCATGTTGATCCAGTGTTGCCTTCCTCTTTGTTTGGTTCTGATCCCTTAATAAAGGATTTTTGTTTTGAATTATACTCTCCTATGTGTGTTTTACTTAAAAAATGACAGTTTGTTTGTGAGGATTCAGGTACATTTCTAATATACAATGTGAAATTAACAAGGGACACCAACAACAAAAAATCTCCTGGAGATTAAATAATAAAAGATATCAATGGTGTTGGGGTAACTTGACACACAAAACACACACAAAAATATTCTGGAGTAAAAATAAAAATAACATTGAACAAAGATCAGCCTTGGAAAAAATCCAAACATTACAGAAAAAAAAAGTCTTAAAATCAAAAAAAAAAACATAAAAAATAGAAAACTGTCAGATGTGACAACTAATAACAATATATTCAGGGAATCCCACTAAAAAAAGACAAATAAAAGTTTGTGAGAAGTGTGTGTGAATATGAGCAGCAAAACTACTTAATTCTTGTCACATTATAAAGAAGAAGAGAGTGCGCTGTATTAAACCATTTTTTACATTGCAGCGTGACGAAAGTGCTGTATCCATTGCGAACGCTAAGTTTACCAGAACGAGCTGTCCCGTGTCGGAATTTCTTCTGAGCATGCGTGGCACTTTGTGCGTCGGAACAGGCCACACACGGTCGGAATTGACGCGATCGGATTTTGTTGTCGGAAAATTTTATCTCCTGCTGTCCAACTTTGTGTGTCGGAAAATCCGATGGAAAATGTCCGATGGCGCCCACACACGGTCGGAATTTCCGACAACACGCTCCGATCGGACATTGTCCATCGGAAAATCCGACCGTGTGTACGGGGCATAAGACTTCCATAAATGAAATCTCTGTCCAGTTGCAAACTATTCGGAAGGAACTGTCCCTCGTCAGGCATGTCATGCAAAAAGTGCGCAAAAGGACTACCGCCCTGGAAGGACGGGTTAGCTTACTAGAGGATGATTTGAATCCCCTTAAGCAGGAAATGAGGACTTTAAGGGAACAAATGACTAATTACCAGATAATGATCGATGAAATGGAAAATAGGATGCAGAGGAAGAACGTGAGGATAGTGGGACTCCCAGAACGTAGTGAGGGATCAGACCCCACCAAATTTGTGGAAAAATGGTTTAAACATTTATTTGAAGAACAGTCCTTCTCACCCTTTTTTGCATTGGAAAGAGCTCATAGGGTCCCCTCTAGACCTCCTCAACCAGGAGCCCCCCCAAGAGAGATAGGTAATATTCTTCACAATGGTAATAGGGTTTCCATATACCCAGATTTCTCACCTGATTTACAAAAACGAAGGGCCAAGTTTGGAGAAGCCAAATGTAAATTGCAACAGCTAAAACTGAACTATGCACTGTTATACCCAGCAAGACTGCGCATAAAAGCCTCGGGGGAGACCGTGTTCTTTGATACAGGGAGTGGAGGACTGGATAGCAACCTATAACAGGAGACTGTAGACCAATTTGACTGCATCACCCTGGATTTTTATTAGTAATATGATTTAGTTTAAAGACACAATTTATTATACTGTTAAATAAACCGGGAGAGAGATGAGGGGAGGGGGTTGGAGGTGGATAGGTGGGAGGGAACAACAAGCATATTATCCCTTGTTATCAAGGGGTATGGCGAAGAGTTTTTCCCATCTGTTTTTTTTTTTATGTTTTGTGTTTGTTTTGTTTTTTTTTTTTTATTTGTTTTGGTAAATGTTGGTTGGAAGGGTTTTTGAGAGGGGCGGGTTAGGGAGGGTGGAGTGCAAGAACATAGGATTAAAGTTGACACTAACACTTAAAGAGGAGTTCCACCCAGGGGGTCCAGTAAAAAAAAAAAAATTAAAAGTCAGCAGCTACAAATACTGCAGCTGCTGACTTTTAATTGGACACTTACCTGTCCCTGGGTCCAGCGATGCGGGGGATCAAAGCCCCGCTCGTCTCCCCCTCCGTTCAGAGGCGCCGGCATTGCAACTGTGGGCGCCGGGCTGTGGCTTCACAGCCTGGCACCCACTGCGCATGCGCGAGCGGCGCCGCGCGCCGTGATTGGCCGCTCAATCACCTAGGACCTGTAATGGGTCCCAGATGATTGACAGGAGGGAGGGAGCAGAGCTGAGCCCTTCCTGTGCCGAGGGGGAAGTGATGTCACCAGCCCAGGCACTGGAAGAGGCAGACTACGAGGGACCACCTAGCAACAGGCATTTAGAGGTAAGTAAAAAAAAAAAATATCCAAATGTTTTTTTGTATTTTTTTTTTTAATTTTTCATGTAGTTTTTTTTTTTTGGGGTGGAACCCCACTTTAAAATGAAAGGTAAATGCAAAGGTCACATCAGGAAGCCCCAAAATAGGCCCAGCGGGCAGGTGAATGCGATGTATGGGTGCACGGGACGGAATGAGTGGTGTGGTTGGTACAAAAGTTTGTTGGAAATTAATTATAGATATGAGAAAAGGCACTATGAGGTCACAAAAATGACACAAGAAAACCACACAAATTGGAAAAGGCACTGGTTAGATTCACCAAAAATTGAATTTTGATGGTTACACACACTCAGAAAAATTTATTTTGTGCTCATAGAATGTCCGGGGAATGGGTGACAAAGTGAAAAAAGCCGCAGTTCTCCTGATCGCAAAGACATACGAGGCGGCTATTCTTTGTTTACAGGAGACGCATTTTACTAAAATAGCTATTCCCCCAACTGGGATGGAGGGATTACAGCATACAGTATCATTCAGTTCACACCTCCTATTCTAGGGGGGGTGAGCATTTTTGTTGATGAACGGATGAACGGGGGAGATTTATTTTTTTATTTTGCAAGATTGACAACAGAGTCTGTTTATTGGCAAATGTGTACCTACTTCCGCCTTCTGATGTTTTGATCCTTTGTGGGCTTGCCGAGTTTCTTTTGGACAAGCCGTGGGGTGCCGGTTATAGTAACGAGGGATTTCAATTTGGTAATGGACCGAAAACTAGATAGGTTTCCCCCAGGGACACTAACGGGTGGTGCCAGGGATAACCGGCTGCCCGACTTTCTAAGAGAAGCAGGACTCTGGGACATGTGGAGAATACGGAACCCGGAGGTTCGACAGTACTCATGCTTCTCTAAAACAGATTCCACACTCTCCAGGATTGACCTAGTGCTGGGAAATGAGGGAATTGTGCCTATCGTAAAGAATGTGAACTACAGACCAAGGGCCTGTCGGACCATTCCCCAGTGACAGTGTCACTAGAGCTGGGCGAGTATAAACATCCTGGGGAGTGGAGGATAAGCCCACTCTGGACTGAACTGATGGAGGACCCGAATGAGGTATTGGCGTCTCTGGGGGAGTTTCTTGACTTGAACAGAGGTACCGCCTCGGAAGGAAATTTCAAAAATTAAAAAAACAGACTAAGGACTGGGAGAGGTTAATAGGGGAGAGGGTGACTATAGCGGAAGAACAGTACATTAACGACCCAACGCCAGAAAGATTTAGGAAATGGATAGAGGAACAACAAAACTACCGATTAATGACCCTCAGGAAGATAGAGAATAAACATCTCTTCCAGAAACAATTAGCCTTTGGAGAAGGGGAAAACATGGGACTTATGTTGGCACAGCTAGTCAGGGTGAACTTCCCCTCATCCGTTGTACCCACGATCACTATAGGAAATGGGAGGGTGTCCTCTTATACCCCAGAAATAGCGGGCAAGTTTAAAGAATACTACGAGGACCTATATAGATCGCGACAGGAGGAAATGGGGGATGGAATGGATAGTTTTTTTAGGGATCTGAATCTCCCCTATCTTAGTGAGACAGATAGAACTGAGTTAGACGGACCTATAACGATAGAGGAATTACAACAGCTCACTTTTGAGATGGCGCAACAGAAATCCCCGGGTCCGGATGGGCTCCCAGCCGAGATAAGGTTTTGCTTCCCAAGCTGTTGAGGGTATTGCACTGGTCATTGATAAAGGGAGCGCTTCCCCCATCAATGATGGAATCCACTATAATCACCATACATAAGGAGGGTAAAGACCCACTTGACCCTGCCTCATACAGGCCTATTGCTTTATTGAATTTTGACATAAAAATACTGGCAAAGGTCTTGGCGGCTAGGATGAATAGGGTTATACTGAAACTTATCCACCCTGATCAATCGGGTTTTATACCCGGAAGAACTACCAGCACAAATATAAGGCGGGTATACTTGAATCTCCAGATCCCTACGGACGAGGGTGGAGAGAGAGCTATTCTGTCTTTGGATGCCGCCAAGACCTTTGACAGTCTTGAGTGGCAGTATCTCTGGAGAGCTATGGAGGCGGCCCAATTCGAACTTCATTAATTGGGTAAAAATGCTTTATAGGGCACCAGAAGCTAGAGTAAAGGTGAACAATGAAAAGTCCGATAAATTTGGACTAGGGAGGGGGACGAGACAAGGGTGTCCCTTGTCACCCCTCCTTTTTGCCATTGCAATTGAACCTCTGGCCACCGTCTTGCGGTCCTCTGCTCAGGTGAAGGGTTTTAGAAGAAGTGACTCAGAAGAAAAAGTTGCATTATATGCAGATGACCTTTTGTTATTTCCCAGTGACACGCAAGATTCCCTTCGGAAAGCTATTGACATCATTAATAAATTTGGCCAAATTTCCGGACTTAGGATAAACTGGGAAAAATCTAGTCTTCTGCCAGTGGACCCTCTGGGAGGCCCCTTGCCCGAGGAGGTGGCCCAGATCCAAATAGTAAATACATTTAATTACTTGGGTATAATTATATCTAGAGACCCCGAACAGTACACAGCAGATAATATAGTCCCGCTACTGGCTAAATTTAGGAGGAAGACAAAAGTGTGGAAACGCCTGCCAATATCTGTGGCAGGTCGTTGTAACTTAATTAGGATGATCTGGATGCCGCAGCTCCTTTATGTATTTTATAACTCCCCCATTTGGCTGTATAAAACGTGGTTTAAAAAGATAGACACGGTGTTTAGGGAATTGATCTGGAAGGGCGGGCTGGCAAGAATACGACTGAGTACTCTGCAGTTACAAAAACAGGAGGGAGGAGTAGTGCTCCCACATCCCTTTAGTTCTTTTCTTGCGTCACAACTCCAGCATATAGGGGGGTGTAACCTAGAAGGGGGAGAGGCAGGGAGGAAAATGCTTCTGCAAAATACCCCACATGACTCAATAGTGGAAGCTCTGGAAGCAGGATCCTTTCCATCAGGACTCCCTACTAGGGATGAGCCGAACACCCCCGGTTCGGTTCGCACCAGAACCTGCGAACGGACCGAAAATTTGCACGAACTTTAGAACCCCATTGACGTCTATGGGACTCGAATGTTCAAAATCAAAAGTGCTCATTTTAAAGGCTAATTTGCATGGTATTGTCCTAAAAAGGGTTTGGGGACCCGGGTCCTACCCCAGAGGACATGTATCAATGCAAAAAAAACTTTTAAAAACGGCCGTTTTTTCGGGAGCAGTGATTTTAATGATGCTTAAAGTAAAAAAAAAAGTGAAATATTCCTTTAAATATCGTACCTGGGGGGTGTCTATAGTATGCCTGTAAAGCGTGTTTCCCGTGTTTAGAACAGTCCCTGCACCAAATGTCATTTTTAAAGGAAAAAATCTAATTTAAAACTGCTTGCGGGTTTAATGTAATGTCGGGTCCTGGCAATATGGATGAAAATCAGTGAGACAAATGGCATGGGTACCCCCTAGTCCATTACCAGGCCCTTTGGGTCTTGTATGGATATTAAGGGGAACCCCGCACCCAAATTAAAATAAGGAAAGGTGTGGGGCCACCAGGCCCTATATACTCTGAACAGCAGTATACAGGCGGTGCAAACAAGACAGGGACTGTAGGTTTGTTGTTAAGTAGAATCTGTTTGTAATTTTGAACGGGTACATTTTTAACGTGTTTAGCTCCAGCCAAAAAATCTTTTTTAAGCTTTTTGGAAAAGATAGGGAAGGGTTATCACCCCTGTGACATTTGTTTTGCTGTCTTTCCTCCTCTTCAGAAGATTTCACCTCACTTTTGTCCCAATGACAAATGTTTTTTGAAAATTTGGGGTTTTTTGTGGAACAAGGATTGGAAAGCATCAGTGGAAAGGAGAAATGTTTTTCCCATATTAATTCTTACAGGAGAGAATTTCCCTTCCTAGGGGTAGATTTCATCTCACTTCCTGTTGTCTCCTTCCGTTTGCAAGTAGGAGTCGTTTGTAAGTTAGATGTTTGAAAGTAGGGGCCTGCCCTATATACTCAGCAGAAATTTGGGCCTTAGGTGTTGTTTTGGCCACAACACTGTCAACACTTTCAAGCAGGGCCCTGCTGTGAAATATTAGATCAAGAATTGTAATTACATGCCCCTGTTGAACAGGGGCAGAAAAACTGGGCCTTTGGTGGTGGTGGTGGTGGTGCTGGTGCCACAACCCTGTAAGTCCTCACTTGCTCTTGGTGGGTGCAGAAATGGGCCCTGCTGTGAAATATTAGATCAAGAATTGTAATTACATGCCCCTGTTGAACAAGGGCAGAAAAATTGGGCCTTTGGTGGTGGTGGTGGTGGTGGTGCTGGTGCCACAACACTGTAAGTCCTCACTCGCTCTTGGTGGGTGCAGAAATGGGCCCTGCTGTGAAATATTAGATCAAGAATTGTAATTACATGCCCCTGTTGAACAGGAGCTGAAAAATTAGGCCTTAGGCACTTTTGCTGGTGCCACAACACTGCAACCCCTCACAGACACTCTAGTTGGAACGCAGGAACGAGCCCTGCTGCAAAGTATTGCATCAAAAATTGTAATTACACGCCCCTGTTAAACAGGGGCAGAAAAATTGGGCCTTAGGCACTGGTGCTGGTGCCACGACACTGCAACCCCTCACAGACACTCTAGTTGGAACGCAGGAACGAGCCCTGCTGCAAAGTATTGCATCAAAAATTGTAATTACACGCCCCTGTTAAACAGGGGCAGAAAAATTGGGCCTTAGGCACTGGTGCCCCAACACTGCAACCCCTCACAGACACTCTAGTTGGAACGCAGGAACGAGCCCTGCTGCAAAGTATTGCATCAAAAATTGTAATTACACGCCCCTGTTAAACAGGGGCTGAAAAATTGTGCCTTAGGCACTGGTGGTGGGGCCCAGAACCAAAAATGTTCTTACAAGCTATCAGTGTGAGGAGGAAGAGGATAATTACTCAGGGATAGTCACTCAGCATCAGCATAGGCAGTCTTTGAAGGGATCTGAGATTTCAAAAAAAATTATTCGGTTACATCAGCATCAGGTGCTTGGTAGCTGGTGGTGATCCAAGACTGATTCATTTTTATGAAGGTCAGTCGATCGACCGAGTCGGTGGACAGACGCACCCTGTGATCGGTTACCACGCCTCCAGCAGCACTGAATGTGCGTTCCGAAAGAACGCTGGATGCAGGACAGGCCAGTAGCTCAATTGCATACTGTGCAAGCTCTGGCCAGTGATCCATCCTCAAGACCCAGTAACCCAGAGGATTTTCGGTGGCAAAGGTGTCCAAATCTGATCTTGCCCCTAGGTATTCCTGCACCATGTAAAATAGATGCTGGCGATGGTTGCTGGAACCGATCATACCTTGGGGCTGTGGACCAAAAAATTGTCTGAACGCATCGGTCAGACGGCCACTTTCTCCACCGCTCCTTCTTTGACTGACCGAAGCCTCAGCAACACGTTGTCCAGAAACAGGAGTTTGTAACCTCCCAGTCTCTGGGAACGCGTTGCACAGACCTTTCTGCAAGGCCTCCCGAAGATGTTTCATCCTCTGCTCCCTCTGCGACAGCAAGATAAGGTCCTCAACCTTACCCTTGTAACATGGATCAAGGAGGGTTGCCAGCCAGTATTGGTCCTTCTCCTTGATACCACGAATACGAGGATCCTTACGCAGGCTTTGCAGGATCAGGGAGGCCATGCAGCGTAGGTTTGCTGAGGCATTCGGTCCGGAGTCCTCTGGGTCACTAAGGGCGACATGGTCCACAGCCACCTCCTCCCAGCCACGTACAAGTCCATGTGTTTCTTGGGACTGATCCCTTAAAGACTGCTGCTGATGCTGAGTGCCAGGCTCCACCTCCATACTGACACAATCTTCCTCCTCCTCCTCCTCCTCCTCGTCCTCTTCCTGTGTGATCGGTGGGCTCGCAGGAACACTGTCTGGATAAAGGGGGCCTTGAGAGCTAAGGAAGTCCTCCTCTTCCTGCCTCTGTTCTGCCTCAAGTGCCCTGTCCATTATTCCACGCAGCGTGTGCTCCAACAGGTGGACAAGGGGGACAGTGTCACTGATGCATGCACTGTCACTGCTCACCATCCTCGTGGCCTCCTCAAATGGTGACAGGACAGTGCATGCATCCCTGATCATTGCCCACTGGCGTAGGGAAAAAAAACCAAGCTCCCCTGACCCTGTCCTGGTGCCATAGTCGCACAGGTACTCATTGATGGCCCTCTGCTGCGTGTGCAGCCGCTGCAGCATGGCCAACGTTGAGTTCCACCTGGTGGGCATGTCACAGATTAGGCTGTTCTTGGGCAGGTTAAACTCCTTTTGGAGGTCCGTCAGCCGAGCACTGGCATTATATGACAGGCGGAAATGCACACAGACTTTCCTGGCCTGCCTCAGGACATCCTGTAAGCCCGGGTACCTGCCCAAGAACCGCTGCACCACCAAGTTAAGGACGTGAGCCAAACAGAGCACATGGGTCATTTGTCCCTGTCGGAGGGTAGAGAGGAGGATTAGCAAGGAGAGGTCCTCTTTGTTCTTTGGTGTGGGTCTTTTAGATACGCTTGCCAACGAACTGCATGGCAGGTCAACATATGTCTGGTCAAGCATGTGGTACCCAAGCGGGAGATGTTTTGGCCACGCGAGATACGCTTGAGACATATGTTGCAAATAGCAGCGGTGCGATCTGATGCACTCGTCTCAAAAAAGGCCCACACCAAAGAACTTTTTGAATAACGCGCAGAGACTGCAGCGCCCTGCACATGTGGAGCTTAGGGGTGTGATGCAGTCAATGTGCTGCCCTTAGGCTGGAGGGCATCCTGCCTCGTTGTTGATGTGCCGCCTCCTCCTCCTCCTCCTCCTCCTCTCTCCTATCAGGCACCCACGTTGAGTCAGTGACCTCATCATCCCCTCCCTCCTCATCACTGGAGCAAACCTGGCAGTATCCTGCAGCAGGGGGAGCATGACTTCCAGATTGTTGTCCTTCTTGGGCACCCCCTCTGTCCGTGCTCATGTTACTGCCTTCATCAAGCTCAGTATCATCATCAGAGCCTTCCAAACGCTGGGCATCCTCCTGGAGCATGTACCCAACACTGTGGTCAAACAGTTCGAGGGACTCCTCAGGAGGACATGGTGGGGCTAGGGAAGGAGTCACTGATGACATTGAGCCGAGGGAAGAGGCCGCTGCTTTGCCAGACAAAGTACCCTGGGCATGGGTGAGAGAGGATGAGGAGGATGAGGACGGCTTGGTCATCCACTCGACCAAGTCTTCCGCATGTCAACACGGCCAGCTGCTGAAAAAAAGGCCAAGCGTGTCCCACGGCCACGTGCTGATGAGGATGCACCGTCTCCACGACCAGCACTAGACACAGAGCCTGCTTGCCCTCTCTTATTGGCTTGTGACTGTCTGCCTCTCCTTCTTGGCCTATATATATATGTACTGATACTGCAGATAGCAAAATCAACTGCCTGCCTGTAGTATGAGAACACCACCAACCTTCTACAGGTAGCTTTAGCTGAACACTGTAAGGTGGACGCACCCCACTAACTTGTAGGTTTAGCTGAACACTGTGAGCAGGACGCACCCCACTAACTTGTAGGTTTAGCTGAACACTGTGAGAAGGACGCACCCCACTAACTTGTAGGTTTAGCAGAACACTGTGAGCAGGACGCACTGCACTAACTGTAAATAGTCTAGCTGCCTGACTGTGGTACTAATAGGATCAAAAGAACACCAGTATTTTCTTCAGGTAGCTGTATATACTGTAACAAGACAAGCCTGCCTGTCAGTAAGAAGATAACAGGAACGGATCTAGCTGAACACTGTGAGCAGGACACACCCCACTAACTTGTAGGTTTAGTTGAACACTGTGAGGTGGACGCACCCCACTAACTTGTAGGTTTAGCTGAACACTGTGAGCAGGACGCACCCCACTAACTTGTAAGTTTAGCTGAACACTGTGAGCAGGATGCACTGCACTAACTGTAAATAGTCTAGCTGCCTGACTGTGGTACTAATAGGATCAAAAGAACACCAGTAATTTTCTTCAGGTAGCTGTATATACTGTAACAAGACAAGCCTGCCTGTCAGTAAGAAGATAACAGGAACGGATCTAGCTGAACACTGTGAGCAGGACGCACCCCACTAACTTGTAGGTTTAGCTGAACACTGTGAGCAGGACGCACCCCACTAACTTGTAGTTTTAGCTGAACACTGTGAGCAGGACGCACTGCACTAACTGTAAATAGTCTAGCTGCCTGACTGTGGTACTAATAGGATCAAAAGGACACCAGTACTTTTCTTCAGGTAGCTGTATATACTGTAGCAAGACAAGCCTGCCTGTCAGTAAGAAGATAACAGGAACGGATCTAGCTGAACACTGTGAGCAGGATGCACTGCACTAACTGTAAATAGTCTAGCTGCCTGACTGTGGTACTAATAGGATCAAAAGAACACCAGCAATTTTCTTCAGGTAGCTGTATATACTGTAACAAGACAAGCCTGCCTGTCAGTAAGAAGATAACAGGAACGGATCTAGCTGAACACTGTGAGCAGGACGCACTGCACTAACTGTAAATAGTCTAGCTGCCTGACTGTGGTACTAATAGGATCAAAAGAACACCTGTAATTTTCTTCAGGTAGCTGTAAATACTGTAACAAGACAAGCCTGCCTGTCAGTAGGAAGATAACAGGAACGGATCTAGCTAAACTGAATACAGTGTATATATATATATGCAACACCTGGGATGAATATATATACACAATACACTGTAAGTGCAGCTAACTGACTGACTGTTCTGCCTAATCTATCTAACTCAAATCAAATTTCACTGTCTGTCTCTCTCTCTCTCTCTCTCAATGAACGCCGGAACACACACTACACAGGGCCGCCGTGCAGGCGGCCTTATATAGTGTGGGACGTGTACTAAATCCCCTGAGCCATAATTAGCCAAAGCCTCCTTGGCTTTGGCCAATTACGGCTCTCTGTTCAGGCGGCGCTGTGATTGGCCAAGCATGAGGGTCATAGTGCATGCTTGGCCAATCATCAGCCAGCAATGCACTGCGATGCCGCAGTGAATTATGGGCCGTGACGCGCCACACGAATTTGGCGCGAACGGCCCATATTGTTCGCAATTCGGCGAACGACCGAACAGCCGATGTTCGAGTCGAACATGGGTTCGACTCGAACACGAAGCTCATCCCTACTCCCTACGTTGAGTTTAATGATGAGAGTGTGGGATACATCGAAGGCCATATTAAAGTATAGAGGATTTAACAAGTATACCCCCCTATGGGAGAATAGTAAATTGGGAGAACTGAAGAAGATGGGGGCTGTAAGAGAATGGGAGAGATGTGGAATAAAGTTTATCGCCCAGCTTCACCAAGATGGCGCCCTGAAAACCTTTCAGGAATTGAGAGACTATTTTGCTCTATCGAATAAATCCTTCTATAGGTATTTGCAGGTCAGGCACGCACTGGATGAATAATTTAGAGAAAGGACTCTAGAATGGAGCACAATTCCAATTCTTCAAAAAATAATCAATGCAGAAACAGGGAAAGGTTTAATCTCTAAAATATACCCACATATAAACAAGGGGAGAATGGGAGGGATAGAGGCCCCTATGTATAAGAGGAAGTGGGAAATAGATGTGGGAAATATTACTGAAACACAATGGAATAGAATTCTTGAACTGGCTCCGCTGGTATCACTCTCTCCCTCTCAGAGGATGTTGCATCTGTTCCTACTATACTGAACCTATTATACCCCTCGTAAACTTTTTCAGTTTGGCCGACGGTCGGATGCAAGTTGTCCCCGGTGTGGGGACATGGAAGGGGATATGATCCATATGTTTTGGAGATGCCCGAAATGGTTCCGCTACTGGATGGAGGTGGCAAGAACCATTGATTGGGTGTTTAGAACCTCCACCAGGATGGAGGCAAAGTATTGTCTCCTGGGATTAATGGAAGGAGTAGGAAACCCAGAAAGTACCCAGGTGGCGGCTCTGAGATGTTTATTTCAAGCAAGGAAACTGATCGCCCCGAGATGGCTGTCGGTGTCACCTCCGTCCAGTAGACAATGGATAAATAGTATGAATTATTAAGGAGAAATCAATATACATAAAACAAGGGACTATAAAGAAATATGATAAGATGTGGAAACCTTGGTGGGAAGCAAGAGGGATTGATATGTAAATATTGACAACGTGGGAAAAACACTTTATTGATAAAAAGTGACCTAACAGGAATAAAATTAAGATGGAAAATGAATAGGATGAGTGAGATAAATGGATGGAGATGAGAGGGGAGTGTGAATTTGTAGGAAATCAGACCAAATAGATCTTTAGATAGGATTGCCCCTTACGACACCAACCCTCTCTTAGGCTACCCAAGATAGGAATGTTTTTATTGATGTATATACTTACCTGATAGGGTGACAGGAGGAATAGGGAGAGGGGGTGGTTGGGGGGGTTGAGGGGATGTTGATTTGATGTACTTTGTAAACAAAATAAATACTTAATAAAGAAATAAAGTTAAAAAAAAAAAAAAAGAATCCGCATACCCCTTCAGTGGGGTTAAACTGTATAAAAAAAGCTCACCGGGAACCAAAAATGTAGCTAATATGGTGTAGTATTTATTAGATAAAATGGGAGTACATGTACAAAAAAGGCCATAAAACTTATAAGTATAAAAATGCAAAAGAAACACATCCATAGGCAGTACCCTTTGACAATGTCTTTGAGCATGAAATGCGTCGGAAAGGTTACTATACACTGACGTTATTGCCATCGTGACTTCGTAACAAGAGCAGTGTGTTTCTTTTGCATTTTTATACAAGTTTTATGGCCTTTTTTGTACATGTACTCCCATTTTATCTAATAAATACTACACCCCCCTACACTACTATGACCCCTCCAAAAGTGAAGGACTACACATTCCATCATGAACCCCTGAGATTTAAGGGGTCACATCCTTAGATCTTAAGGGTTCATGCTGGGACTTTTATTCCTTCACTTTTTGGGGGGGGGGTCACATCCTTAGATCTCAGGGGTTCATGCTAGGGCTTGTAGTCCATCACTTTTGGAGGTTGTAACCCCTGCCCAAAGTGAAGGACTGCAAGTCTAAGCATTAACCCTGGAGATCTAAGGATGTGACCCCAAAAAGTTATCAGTAGTTGGACTTGGACTGCATACCATATGCTTTTTTAATATAATACTTTTTTTTTTTTAAATTGAATTTTTTTTTGGGGGGGGGGGGATTTTGGCATTTTACAAACTATCGTTCATTTTGAACTTTTCTTTTTATTATAACATATGCTATTAATTCCTTGTAACTTTTAAATAATGATAGTGCTCCTTTGTTTGTATTGTATTTTAAATGCTCTTTTCTTATTATTCATAGTTTTCTTCTTCTTTGGACACGAGGCACGTAGGTTTTATTTTTAGGCTTTTAAACGTGTTACCCATGGGAACATATTTTGCAGTGTGTTTACATACAGTCCATTTGAAGCTATCCCATTTCTGTTCTGTGTTCTTTAACCACTTCAGCCTCGGAAGATTTGGCTGCTTAACCACTTGAGCCCCGGAAGAATTTACCCCCTGCCTGACCAGTGCGTTTTTTGCGATTCTGCACTGCGGCGCTTTAACTGACAATTGCGCGGTCATGTGACGTGACACCCACACATAATTGGCGTCCTTTTTTACCCACAAATAGAGCTTTCTTTTGGTGGTATTTGATCACCTCTGCGGTTTTTATTTTTTGCGCTATAAACAAAAAAATTGCAACAATTTTGAAAAAAACGCATTATTTTTTACTTTTTGCTATAATAAATATCCCCAAAAAATAATTAAAAAAACATTTTTTTCCTCAGTTTAGGCCGATACGTATTCTTCTACATATTTTTGGTAAAAAAAAATTGCAATAAGCGTTTATTGATTGGTTTGCGCAAAAGTTATAGCGTTTACAAAATAGGGGATAGTTTTATGGCATTTTTATTAATAATTTTTTTTTTTTACTAGTAATGGCGGCGATCAGCGATTTTTATTGTGACATTATGGCGGACACATCGGACATTTTTGACACATTTTATGGACCATTGTCATTTATACAGCAATTAGTGCTATAAAAATGCACTGATTCCTGTGTAAATGACACTGGCAGTAAAGGTGTTAACCACTAGGGGCGGGGAGGGGTTAAGTCAGTACTAGGCAGTGTTTTCTAACTGTAGGGGGGATGGGCTAGCTGTGACACATCACTGATCTCTGCTCCCAATGACAGGGAGCAGAGATCAGTGACACTGTCACTAGGCAGAACGGGGAGATGCTGTTTACATCAGCATCTCCCCGTTCGTCCTCTCCGTGAGGCGATCGCGGGTATCCTGCGGCGATCGAGTCCGCGGGACCCGCGACCCGACTCACGGAGCTCCCGGCTGGCGGCGCCGCCGGCGCGCACGCAATGGCAAGGTGGGAAATTCAATGGGACTTACCTGTACGCCCATTTGCCCAGCCGTGCCATTCTGCAGACGTACATCGGCGTGCGCCGGTCGGGAAGTGGTTAATGACCAGACCATTTTTTGCGATACGGCACTGCGTCAATTTAATTGAAAATTGCGTGGTCGCGCGATGCTGTACCCAAACAAAATGAATGTCCTTTTTTCCCCACAAATAGAGCTTTCTTTTGGTGGTATTTGATCACCTCTACGGTTTTTATTTTTTGCGCTATAAACAAAAGAAGAGCGACAATTTTGAAAAAGAAAAACACTTTTTTTTTTACTTTTTGCTATAATAAATATCTCAAATTGAAAAAAACAAAAACAAATTTTTTCTCAGTTTAGGCGGATATGTTTTCTTCTACATATTTTTGGTAAAAAAAAATTGCAATACGCGTATATTGATCGCGCAAAGGTTATAGCGTCTACAAAATAGGGGATAGATTTATGGTATTTTTATTATTTATTTTTTTTTACTAGTAATGGTGGTGATCTGTGATTTTTATTGGGACTACTATGTTGCGTCGGACAAATTGGACACTTTTGACACATTTTTGAGACCATTGACCATTATACAGCGAACAGTGCTATAAAAAATGCACTGATTACTGTATAAAACTTCTCACAAACTTCTTTCTTTATTATTTATCGGGATTCCCTCAATATATTTTGATTTGTCACATCTGACAAAATCATTTTTGGGTTGTTTTCTTTTTTTTTTTTTATTTTAAAGGCTGTTTTGTGGGGTTTTTTTTCTGTTTTTAATTTTTTTCGAGGCTGATCCTTGTTTTATTTTTTGGTTACCGTAGTTTTACTCCCTAATATTTTTCTGTGTGTTTTGTGTCTCAAGTTACCAAAACACCATTGATATCTTGTATTATTTAATCTCAAGAAAGTTACTTGGTGTTGGTGTCCCTTGTTAATTTCACATTGTATTTTTGAAATGTACCTGCCTCCTTACAAACAAACTGTCCTTTTTGAAGGAAAACACACATAGGAGAGTATAATTTAAACAAAAATTCCTTTATTAAGGGCTCAGAACCAAACAAAGAGGGAGGCAACGCTGGAGGCACAGCTGAAATTAGCGAAGCCTTGGACCCCCAGGGCAGACATCAATTCTTTACCAGCAAAATTGGTGGCCTGAGGAGTCCATATCTAAGGGAGTGCAGTCTGGTCCAGAAGTCCCAGAGATCCGGAAAGCAGCAGATGACATCTGTGTCCCCAGGCTGTGGTACTACAAGAGGCTGCATCTTTTGCCAGACCAGACTGGACCCAGGGTCATCACTTTCTGGTCTTCTTTCCACGCTTCCTTCCTGGCTGTGGCTCTGGTGTTGGAGATGTAGCAGGAGGAGGAGTAGGACCTGGAGGAGGAGGAGGAGGAGTAGTAGGACCTGCAGGAGGAGGAGGAGGAATAGTAGGACCTGGAGGAGGACCATGTGTGAGGTCACAAATGTGGGTAGCAGATGTTATTTGGCCCCTCAACCCCTTATTGAGAGCTTCCAAAATTAAGGACTCACACAGGAGTCGTTGGCTCTCCTCCATCTGCAGCATTTTGCAGGCAGTTATGCAAGCAAAGTCCTCCTCCACAGTGTGGGGGGTTCTCAGGGCCTCTGTAGCCTTTCAAAAGAGGCCTATGGCAGCCTCCTCCAGGGTACTCCTCTTCCTGCCACTTTGTCTTTGCAGGTGGAGGGGAGGAACCTGCATATCAGGCAGCCTGCTTGGCCCGGCCACCTCCTGGCTGAGACTTCCCTGTGTATGAAAAAGGGACATGGTTTAGTTTTTGCATCATCAATCACAATCATAAATTAGTACTCCAAACTAACATCTAGTTAACATCATTGATTGGACAAGCAGAAATATTTAGAGAAATGCTATACCTGGCTCAATCTGGGCTCCTCCACATGTTGCTGCCTGGAAGGCCCAGGTTGGGCGTCAGAAGCCTCAGCTGGGGGGGAAGGAAGCGTTAGAAGGAAGAGTGGAGAGTGCTGGCCTGGGTTCTGTCTGACCTGCCAGAAAATGCAGCCTGTCATAGTACCACAGCCTGGGGACATAGATGTCATCTGCAGCTCCGGATCTCTGGGAATCCTGGACTTTCTTGTGCTCCCTTAGATAAGTGCTCCTCAGGCCACCAATTAGGATCTTCAAATAGGTGATGTCTGCCGTGGGGATCACCGTCTTCACAAATTTCAGCAATTGATCCAGTGCTGCCTTCCTCTTTGTTTAGTTCTTATATTCAGGGTGGTTTATCTCCCACAGACAGGGCAGCTCCCTGAACATATCAATGAAGATTGCCATAAAGTCGTTATCTTTCAAGATATCCATTTTCACTGCAAGACACAACACAAGACAATCCCTAATGTCAGGCAAAACTCTCCTAATCTTGTTACAATATAGGCCTCAATCTAGAAGCAGTATAGGCCCAAGTTTGGCTCTTACCTTCGTTATCACGATCGACGCCTCCGATACTCCTTCCTCCGCTCACAGATCGTACGTACTACGCACGCGTGTTGCGCTTTATACACACTGCGCATGCGTGTAACTCCGCCCACCCCTGACGTTCTTTCTAGTCTATTCCCTGCCCCTTTTCGTTCGGTGCAGTGGGGGAATAGCACATAGAGGAGACACAGCAGGTGCGTGCTAATTATAGCAACGGGGGAGGGGGAGGGGGAGGGGGAGGAAAGCCCGGAGCCGGAAATGTCTGGATCCAGAAGGAGAAGATTTAAGGCATCAAATATGTCCTTTGGGGAGATGTTGGAGATGGTGGACATCCTGAAGAGGGCCGACTATGATGGAAAGTATGGACCTTACCGCAACCCCAATGTCCGAAAGGCCAAGATCATGGCAAAAGTGGTCAAAAGTCTGCACCGGAATTTCGGGGTACAACGATCGAAAGATCAGCTCAGGAAGCGGTGGTCAGACCTGAAATTAAGAGAGCATGAGCAGTACAGAAAGATCCGGAGAGTGCTGCAAAAAAGTAAGTAGTTGTGCTGTGTTCATATTCTTTTTGTGTTTATTACGTTCGTGCTGCTCCATGTGCTTTTCTGAACTGTTGTACAGTTTAAAATGGCAACTTTCATGTTCATGGGCACATTATTCGTTCGTATCAAACATTTTTATTTTGGCCTATAAAACACCATTGTTTTGGCCATATGCATTTGACCACATTTTTTAGGGCCTACTTGTATGAAAATAATTTGGTTGTGTAGATGGGTTTGTTACTAGAATGAAATGCAAACTAGATTCTGTGTAAGGAGAGGACACTCAGCAGCTGTTTACACATCTGGACACTGGAGCACTAGTATGGGAGACAAGAACACCCTTTTTATTAGGGGGCCCACACAGGTACTCCAGTGTATACTATTGGGGTGTCTCCATCTGTGAAGCTTGTACAAAACAGGTAAAGTATTGAAGCTTGACAAAGGACCCAAAAAATTCTACATCTTGGAACTCTGCCAAAATCCACAATTGTAACACAATGTTTCAGATTTATAGTTCTGCCATCAAATATCTGTGTGCTAAGTATACCATTTTTTTTCACATAGGGGAGAAAAGACTCAGAGGACACCCCTCATCCGAGGAGACCAGAGACCCCCTACCTCTGGAAGAAGGGGAAATCCCATAAAGACAAGCAGAGCAGGAGGAGGAAGACGTGGTGGAAATTGGCACTACAACAGGTGAGTGTCTGCGACCACAGGCTCAGGTAAGAGATGGATGCCGGCATATTTATAATACATGGTTTTTTTTTGGTTTCTATCTTTTTAGGTGATCGTGATGTTGTGGATCCAGATCCTTTCACCTCGGAAAGTGCACAGATCCCGGGGAGATCATGGGGTGTAATGTTGCATTGGAAAACATCAAGAAAAACATCAATGATGTTATTCAAAAAAATAATAACATCATTGATGTTTTGGGGAGAGTTTAAAACCCCTCCAAAGCCCTTTCTTTTATGGTGTGCTACAATTTTAAAATTTTTTGTCGAATTGTAGAAAAGCCAAATTTTAAAGAGGCACACAGTCAACATGTGCTATCTGCCATCACGGGAGATCCATGGACGTGTTTTGGGGGTGCAACCCCTTCCTTAATAATAAAGTAGCTGAGAGGAAGGGGTTGCTCCCCCAAAACACGTCCCTTGATCCCCCGTGATGGCAGCTAGCACATGTTGACATTTGTAAATTGGTGTGCATCTTCAAAATTTGGCTTTTCCTGGGGTGACTTCACCCCATCTGAACGCAATATCAAACACAGTTCCTAAATACTCATGTCTGATATTGCCTTCAAGTTCTACCAAATGTGAACTTTGTAAGTTCAAGATTTGTGTCTTTCTTGTTGGTTTGAAACATGCCTGTTTTATGTTAAATGGACAGTTCAACTTTTTCTAATGCCACCCCAAAAATTGTTATACAACAAACATGTTGTTTTGTTTTAAAAACCTTGTCAAAATGCACATGTGATTGTGCAGGTATTAAAAAGATTGTTAATCAAGATTGTGTGGATTATTGTGTCAACGCTCCAAAACTTATGTTGTGCTCTTATTGCTGCTTTCTGTGACAATGGGGGTTATTTCCTAAAAGGGCAAATACACTTTGCACTACAAGTGCAGTTTCAACTGCACTTGTAGTGCAAAGTGTCCTTGCCTTTAGTAAATAACACCCAACAGTGCTTTGTATAAGGTTACACAATCACGCCATTTTCAGGACTCACCACATTTCTGTCAGGGTCAGCTAAAACAAACACAAGCAGTAAATGTCACCAAAGATTTGCTTAATTATTTTTTTTATTTGATAAAGGTTTCACACATTGTCTGGCATATTGATAGCCCCCCTACCCGCAAAGAATTCAAGGTATCTTAGCCGGACATCACGGGCACTCAGGGAGGGCAAGCCAGGACGGCCACTTTCAAGCGCCGTCAGGGTTGGTTCATTTTGAATTTCGGCTTCAGGCCCAACTGAGCCAGCATAGTTGGCAGAATGTTGCTGTAAAAAGTTGTGTAGTACACAGCACGCCAGGATAATATGATTCAGTTTGTACTCCGCCATATGTATGGGTGTAAGAAATAGGAGGAACCGGCTGGCCATGATTCCAAACGTGTTCTCCACCACTCTTCTGGCTCTGGCCAGCCGGAAATTAAAAACCCTCTGGTCCGGGCTGAGGGTCCTCATCGTGAGTGGCCGCATAAGATGGTCCCCCAGCGCAAATGCTTCATCCCCAACGAAGACGAATGGGAGTCCTTCCACATTGTCTTCTGGAGGTGGCAAGTCCAAGCTGCCATTCTGGAGACGCCTGTAGAACTCCATCTGGGTGATGACTCCACCATCGGACATCCGGCCATTCTTCCCCACGTCCACATACAGGAACTCATAAGTAGCCAACACCACCGCCAACATCACAATACTATTGAACCCCTTATAATTATAATAGTACGACCCGGAGTTGGGTGGTGGGATGATGTGGACGTGTTTCCCATCAATTGCTGCTCCGCAGTTAGGAAAGTCCCACCGCTGGGCAAAGTGGGAGGCCACAGTCTGCCATTCCTGTGGCGTGGAAGGAAACTGTTGAGGGAAAAAAAATTAGTCTTTTTGCACATTAAAACATGGAAAGCAGATTAGACACAAACCTTCTTGGCCAACATCAAGATAACATTTATTAATGGGAATTTTTAAACACCAAAGTATAAGGTACACCTATCATTCCCCCCCCCCCCTGGGCCATTTCTAACATTATAGGGGGGGGAGCTCTTGAACAGGTAACCCTCTCCACTTCATTGAGAGATGAATGCCTAAATAATGTGTATTACTTTGAACAGCCCCTCCTTAGCTACACTATTGGCAGCCCACTGGACAGGTAAGAAGTGTCATAATACAAAGATATAAATACACACTGTACACATTTGGACATTCTGCTATTACCGATCAAGATAATAATAGTATACAAAAACTTTAAACATTACCATTTGAAAGTATACAGGCAGGCCCTTGCACTACATGCTTTGGGGAATTCATCCATAAATCTGACCACAAAAGAGATGGGTATAGTGTGTATGGGCTTGGCAAAGTCAGCAGATAGATGATTGAGGATAGATAGAAAATTGGTATCAGCTGACTTAGCAGTTGGGGGGAGGGAGGGTTACAAATGATTTGGGGACCCCTAAAAAAAGCCTCTGGCACTCTGCCTGAATTTAAATTACAAATCACATTTAACTACTTCCCACCCGGCCAATGTACATAAACGGCCGGGTGGGCGCTCTCTCCTTCTGAGTGGACGTTCAGGAACGTCCCTCAGAAGGAGCGGGATCGCGCGCGCGCGTGCCCGCGCAGCGGCGCGATCCCGATGCGCTCGTGTCCCCCGGACACGGCGCATCTCGGATCGGCAGGAGGGCTCTGTGATTGGCCCTCCTGATCACATGACGGCCGTGTCCAATCACAGCTGTCATGTGATGTAAACACAGCCGGTTGCTAGGCGATCAGCTCTCCTCTCCTCACACGGAAGTTGTCGCTGAGGAGGAGAGGAGAGGGGATCGCTGCAGCCGGCTGATGATCAGTGAGTATGAGCTGTTTTTTACAGCTTTTTACTCACTGATCACCAACCTAGTGTCAACACACACATGTAAATACATACATGTAAAACACACACATGTCCCCACATAATGTAAAACACAAACATGTCCCCACATAATGTAAAACACACATGTCCCCAAAACACATGTCCCCAAATAATAAAAAAAGCTGTCCCCCACATATGTCACACTAAAATCACATGTCCCAATGGTAATCTGCACACATATGTACGTGATCACCTGCACACATCTGTACATGATCATTTGCGTACATATGTCCGTGATCACACAAACCAATTATTATACACTTAACAGGATTTTTTTTATCAAAAACATGTAGCAGAATACATTTTGGCTTAAATTTATGACAAAATTCGATTTTACTGGATTTCTTTTAAAACAGAAAAAAGAAAATATTGTTTTTTTTCCAAATTTCCACTATTTTTGCGCTTATATCGCAAAAAAAAAAAAATGGAGTCGTGAATAAATACCACCAAAAGAAAGCTCTATTTGTGCGAACAAAATGATAAAAATTTCATTTGGGTACAGTGTAGCATGACCGAGTAATTGTCATTAAAAGTGCGAGAGCGCTGAAAGCTGAAAATTGGTCTGGGAAGGAAGGGGGCGAAAGTGCCCAGTATTGAGGTGGTTAAAAACATTTTAGGGGTGTTTGGGGTAAAGCACTACTATGGAGCTGATAAAATACATTGTTAAGTGACTACATGAGGTGAATATAGGGGCAGGAGAGCATGCCGGGGAGGTAAGTGAAGGCAAATATGTATGAAGGACAAAAAATAATTACATAAAAATCCAGCATGAATGAGGACAAAGGGGACATTCACAGCATATTATACTCATGGTAATTAGGGAATGAGGAAAGAAATACAATATGTTAACAAACATTAAATACAATAAAATGTGATGTTAAATGATAAAAATCTTACCTTTATATACTCCTTCTGCAGGACCTGGATGATGGCAGAACAGGTCTCTGGGATAATGATCCCCAGAGCCTGGGGGGAGATGCCTGTCGAGAACTTCAAGTCCTGCAGACTTCTCCCCATCGCCAAGTACTGCAGGGTGGCGACGAGCCTCTGCTCCGGAGTGATGGCTTCCCTCAAGCAGGTATCCTGCCTGCTGATATAGGGGGTCAGCAAAGCCAACAAACGGTGAAATACGGGGTCCGTCATCCGGAGAAATTTCCTGAAATCATCAGGATTATTCTCACGGATCTCACGGAGCAAAGGCATATGACAGAACTGGTCACGCTGAAGCAACCAATTCTTGGTCCATGAACCCCTCCACACCCTGTTCATGGACTGGACTTGTGTCAAGGTCAGGACCCCAACACCAAGCCCCCGCACAGCACGAACTCTACGAGGAGTACGTATACGCAACATGGCTAGAAAACGGTCGGCTGCTCAGAACGAAGTAACAGAACGCACTGAAGAACAGCAAGGCCTGTGAAGAGCGACCTGAAAAACAGTAACGAACGAACAAGAACACAAGGACTAATAAAAGTCACACGTAGCTTTCTTGCACGCACTGAAGAGCAGATACAAACCCACAAGCACAAACTGAACAGCAGAAAACGATCTGAAAACCACGAGTCTGAAAAAGCGTGAATCGTCTCTCACCAAACTTTTACTAACACGAGATTAGCAAAAGGAGCCCAAAGGGTACCGTGCTTGGTTCTGAACTGGCCTTTTCTAGTCTCGTCGTATGTGGTTTACGTCACCGCGTTCTTGGCGATCAGAAATTCCGACAACTTTGTGCGACCGTGTGTACGCAAAACAAGTTTGAGCCAACATCCGTTGGAAAAAATCCTAGGATTTTGTTGCCCTAATGTCCGATCAATGTCCGACCGTGTGTACGGGGCATTAGAACACACCTAGGGAACACAGTTAACCTCTTGATCGCCCCCTAGTGTTAACCCCTTCCCTGCGAGTGACTGTGTGAATATCAGCAGCAAAACGACTTCATTCTTCTCACATTATAAAGAAGAAGAGAGTGCGCTGTATTAAACCATTTTTTACATTGCACCGTGACGAAAGTGCTGTATCCATTGCGAACGCTAATTTTACCAGACCGAGCTGTTCCGTCTCGGAATTTCTTCTGAGCATGCGTGGCACTTTGTGCGTCGGAACTGGCCACACACGGTCGGAATTGACGCGATCGGATTTTGTTGTCGGAAAATTTTATAGCCTGCTCTCAAACTTTGTGTGTCGGAAAATCCGATGGAAAATGTCCAATGGAGCCCAAACACGGTCGGAATGTCCGACAACACGCTCCGATCGGACATTTTCCATCGGAAAATCCGACCGTGTGTATGGGGCATTACTGTAGGGGGGATGGGACTGACTAGGGGAGGAGAGAGATCGGTGTTTATACTTAGTATGAACACACAATCTGTCTCCTCTCCCCTGACAGAGTTTAAGCACACAGATCTTGGTTCTCGCTCTGTCATGAGCTGTCGCGGGTGCCCGGCGGTCATTGCGCCCGCCGGCACACGCTGCAGGCGTGCGCGCCTCCTACAGCATCTTAAAGGGCCAACGTACAGTTCGTCCAGGGAGGCCAACCGGCCACAGTACAACTGCGGTAGGTGGTCTGGAAGTGGTTAACCACTTCAGCCCCGGAAAGTTTTACCCCCTTAATGACCAGGCCATTTTTTGCGATACAGCACTACATTACTTTAACTGACAATTGCGCGATCGTGCTAGGCTGTGCCCAAATAAAACTGATGTCCTTTTTTTATATAAATAGAGCTTTCTTTTGGGGGTATTTAATCACCTCTGCAGTTTTTATTTTTTGCACTATAAACAAAAAAAGAGCAACAATTTTTTAAAAAAAACAATATTTTTTACTTTCTGCTATAAAACACACCCAATAATAAAATGTAAAAAATATAATTTCTTCATCAATTTAAGTCAATATGTATTCTGCTACATATTTTCAGTAAAAAAATACCAATAAGCGTATATTGATTGGTTTGCACAAAAGTTATAGCGTCTACAAGCAATGGGATGTTTTTATGGCCTTTTCATTTATTTATTTTTTTACTAGTAATGACGGCAATCAGTGATTTTTAGCGGGACTGCGACATTGCGGCAGACAAATCAGACACCTAACTGACACTTTTGACACTTTTTTGGGAACCAGTGACATTAGTACAGTGATCAGTGCTGGCGCACACACGGTCACACAAAGTTGTCGGAAAATCCAATCGTTCTGAACGCGGTGATGTAAAACACGTACGTCGGGACTATAAACGGGGCAGTGGCCAATAGCTTTCATTTTCTTTATTTATACTGAGCATGCGTGGCACTTTGTCCGTCGGATTTGTGTACACACGATCGGAATTTCCGACAACGCATTTTGTTGTCGGAAAATTTTATAGCCTGCTCTCAAACTTTGTGTGTCGGAAAATCTGATGGAAAATGTGTGATGGAGCCTACACACGGTCGGAATTTCCGACAACAAGGTCCTATCACACATTTTCCATCGGAAAATCCGACCGTGTGTACGGGGCATTATGCTGTTGCATTACTGTGTGCAATTAAAATAACTATTCCCTCTCAGCCTTGGTGTGTAAGAGGGTCCTTGACATCTGGAATCAGATGAGACCCAGATATCATCGGCTCCTTTGGGGGGTAAACCCTAAACACTTCTTTACTACCTTTCAGCCGATTGAAATGCTGAATATAATGCTAATCGTCGATAGCCAACTTAAAGTGGTTGTAGCCCTAAAAAAACAAAAAAAACAAAATAAAAATGGTCCTGTTTCTTTAACTACTGTTATACAGCTCAGTGCTTGTGCTGTGTAATTTGGCCCGTTGTAT
This sequence comes from Lithobates septentrionalis, assembly GCA_037952835.1. Classification (NCBI taxonomy): domain Eukaryota; kingdom Metazoa; phylum Chordata; class Amphibia; order Anura; family Ranidae; genus Lithobates; species Lithobates septentrionalis. The sequence goes on from JBBDGP010001195.1 coordinate 1,234,839, forward strand.
CACCTAGAATACCTGGCTGATCCTGCCTCTTGCTGTCCTCCGTAAACTGACCCAGTTTCTCATGGCTGCTGAGCCCCTGACACCGTAGTCAGTTTACGTGCCTCCGTCATCCGATGGCTCGCTTTGCTCCCTCTCTCCCCCTCCCTCCCTGCCTGTCAAGTCCGATCTGCTCCCCGATCCTCCCCTCCTGCTGCTAAAATAAATTTGTGTCATTACTACAATCCCCTCTGTTACATTTACTGATGTGCCCAGTGTATGTGTTTTTGGAAAAATGCCCCTGTATACCTTACCTTATTTTATAGAGCCGCTCGGTGCCCACATGACAGTCCGCCTCTCTCCTCCTCTCCTTCCCTCCTCCTGGCTGATGTCAGCGGGGGATTTCTAAGCCCCGCTCGCTGTAGTAATCAGATCGGGGGAGGAGAGTGACGAGCAGTCACGTGAGCTCTGGGCCCCCCCAAAGCACTTTGTCCCCATGTTGATGGGGACAAGGGCCACTTCCCGACAACCCTGGGCGGTTGTTGTAGGGGTCTGTGGGCACGGGGATTATCGGAATCTGGAAGCCCCCTTTGGCCCCAAGATCCTGCCCCCCTATGTGAATTAGAATGGGGTAAGTTGTACCCCTACCCATTCACCTCAAAAAAAGACAGTAGTGTAAATAAAAACAAGAGACCGTTTTGACAAGTCCTTTATTAAAAAATCTTCCTCCGGTCTTCTCCCTCCGGTGTTCTCTGCCGCTGCTGTCTTCTCCGCCTCCGACCCGGTCCTCCTCCGACTCTGTCTCCTGTCGTTGTGTCACCTCTGCTCTCCGCTGGTCTCATGGTGATGTCACCGAATGGCCACGCCCCATGGCTATAAAAGAACCAACAGAGAGTGGAGCTGGCACAATGACAGGAGACAGCGTCAGAGGAAAATAGGTGTATAGGCGCTGCAACCTTCCCACATGAGGAGGACCGGGTCGTAAGCAGAGAAGACAGCAGCATCGGAGAAGACCGGAGAAGGAACACCGGAGGGAGAAGACCAGAGGAAGATTTTTAATAAAGGATTTGTCAAAACTGTCTCTTGTTTTTATTTACACTATACTGCCCTTTTTGGGGTGGATGGGTAGAGGTACAATGTATTCCATACTCATCCAGATTCCTATAAGCCCCCTGCCTGCAGACCCCCACAACCACCACCCAGGGTTGTTGGGAAGAGGCCCTTGTCCCCATCAACATAGGGCCAAGGTGATTTGGAGTGCGGGGCATTGAGGGTGTGTGGCCTGGTATGGTCCAGGAGGGGTGGAGGGTCATTTTTTCTTTTTTGCGTGGGGTTTCCCCTCAAAATTCATACAAGACCGAAGGGTCTGGTATGGTCTTTGGGGGGGGAGACCCCACGCTGTTTTCTTATTTTATTTTCCCATGGGGTACCCTTTCAAGAACCATACCAGACTCAAAGGGCCTGGTATGGATCTTGGGGGGGACCCCATGCCGTTCATTTTTTAAAATTTTGGCGTGGGGTTCCTCTTCAAGATCCTTTAGAGCACAAGTCGCACCACAAGTCGGATCATGATGATCTGGCTTGGATGGGACTTCTATTCAAATCAATGGGCTGAAAGTCGGATCAGTTAAGATGGATCTCATAGGGAACTATTGATTTTGACATGTCAAAAAGAAAACGCTTGACGCGGATTAACGCTGTATTCAGCAGCCTTTCGCAGAGTCAGATGTTTTTACAGCTGTAACGCTGGTCTTCAGTACGCGCATCTGACACTGGTAAAAGCAGCTGTAAAAACGCCCTGTGTGTATGAGGCCTTAGGCAGAGGTGGCTAAAAACAATGACATATCTGGAATGGATTTAAGGCAGCCTCCTCCTGCCGAGCAATTGTCTGCTCCCTCTGGGAGAGGACAGTGATTATCACTAGCTATTATAGTAGCGGCTAGCGATAATCGTAATGCCGCGTACACACGAGCGGACATTACGGCGGACTTTGCCCGGCGGACTTTTCGTCGGACTTTGTTTGCTCCTTGCGCCGGACTTAAAAACGGACGGACTTGGCCACACACGGTCACTGCAAAAGTCCGCTGGTTTTGAACTCGGTGACGTATAGCACGTACGACGGGACTAGAAAAAGGAAGTCCAAGCCCCACTCCGGCACCCTTTGGGCTCCTTCTGCTAATCTCGTGTTAGTAGAAGTTTGGTTAGAGACGATTCGCGCTTTTCACACTTCAGCTTATTTCGTTCATTTTCTGCGGTTCAGTTTGTGCTTGTGAGGTTTGTATCTGCTTTTCAGTGCGTGTTGGTCAGTTCGTAACCTGCCTTGCAGGCCGTTCTGCTCCACTCGTTCCTGATTTTCAGGTCGTTCTTCATAGGCCTTGCTGTTCTTCAGTGCGTTTGTTATAAGTTTGTTTGTTTGAGCAGCCGACCGTTTTGAAGCCATGTCGAGTGGACGTTCTCGTTCTCGAGTTCGTGCTGTGTGGGGACTTGGTGTTGGGGTTAATACTTTGACCCGAGTCCAGTCCATGAACAGGGTGAGGAGGAGTTCATGGACCAAGAATTGGTTGCGCCAGCGTGACCAGTTCTGTCATATGCCTTTGCTCCGTGAGCTCCGTGAGAATAATCCTGATGGTTTCAGGAATTTTCTCAGGATGACGGACCCCATCTTTGAGCGTCTGCTGGCTATGCTGACCCCCTATATCAGCAGGCAGGATACCTGCATGAGGCAAGCCATCAGTGCGGAGCAGAGGCTAGTTGCCACGTTGCGTTACTTGGCGACAGGGAGAAGTCTTCAGGACTTAAAGTTCTCGACAGGCATCTCCCCCCAGGCTCTGGGGATCATAATCCCAGAGACCTGTTCTGCTATTATTCAGGTCCTGCAGAAGGAATATATGAAGGTAAGTTTTATCCTTTAACATTACATGATATGTATTAACTGTTTTTGGATGTATTGTAGAACTGTCCTCTTTACCTAATTGCCATGCTTTCAATCTGCTGTGAATGTCCCCTTTATCTTTGTGCATGCCTATTTTAATCATTTATTGCCCTATACATGCATAATTTCTTTCATTAACCTCCCCACCATGCAATGCTGGGTCCATTTTTATCTCTAGCCTATAGTCCATTGAACAATGTATATTGTCTGCTCCATTGTCTTGTTTGTCCCTCCCCCACCCCACAAATGTTTGAGCCAGTCATGTGTGTTTGTTAACCTAATTAGAACCCCTCCCCCACCCCACAAATGTTTCAGCCAGTCATGTATGTTTGTTAACCTAATTAGAACCCCTCCCCCACCCCACAAATGTTTCAGCCAGTCATGTGTGTTTGTTAACCTAATTAGAACCCCTCCCCCACCCCACAAATGTTTCAGCCAGTCATGTGTGTTTGTTAACCTAATTAGAACCCCTCCCCCACCCCACAAATGTTTCAGCCAGTCATGTGTGTTTGTTAACCTAATTAGAACCCCTCCCCCACCCCACAAATGTTTCAGCCAGTCATGTGTGTTTGTTAACCTAATTAGAACCCCTCCCCCACCCCACAAATGTTTGAGCCAGTCATGTGTGTTTGTTAACCTAATTAGAACCCCTCCCCCACCCCACAAATGTTTGAGCCAGTCATGTGTGTTTGTTAACCTAATTAGAACCCCTCCCCCACCCCACAAATGTTTCAGCCAGTCATGTGTGTTTGTTAACCTAATTAGAACCCCTCCCCCACCCCACAAATGTTTCAGCCAGTCATGTGTGTTTGTTAACCTAATTAGAACCCCTCCCCCACCCCACAAATGTTTCAGCCAGTCATGTGTGTTTGTTAACCTAATTAGAACCCCTCCCCCACCCCACAAATGTTTCAGCCAGTCATGTGTGTTTGTTAACCTAATTAGAACCCCTCCCCCACCCCACAAATGTTTCAGCCAGTCATGTGTGTTTGTTAACCTAATTAGAACCCCTCCCCCACCCCACAAATGTTTCAGCCAGTCATGTGTGTTTGTTAACCTAATTAGAACCCCTCCCCCACCCCACAAATGTTTCAGCCAGTCATGTGTGTTTGTTAACCTAATTAGAACCCCTCCCCCACCCCACAAATGTTTCAGCCAGTCATGTGTGTTTGTTAACCTAATTAGAACCCCTCCCCCACCCCACAAATGTTTCAGCCAGTCATGTGTGTTTGTTAACCTAATTAGAACCCCTCCCCCCACATTCAAATGTATCAATGGGCCATCATAGGGGGTGAGTAATCTTATAAGTGTGCCTTATGTTTTTCAACATTTCAATTACAAACACACATATTCATAATATTTGACTGCTGTTGTTTACTAATGTTTTGGTGTAATCTGATATACAATTTTTGTTATTAAAGTCCTTATCTTATTTTTTTTGCACTCCACAGTTTCCTACAAGTCCACAGGAATGGCAGACTGTGGCCTCCCAGTTCGCTGACCGTTGGGACTTTCCCAACTGTGTAGGGGCGATTGACGGGAAGCACGTCCGGATTGTGCCACCACCGCATTCGGGGTCATATTTCTTTAACTACAAGGGGTTCCATAGTGTAGTTTTGATGGCGGTGGTCTCGGCACATTTGGAGTTTATGTTTGTGGATGTGGGGAAGAACGGCCGGATGTCTGATGGAGGAGTCTTTGCACAGACCGAGCTGTGCTATCGTCTCCAGACCGGTGGCCTGGAATTGCCACCTGATGACGATAATGTGGATGGACTCCCCTCAGTTTTTATTGCTGATGAAGCATTTGCTCTCTGTGAGAACTTGATGAGGCCGTTCCCCCAAAGGACACTCACCCCTGAGAGGAGGGTATTTAATTATCGGCTGGCCAGAGCAAGAAGGGTTGTGGAGAATGCCTTTGGTATTCTGGCCAGCCGGTTCCGTATCTTTCTTACGGCTATTAATTTGGCGGACTATAAAATCAACCACGTCATCCTTGCTTGCTGCATCTTGCATAACTTTTTAACCACTTGAGCCCCGGACCATTATGCTGCCTAAGGACCAGAGGTCTTTTTCCAATTTGGCACTGCGTCGCTTTAACTGCTAATTGCGCAGTCATGCAATGCTGTACCCAAACGAAATTTGCGTCCTTTTCTTCCCACAAATAGAGCTTTCTTTTGATGGTATTTGATCACCTCTGCGGTTTTTATTTTTTGCGCTATAAATGGAAAAAGACCGAAAATTTTGAAAAAAAATGATATTTTCTAATTTTTGTTATAAAAAAAATCCAATAAACTCAATTTTAGTCATACATTTAGGCCAAAATGTATTCGGCCACATGTTTTTGGTAAAAAAAATGTCAATAAGCGTATATTTATTGGTTTGCGCAAAAGTTATAGCGTCTACAAACTAGGGTACATTTTCTGTAATTTACACAGCTTTTAGTTTATGACTGCCTATGTCATTTCTTGAGGTGCTAAAATGGCAGGGCAGTACAAAACCCCCCCAAATGACCCCATTGTGGAAAGTAGACACCCCAAGGAAATTGCTGAGAGGCATGTTGAACCCATTGAATATTTATTTTTTTTGTCCCAAGTGATTGAATAATGACAAAAAAAAAAAAAAAAAAATATTTACAAAAAGTTGTCACTAAATGATATATTGCTCACACAGGCCATGGGCCTATGTGGAATTGCACCCCAAAATACATTCTGCTGCTTCTCCTGAATATGGGGATACCACATGTGTGGGACTTTTTGGGAGCCTAGCCGCGTACGGGGCCCCGAAATCCAATCACCGCCTTCAGGATTTCTAAGGGCGTAAATTTATGATTTCACTCTTTACTGCCTATCACAGTTTCGGAGGCCATGGAATGCCCAGGTGGCACAAAACCCCCCCAAATGACCCCATTTTGGAAAGTAGACACCCCAAGCTATTTCCAGAGAGGCATATTGAGTCCATGGAATATTTTATATTTTGACACAAGTTGCGGGAAAGTGACACATTTTTTTTTTTTTTTTTTTTTTTGCACAAAGTTGTCACTAAATGATATATTGCTCACACAGGCCATGGGCATATGTGGAATTGCACCCCAAAATACATTTAGCTACTTCTCCTGAGTACGGGGATACCACATGTGTGGGGCTTTTTGGGAGCCTAGCCGTGTACGGGACCCCGAAAACCAATCACCGCCTTCAGGATTTCTAAGGGTGAAAATTTTTGATTTCACTCTTCACTGCCTATCACAGTTTCGGAGGCCATGGAATGCCCAGGTGGCACAAAACCCCCCCAAATGACCCCATTTTGGAAAGTAGACACCCCAAGCTATTTGCTGAGAGGCATGGTGAGTATTTTGCAGCTCTCATTTGTTTTTGAAAATGAAGAAAGACAAGAAAAAACTTTTTTTTTTTCTTTTTTCAAATTTCAAAACTTTGTGACAAAAAGTGAGGTCTACTCACTATACCTCTCATCAAATAGCTTGGGGTGTCTACTTTCCAAAATGGGGTCATTTGGGGGGGGTTTGTGCCACCTGGGCATTCCATGGTCTCCGAAACTGTGATAAGCAGTCAAGAGAGAAATCAAAAATTCACGCCCTTAGAAAGCCTGAAGGCGGTGCTTGGTTTTCGGGGTTCCGTACGCGGCTAGGCTCCCAAAAAGTCTCACACATGTGGTATCCCCGTACTCAGGAGAAGCAGCAGAATGTATTTTGGGGTATAATTTCACATATTCCCATAGCATGTTTGAGCAATATATCATTTAGTGACAATTTTGTGCAAAAAAAAAAAAAAATTGTCTCTTTCCCGCAACTTGTGTCGCAATATAAAATATTCCATGGACTCGACATGCCTCTCAGCAAATAGCTTGGGGTGTCTACTTTCCAAAATGGGGTCATTTGGGGGGGTTTTGAACTGTCCTTGCATTTTATGCACAACATTTAGAAGCTTATGTCACACATCACCCACTCTTCTAACCACTTGAAGACAAAGCCCTTTCTGACACTTATTGTTTACATGAAAAAGTTTTTTTTTTTTGCAAGAAAATTACTTTGAACCCCCAAACATTATATATTTTTTTAAAGCAAATGCCCTACAGATTAAAATGGTGGGTGTTTCATTTTTTTTTTTCACACAGTATTTGCGCAGCGATTTTTCAAACGCATTTTTTGGGGAAAAAACACACTTTTTTAAATTTTAATGCACTAAAACACACTATATTGCCCAAATGTTTGATGAAATAAAAAAGATGATCTTAGGCCGAGTACATGGATACCAAACATGACATGCTTTACAATTGCGCACAAACGTGCAGTGGCAACAAAATAAATACATTTTTAAAAGCCTTTAAAAGCCTTTACAGGTTACCACTTTAGATTTACAGAGGAGGTCTATTGCAAAAATTACTGCCCTCGATCTAACCTTCGCGGTGATACCTCACATGCATGGTGCAATTGCTGTTTACATTTGACGCCAGACCGCCGCTTGCGTTCGCCTTAGTGCGAGAGCAGGGGGCGACAGGGGTGCTTTTTTTTTTTTTTTTTTTTCTTTATTTTTTTTTGCTTTTTTATCTTATTTTTAAACTGTTCCTTTCATTTTTATTTTTTTTTAATCATTTTTATTGTTATCTCGGGGAATGTAAATATCCCCTATGATAGCAATAGGTAGTGACAGGTACTCTTTTTTGAAAAAATTGGGGTCTATTAGACCCTAGATCTCTCCTCTGCCCTCAAAGCATCTGACCACACCAAGATCGGTGTGATAAAATGCTTCCCCAATTTCCCAATGGCGCTATTTACATCCAGCGAAATCTAAGTCATAAAATGCTCGTAGCTTCCGGTTTCTTAGGCCATAGAGATGTTTGGAGCCACTCTGGTCTCCGATCAGCTCTATGGTCAGCTGGCTGAATCACCGGCTGCATTCTCAGGTTCCCTGTTGAGACAGGAGAGCCAGAGAAAAACACGGAAGACGGTGGGGGGGGGGCATTCCCTCCCACGGCTTGTAAAAGCAGTCTAGAGGCTAATTAGCCGCTAGGATTGCTTTTACATGAAAGCCGACCGCTGGCTGAAAAGAATGATACCAAGATGATACCTAAACCTGCAGGCATCATTCTGGTATAACCACTCAAAGTTGTGAATGGCGTACCTGAAGACAAAAAAATGGTTAACAATAAAGCACAGTAAACGGTAAAGTATAAAAAATTGCATACCTGAAAAGCAAACATGATAAAGCATAATAACAATAAAACATTGCAGAATAGAATACAGTAAAAAAGAGCAGAACAATAGAGAGAATAGAGAGAGAGAGAACAATAAAACGACAACTATTTTTTTTTATTTTATATATATATATATATATATATATATATATATATTTTTTTTTTTTACACTTTTTTTGTAACTAACTTTTATAACTGTAACCGGTTCCAGGTTCGGGTCTCTCAAAATGCGATGGCATCTTGGGAGACCCTGTGAAAGTGTGCCTAGTCTGTGCAATGCTGTACCCTACGCTAATACTCAACTAGTGTATGGTAGCGTTCAAAACATTCACCAATGCAAAGACCAGGATTGTCAGGACAGGAGGGACAATAATAGCGGGTGTCACGCCTATATCCGCGCTAGCTGCAGACACAATATCTTTTTTGGGGGCGTTCGCTGGGTAGGGGTACTCGGGAGGACATAAAGAAAATGCCTCTCATGCAGCCGACTGCATTTGGTTGGGGATGTGAATGGGGGAAGTACGGGCGCTGCAGAAGCGGTGGGTTCCCAATTAGGATTGGCGAATGCAGTAGGAAGGGCACTATGGGCACGACGGGCCTGTGTTTGTCTTTCTGGTGGCAGCGGGACACTACTTGTGCTTGCCACCTCACCAGCTTGAACTGCACTTATGGGACTCGCCACGTCACCAAGTGTTACTGCAGTGCTGGTTTGACTACGACCGGGGTGTACTAGGCCGCTGGCGCTTGCCAGTTCACCAAAACGCTACCAAAAAATCTGTTAGCGATCGCAGGGATCAGGCCTGACTCTGCGAACGCTGCAGTTATGCGTTTTAGTCTTTTGTAAGTGACAGTGATCGATCGATACTGCACTTGGGTGGGCTGGGCTGGGCCGGGCGGAGGGGCAAAACGCAGGTGCTAACAGGTATCTGGGCTGATCCCGCTAACACTGCGTTTGTGAGAACCCTAAACTGCTGGGGATGCTAGTATAGATCTGATCGGATCAGATATTGATCCGTTCAGATACTATACCACTAAGGGTGGTGTACGGTGCGTGCGTGGGTGTTAGCGGTACTGGCGCTAACCTGACGCTGCCTGGGGCTGGTGCTTGCCAGTTCACCAAAATACTACCAAAAAAACTGTTAGCGATCGCAGGGATCAGGCCTGACTCTGCGAACGCTGCAGTTATGCATTTAGTGTTTTGTAAGTGTCAGTGATCGATCGATACTGCACTTGGGTGGGCTGGGCCGGGCGGAGGGGCAAAACGCAGGTGCTAGCAGGTATCTGGGCTGATTCCGCTAACACTGCGTTTTTGGGAACCCTAAACTGCTGGGGACGCTAGTATAGATCTGATCGGATCAGATATTGATCCGTTCAGATACTATACCACTAAGGGAGGCGTATGCTGCGTGCGTGGGTGTTAGCGGTACTGGCGCTAACCTGACCCTGCCTGGGGCTGGTGCTTGCCAGTTCACCAAAATACTACCAAAAAAACTGTTAGCGATCGCAGGGATCAGGCCTGACTCTGCGAACGCTGCAGTTATGCGTTTAGTCTTTTGTAAGTGACAGTGATCGATCGATACTGCACTTGGGTGGGCTGGGCTGGGCCGGGCGGAGGGGCAAAACGCAGGTGCTAGCAGGTATCTGGGCTGATCCCGCTAACACTGCGTTTTTGGGAACCCTAAACTGCTGGGGACGCTAGTATAGATCTGATCGGATCAGATATTGATGCGTTCAGATACTATACCACTAAGGGAGGTGTATGCTGCGTGCGTCAGTGTTAGTGGTACTGGCGCTAATCTGACGCTGCCTGGGGCGACGCATATCACCGCCGGGCGATCAGGGGGCTAAACCTTTATTCGGTAATAAACGGCGGGTGCCCTGACACTATAAAAAATAAACAAACTAACCAGCGTCAACCGTAACGGTTATACGGTGATCAGTGGTGAAAGGGTTAACTAGGGGGCAATCAAGGGGTTAAAACATTTATTCGGTAGTATATGGGGGTCCCTGACGCTATAAAACGCTGACGGCGAACCTAAATATTTATGTCCCTAACTAGCGTCACCAGCGACACTAATACAGCGATCAGAAAAATGATCGCTTAGTGACACTGGTGACAGGGGGTGATCAAGGGGTTAAAACTTTATTAGGGGGGGTTAGGGGGGTACCCTAGACCTAAAGGGGGGTAATACTCACTGTCCCAACACTAACTGTCACAAACTGACACCAATGCAGTAATCAGAAAAAAAAAAAAAAAAACTGCTGGTGTCAGTTTGTGACAGGGGGGGGGGGGTGATTGGGGGGCGATCGGGGGGGGGGATCGGGGTGTTTTGTGTGCCTGGCATGTTCTACTGTGTGTGTGTGTGTTGGTGCACTCACATTGATGTCTTCTCTCCTCGGGCCGGAACGGAAATTACCGAGCCGAGGAGAGATGACATCATTTCCTTTGCTGCTGTTTAGCATACAGCAGCAAAGGAATGATTCGATTGGCCGGCGGCGATCGCGAGGGGGGGGCCACGAACGGATGGTCTCCCCCTCACCACCGATCGCCGGGGCACAAAGGACGACCGCCTCGGGCACCGGGGGGGGGTCCGATCGGACCCCCCACCCGCGGAAGGCAAATCACGTACACTGTACGTGATTTTGCCTGTCCGTGCCACTTTGCCGACGTACATCGGCGTGAGGCGGTCGTCAAGTGGTTAAGGAGACATTCAGCTACATATCTATCCTCTGTTGGGCCTGAGCCCAGACTGGAAGAGGCTAGTAGCACTTTCACAGGCCTAGAAATTGGCCGTATTGGCTTGGCCCCCCGAACCGCACGTCAAGTGCGTGACCGTTATGTGAATTATTTTAATGGTCGGGGGGCCATTGCTATTCAGCAACAGCTATAATTTATTTTCAAAAAGAAAAAAGAAAATTTGTTTATCTAAATATCTTGTTTTTATTGTTGTTTACCTTTAAGTTATGTCTGTCTCCTAGTGCATTTGTAGTAGTGTCAAGTGCATTTAGCTTTAGTTAATCAGGCCCACAAAAACAAACCCCAAATGTTGACTTCAAGAAACAGCCACACACATTGTATAGGGTAAAAAATTTTACTTGGTGCACATTGAAAGGTGCATTTTGTATCATATTTTTGTAAATTTTTTGTTCTTTTTATTTTGTAAAAAAATATTTTACGTTGTGTAAAAAAATTATCTTTTACTAAATTATTCAAGCCATTTTTTCAAAAATATATAGACCTTTATCTCAAAACATTTACATACACAACAGTGTTTTTATAAACAAAACTTACAATACATTAACTTACAAAGTTCAATATTTCGAGAACGGTGCATGTAATGTCACCCTTGCAGAAATTGCTCATTTATAAGATGCTCAAAATTGAGCTTTACTAAAGGGTCAAGTCAACATGTGCTATCTCCTATCATGGGAGAGCAATGTACATGTTTTGTGTGTGCAATCCCATTTTTGGTTGCTCTCACCACCCAAGATTTTTCAGGATGAAGGGTTTGCAAACACAAAACAAGTACATTGCTAACCCATGATGGAAGATAGCACATGATGACACACCGTGTGCATCACACAATGTAAATTTGGGTATACCCCAAAACTTGAAAAAACAATTTTTAAAACAAAATAACTTCCCAAGGAAATGAAGAACATGATTGATGTTTTTAGGCCAAACGTGATTATATTCTGCCCAAAACATCAATCATGTTCTTCATTTCCTGTTGCATGGAGTCCAGGCGAAGTTTCATGCTGTTAATTTGGTCACGCATTTGATCTATGTGGCCATTCCACAGCATTATCTGGCCAATTAGTCTTAGCGCACTGTCTGTGGTGAAGTGCTCTGCCGCTTGGCCTTCCACAACCAGAAACTCACCTAAAACGAGTGAATAAAAACAAGGTTTACAATATGCACGCCAAAATACAGTAACTCAAGCTGGGGTGTCAGTCACTCACTTGGTGGGCTTGAAACCTCGCACACTTCCTCCACCTCTCCTTCCTCAAGGTCGTCGGGTGGGCGTGGTCTTGGGCTGGGGCTTGGGGTATCTTGGGCCTCAGGCTGGTGACTTGGGGGGTCCTGAGATCCTTGGACTGTTGTCTGAGTCTTTTCTCCCCTATGAGATTAGAAAAAAAGGTAAAGTTAAAACACACTGATCTTTTATGTTTTAATAAATAAAGTAAAATGTTGGTTATGATTTTTTTGCCAATTTTGCATCATAATAAATGTGGAAGACAGGATGAACATTACCTCTGAACAACAATTATAAAGAATGCATATTTTTGGGCAAGTTTCACAGATGCTGACACCTCAATGATCTCCTATGTGTATTACCCCTCAAAAATTTAGTTATGGTCACATAGTACACTAGAAAATGCATTTCCTTAGCAAAATGCGTGGGAATGCTGAATAGCTAAATGGCTAAAATGACCGCCATCAAAACTGCCCCATCATATTCCTCTATTATAAATCAGTACATGGTGTGTCTGTCCCCTCCCCCCGGGCTCTGTAATCAGAGCTGAGATGCTCCGGCCACCTCCCCCCCTGTGTATAACAGAAGCTTTGGTAACCATGGCAACAAAACAAACACAGTACACTCTGATTAATGTCTAAAATTACACGAAATGACCTCTAAACAAAAAGCTTTTTCTCCAAAAATTATAAAAATATCAAACTGAAAAGATATAGCCAGATAGATGAATATTTAGTGAACATTGTAAAGTTTGTTTGGTGTCTCTAGGTGAAAGTATGAAGGAGCTGAAACTTTTGGGAGCGGAAGAAGAATTTGAGGATTTCAAGCATGCTCCCATTGAATTCAATGTTTAAAAAAGTGAAAAAAAACTTATTATTTAATAAAGTATAAATGGTAGTAAAAAAGTTGAAAATGACCACACATCAGCTAAAAGAGACGAACATTTTAATAGTTGAATGGTTTTAATAGCTGAAAGTATGCAGAAGTTACGCAGAGCCAAAAAACGTACAGAATAAAATTCCAATTAAATATTTCAAAAAATAAAATCGAAGAACAATAGTGGGACTGCTAAATCATTCCCACTAACTATAGTGCTCGTGAGTCCAGATGTGGAAACAGCTGCTGTGTCCTGTCCCTACATTACACTGAATCATTTTTGATGAAGCATTATATTTTCAAACACATCTACACCACATCAACTCATTGTGGGAATTCGCCAAATTATCAAGCCATAAATGTATGTCCAACCCTGTCCCATCGTATTTGGCGAAAAAATAACGTCACTTTATAAAGTATCTGATCTATTCCAAAGAACGGTATTTACGAACGATGCAGAAAAACCGCCAAAAATAAGGATCAGCGTGCAAGTTCTGTATCTCAATAGTAAAACACAAGTACTTACTTTTTTTCAGCAGCTTCTTTATTCGCCAATATTGTTCTGGCTCACGACTTTTGATGTCAGACCACCGCTTCCGCAATTGTTCTTTCGAACGTTTTGTACCAAATTTATCTTCCAGAGCGGTGACAACTGAGGACATTATTTTGTCCTTCCTCATATTGGGTCGTGTGTACGGTCCTTTTTTGCCATCGTAGTCCTCCCTTCTTAATATGGACACCATCTCCACCATCTCTTCAAAAGCCATGTTGGTGGCCTTATATCTCCTCCGGGATGTGGATGTTTGGGGCTCCGGGCTTTCCTCCGCGCTACTTCCACTTAATCGCTCCGCCATCTTTTGCTATCTACTCCCACTGCGCAACGAAGAGTGAAGGGGCGGGGCCAAATCGTACTTACGAACGTCAGGGGCGGGCGACGCAGGCGGAGCATGACACATGCGCAGTGTATATAAAGCTAGTACGATGGCCTACGTATGTCCGTGCGGAAGTAGCGAGCGGCACAAACGAAGGTAAGATTAAAGAGTGTGTGTGTGTGTGTGTGTGTTTGTGTGTGTCCCCGTGTGTGTCCCCTAGATTACAACACAAACTAATCCTGAGATTTGGGACTGACATTTAAGTTTTGATCTTGTGTCTTGTCTTGCAGAAATAATGAATCCCTTTAAAGAGGAAGAGTTTTTGATCCATTTCATTGATCTATATGAGCAGAAGAAAAACCTCTGGGAGGTCAAACACCCCCAATATTATAATCGTGATGTTAGGAAGGCAACACTGGCCACACTTTTAGAGTTTGTGAAGACTCGACTCCCCCAGGCAGACCTCAAGTTTGTGGAAAAGAAAATAGGTATCTTGCGTAATATGTATAAGCGGGAACACAGGAAAATCCAGGAGTCGCTGAGATCCGGGGCAGCAGCTGACCAAGTTTATGTACCCAAGTTGTGGTATTACCACAAACTGCGATTCCTGGATGAGCAGACCGAAGCCAGGCAATCCCTTTCCACCCTTCCCCCCACCCTTCCCCCCACCCTTCCCTCCAGCCTTCCCTCCAGCCTTCCCTCCAGCCTTCCATCCACCTCCACCCCAGCTGAGGAGACCCAGGATGAACTGGGCCTTTTCACCATAGATGAAGTGGATGCGCCCAGCTTCAGCCAAGTATACTTTTTTTGAAGATTTTGGGATTGTGTAAATGTTATTAATGATGTTAAGGTGTTAATTTTGAAAGTGCTTCATCAAAAATCACTTCTGCACAAAGAGTAATATGTAGACATATCACTAGACAGTAGTGGCCAAATATATACGTAACTTCAGATCTTGTTGATCATCTGAAATAATGGTGTGGTCAAATAGATAGCCTTTACTATTTTGTGTAATTATCTTTGAAAGTTAGGAGCTGAAAATTGTGTGTGATTGCATAACAGAAAATTACAACTATGTCCCTTTTTTTTACACAGGATGACCTCAGCCAGGAGGAGGCCTTGCCCAGTGAGAGAGAGGAGGAGGCCTTGCCCAGTGGGAGAGAGGAGGAGGCTGTGGCTGGGCCAAGTAGAAGCCGCACGGAGTGCCAGGTGCCTCCCCTCCGCATTCTACACAAAAGGCCCAGGAGGATGACTGCAACAGAGCAGGAATCCCTAGAGCTCATACGGGAAGCAAGCCTGATCCTGAGTAAACCTCCCAATGCAGAGGAGGCGTATGGCACCTATATAGCCTGCAGATTACAGGAGTTGGAAAAGGGCCAACGCCTCCTCTGTGAGGGTCTATTTTTCCAGGCTTACCAGAAGGGCTTGAGAGGGGAGCTTACTGCTAACACATATATAGCAGATGAAGGCACTCCTACTCCTCCTCCTCCTCCTCCTCCTGCCCCAAGTACACCACCAGAGGCACAACCTCCGAGGAAGGCTGCAGAGAAGCGTGGAGGGAAGGCTGCAGAGAAGCAAGGAGGGAAGGCTACACGGAAGAGTCGAAAGTGATTGCCTGGTTTCTGTCTGTTCTGACTGTGCTCCCTGTGCTCCCTATAGTCGCAAGATACCTATTTTCTTGTCCTCAAACTTGATGTGTGTCCTGGGGGACGAAAGGCTTCCCAGATTCTAAAAGTGTGTCCAGTGTTGCCTTCCTAATTTTTTTGTTTATAAAATAAATACTTTTTGGTTTACCTTACATTCTTGCCTATGTCTTTTGATTAAAAAACGCCATTTTGTTTGGGAGTAGGCAGGTACAGGTCGAAAAGACTATGGGGTTGATTTGAGAAAAGCAAATAGTCTGTGCACTTTGCAGAGGGCAGTTGCCCTCTGCAAGTGCAATTGCTCCAGAGCATCAGAAATTATTTAAAAGCTTGACTTTGCAAAGAGTACCCAATCCTGTGCAAGTAAAAGAAAAAAAAAACATTTTTGCTTGCACATGATTGGATGATGGAAGTCAGCAGAGCTGCTTCACATTTAATAAAGCTTGGGAGCAACTGCTCTTGCAGAGGGCAAATGCAATTTCCAAAATGCACAGGCTTTTTACCTTTAGGAAATCAAGCCCTATGTGTGTTTTTGTCAAATAAAAAGAATTTATTTTGATTTTACATGATTTTAGGAATAAATCAGCAGAGCTTCCCCGAATTTAAGCTCTTCCCCTCAGTTTTTCAGCGACTGCACTTCCAACAAGTGCACTTGGTGTGCAATTTCTCAAGTGAATGTTTCACTTGATATTCTTTTTTTTTTTTTTTTTTTTCTGCCACCTCAGAAAATTCCTAGAGAGACTAATTCAGCTTTCTCACTCATATATGTCTCTTCTCATCTCTTCATCACTGTGGCGTATAAATTTTATTTTTAATGGAAGGACACAACAGTGGTTTACAAAAAAATAGTTATATAAAACCTACCCTCACCTGATGAGGCTCAACCCCTAGTTCCCCTTCTCTAAAGTTCACTTGATATTCTTAAATGATTTAAGCCTTTTGTCAAAAACAAGCTCGGGGGAAGCTCTGCTGATTTTTCCCGAAAATCATGTCAAATAAAAATTAATTGTTTTGGTTTGGGCTTCCTTGCATGTGCCCCTCGGATCCACAGCGAACACACTTCTAAATGCTCTTTATGTGGAATTATATGTATAATTAGCAATTGGAGTGAAAAATGATTTTGCCTTTGTTAAATACACCCCCCTATGTCTAATGAACAAGGGACAACAACCTCATTAAGGTTCTTTAAAACAACACAAAATATGAATGTTAATTGTGGTAACTTGAAAATACACACCAAAAATGTGGTTAGCATTTAACACACATTGTAAAATAGCTAAAGTGTTGAAATAAAAAAATAAAAAAAAATAAAAAAAATCTATTTTAAAATTTAAAAGTTATGGAGATCTGGCTGTTACAAAATATTATATTAGTCATGGCAGGAGGATAAATCATGAAGAAAGAAGTTTGTGAGAACTCTGTGTGAATATAAAGCAGAAAAACAACTTCATTCCTCTCGCATTATCAATCCTAAAAAAAGGCTGTATTAAAAGACGACAGAAGAGGAATGTGCTAGCTTCAAGACGAAGGCTAGTTTTACCAGAGCGAGCGCTTCCGTCTTGTAATTGCTTCAGAGCATGCGTCAGTTTGAGTTCGTCGGACTAGCACACAGACGATCGGTTTGTCCGCTAGAAAGAAGAGTCCGTCTGATAAATTTTAAACAAGTTTCAAATCTAATTCCGTCCAACTTTTTAGAAAACAAAGTCCGCTGGAGCCCACACACATCGAATTGTCCGACGAAATCCAGTCCGCCGGGCAAAGTCCGCCGTAATGTCCGCTCGTGTGTACGCGGCATAAGAGAATCCGGTAGGCTGGTTGTACCCAACAACTTGGACATTCACCCTGCCCATTAAGGCCGGGTTCACATATGTGTGGCTGCAGTTTGCAAAAACTGTTTTTTCATCATGTGATGGACAAAGTGTGATGCGTCTTTGGTACAGGTTCTCTTAATAAGACATCAGTGGTCAACGGTCTAAAAGACCCCTAATATCTCACCTGTCCCCCAGACGCTCAATTAGCTTCTTCTCCATCTAGAATGACACCAGGACCTGGAAATTATGTTTTCACATCACTTTCACGTCATTAACAGTAAGGGAAGATCAGCAAACAGATCTTTACTGATTTGCCTCACCTCTACCTAGCGGCAACTGACATGTTGGTCCCAGGACCGCTGACGGGTGTGCGGAGCCCAGGAAACACGGCAGAGGCATGTGTCAGATGAGGACCGACATCACAGCCACCAAATTGCTTCCATCTGACAGCCAACAGTCTGATGTGTAGTAGTGTAGGACTGGCCAGAGAGGGACTACTTTGATGCAGTTGGCCAGCTTAAACATGCATTGCAATGCATGTGAACTAAAAATCCCTCTTTTTTATGCAAAGTTTGCTAGAAAGGGTGTTGAAAGCAGTGTGCAGAGGGTTCTTTCTGAATTTTTACTCTTCTACAAAGACATTCTTTTGAAACCACCAAGTGTATTGTATCCTGAACTACTTTTGCAGTTCTTTTGATAGAAACATAAGCTACAGGCCTTCTGGAGACCCAGGGAATTGGATTATGTAATAAAACTTGTCTTTCCACAAACCTTCACAGCTCCCATTCTATTCTTTGACATTGAACAGTCACCTGTGTGCATGGCTTTTTTTCAGCAGGAACACAAGGGAGCAGGGGTGTGCTGGAGAGTCTATTGATTCTGGTTGCTGGAGGATCTGTTGTCACTCAGGGGGGATTTGTTGCTGGGGAGGTCTATTATTATTGGTGGGGCATCTATTTTTTGCTGGGGGGACCTACTGTATTGTTATATTGCGGTCTATTGTTGTTTGGGAGATATTTTGTTGGGGGGGGGGGGGGGTCTGTTGTTGCGGGGGGGATCTATTGGTCCTGGGTCTGGATCAATTGTTGTGGGTGGATCTATTACTGCTGGCTGCAGATGATTGTGCTCAGAGCTGGATGTGTGACAGAGGCAAGGGATGAGTCCGAAGGGGGAGCACCTGCACTTAGTCTCTGAGAAAAAAAGCCCTGCCTTTGTAACTACATAAATGCTGGGGTATATTCCTGACACTCATCAGCAGTAAAGAAGCTGTTAAGATAAGCTGTGCAATGTCTTTATCATTATAGATAGGGAGGAGCTCAGACGTGTTTGAATTCCAGTCTGAACCCACCTCAGAGAGCCCGCCATGAAGTTGTCCCTGTACTGGGCTAATCATAAGAAGCCAAGGCATTCTCTGCCCCACAGCCATGCATATACATGTCAATTGTATAAGCATAATGAGAATGAGGGACACAGCCAGAGCCCAGGCAGCAGGGGGAATTGCATGTGGACAGAGTGTGTGATCAGTGCGGCGGGTGGGGGAAATTACTGTAACCGATCTTCTATGTGGCTCTCCCTGCAGCTGCTGAAATCTGCCAGGAAGGAGAGGAGATGCCGGCTTTTAGCTGCTGCAGGGAGAGCCACACAGAAGATCAGTTCCAGTAATTTTCACCCACCCACACTGATCTGTCCACATACGATTTCAAAATAAAAGTATTTCACACAAAAATGTGCACTGCTTTTTCAGCGCTCCTAGACAAACAAGTGTCCATCATAAGTGTAGAGTCCCAAATGGAATCTCAAATGGAGGGTGAGAATGGGTGGAGAAGGGTCCAAAAAACTCCTGCAGCTCCTCCTCAGTCAGATCTGGGATGAATCTCAATGCAACATGAGAAGAGAGCAAGCACAAGGCACTAAAGTTAGTTTAACCACAAAGACACCAATAAATTAAGCATAGCACACTTACATTATAAAATCTTGATTAACAGCATACAGGAGCCGAGGCAAGAATGCAGGCATCAGATAGATAACAAATGAGTGCAGCCCAGTGACGTATCATCCATGGACACACACACACTGCACCCTTGGACGCTTTAAGGCACCAAGATGGGGGAGCAGTGCCATGCACTGTCAGGTGTTTAGAGGGATCCCCTGCACACCTGACCAACAGCACAAGGAGCAGGAGGAGACCGGTCCCAAAGAGAAGATTGGATCAGAGTGCACCATCCCTCAGTAGAAGCGCTATATATTTGAGCAGCGGGGGCCCAGCCCACAGGTGGATGGCTGGATGATCCATGCACAGCACCCACCTGCAGCCTGGACAGAGCGGGGTCAGACAGTAGGAGTTGGGAGCCGGGCATTGGAGCGGAGCAAAGAGCACAGGGTGCATTCTTTGAAGTGGCAGGATGTAGCCAGGGCAATGCATGGGCACAAGGGGCACCTACCCCGGGTGCTGGCTTAACCTTTATTGAGAAGGGCTCACTGGGAACTTCAGCGTTCTCCTTCTAACTGAACGGGCAAACTGTCATTCTTCCTCGGGCCTTACGCCACGGTGTACTGGTTCCCCAACTCCTCCGTTCCAGCAACCCAAACTCTTCCTTATCCCTTCTACTTGCTGCAACTATTAACCACCCCCCTTTCACTAAGCTCCACTCTGCCCTCAGCTTGCTCTCCTTCCGGTCACCTTACCTTCTTCTCTGTTCTTCGTTTGGCTCATCTCACTTCCACCCTCCGTGTACACCTGTCTTCCCTGCAAAACCATGTAGTAAGTCAGCACCAATCCTCCTGTTTATTTTATCTCTTCATCTTCTGTCTTATCTCCCGCTGCCCCCCCTCCTGTGATGCTGCCCTCCTCTTGTGACACTGTCCCCCTCCTGTCCCGCTGCCCGCCTCCTGACCCGGTGCCCCCCTCCTGTGACGCTGCCCCCTCCTGTCCCGCTACCCCCCCTGTGACACTGCCCCTCTTCTGTCTCTCTGTCCCACTCCTGTGATGCTGGCCCCCTCCTGTAACACTGCCCTCCTCTTGTCTCACTTCCTCCCTCCTGTGCTGCAGTCCCCCTCCTGTAACACTGCCCCCCTACTGTCCCGCTACCCCCTCCTGTTCCTCTGCCCACCTCCTGTGACCCTGGACCTCTGCCTTGCGTTTTCACCCCGGGAATCTAGAGGCTGCTCAAGGTGGTGAAGTCTGTACGAGCTGTCTATACACACGCACACACATGCCCATATATGGGATGTCTCAATCCTGCCTTAGAGTGCCAGGATTGGGACACTCCTTTCCCAGCACATACTACCCACCGCCATACACTCTGCACTCCTCTCCTGTACGTACTACCCACCACCATACACTCCACACCCCTCTCCTGTACATACTACCCACCGCCATACACTCCATACTCCTCTCCTGTACATACTACCCACCGCCATACACTCCACACCCCTCTCCTGTACATACTACCCACTGCCATACACTCCACACCCCTCTCCTGTACATACTACCCACTGCTGTACACTCCAAACTCCTCTCCTGTACATACCACCCACCGCCATACACTCCACACCCCTCTCCTGTACATACCACCCACCGCCATACACTCCACACCCCTCTCCTGTACATACTACCCACCACCATACACTCCGCTATATACATTCCCTATTTAACATCACCACATTCTGCACTATGTAAGTCCTCTCAGACTCTATTTAACCACACCCACTTTAAGCCACGCCTGATGTTTATTGCAATTTAAACCAGGCCCACCCTTTGCCACAGCGAGCTTTGCGTGCCGCATTTTAGTTTTCCTCAATGTTTAGGGCCCACTTTTGATCTTGCACACGGGTCCACTGATTTCATGATACGCCCTGGTACAGCCGAGCAGGGCGAGCAGTAGTGTGAACAGTGGGAACATCTAGCACAGCCAGGGATTGGCGAGCAAGCTGACGGGGTGTGCAGCCACACTGTCAGAGAGCTCACCTCGGCAGGCAGGGTGCTCGCGGTGGTGGGCGTCGGGGCGCGTCGGCGCACGTTGGCGCGCGTGTTCCTGCGGGTCCTGTGGCGCGCGTTCCTTGCAGCTCCGGTATGCGTGTCCCGGTCAGATCTGTTGTGTATGCCGGTGTGCGGGGGCGCGCGCGCGGGCGTGTGCGGGGGCGCGTGCCTGTGCGTGACGGTGCGCGTGCACGTGCTCCGTTTGGCGCCAAACTGCCCATTTAAGCCGGCTTGTCTCTGTGATCGGTGCTGCCTGATCAACAGCTTGCCGTCCGTAGTACCTGTACCAGAACCTGTTCCTATACCCTCCAGATCTCCTGACGACCCAGCTTGCTTCCTGAACCTCCCTCTGAACTCCGCCTGCACCCGACCTTTGGCCTGTCTGACTATTCCTTTGCCTGCTCCACTGTACCTCGTTGCCTGCCTGTTGCCGAACCCAGCCTGTCTCCTGACCATCCTGCTCAGTCTCATCGCCTGTGTTCCAGCCTGCACCTGCTGTCAAAGACTGCTCTTCCACCAGCATCTGGACTTTAGTTCACAGGCTCTCATACCACTCCGCACTCTTGTGCTTCCTGTTACCTTACCAGGGGCCGCGAGTCGGACGCGTAAGGGAGCCTACCCACTGCCCAAGTGGACTCACCGGTCTGGTAAGTAGGAGTCTTATAGTATCAGGCAGCCATGACCGAGTCCGGGCAGGGGGCCTCCCCTATGGACGAACTTTGCAGACATTTGGCAGGATTAACCCAAGCAGTCAAAAGTTTACAGGAAGGTTATACCAGACTGGAGGAACGTGTTCAGGCCCTGTCTGCACCTACCAATCCTCAGGGGACTTCGTCTGCAACCGGGGCACCCTCCGTAGTCATGCTCCCTCCAGAGCCCAAAGTACCTATACCGGAGAGATTTTCTGGAGACCGTAGTAAATACCGTGCATTCCGGAATGCATGTAGTCGCTATTTTGCTCTGCAGCCTCGGACCTTCTCCCTAGAAGCCACCAAAGTGGGCTTTGTTATTTCCTTGCTGTCTGGTGAGCCCCAAACCTGGGCCCATCACCTTCTGGAACAAAAGTCGGATGCCCTGGAAAATCTGGACACCTTCTTCTTGGCGATGTCCCAACTTTATGAGGATCCTCAATTAACTGCTTCTGCTGAAGCTTCCCTGCACTCCCTTCGGCAAGGCCGCAGGGCAGCAGAGGACTATGCTGTTGAATTTAGGCGCTGGAGTTCCGATACGGCATGGAATGGCGCGGCTCTGCGTCATCAGTTTAGGATGGGTTTGTCCGATCCTCTCAAGGATGAGTTAGCACGGGTTGGGATACCTCAGACCCTGGAAGAATTAATTAACCTGTCAATCCAAATTGACCGTCGTCTGAGAGAACGACGCACCGAAAGATCTACCAGTGCCTTTCGACCCACCTGGATGCTTCCACAGGTTCCCAGTCCTCCTAGTAGGCCCTCGGCTCCTCCAACCTCTCCAGCTTTTGATACTTCGGAGCCCATGCAGCTTGGTCTGCTCCGGCCTTCCTTGACTCCTGAAGAGAAGTTACGAAGACGTAACCTTAACCTATGCCTCTACTGTGGGGAACCTGGGCACTACGCCAGCGTCTGCCCCAACAAGACGCGTAAGTGTCGTTCTTCTGCTCGTATATGTGCTACTATCATGCCAAAACCTAGTACTCACCTTACCATCTCTGTCACTTTGCAGCTTCCCGGAAAGGCTATCCAAGTTCCAGTCATCGTTGATTCCGGAGCATGCAGCTGCTTCATTGACCAGGCCTTTGCAGCTCAGCATGATATCCCACTCCGACTCAAGACCCAGAGCCTGGCTGTCCACCTTGCAGATGGTTCCGCCCTCCGTTCCGGTCCTGTCATTCAAGAGACTATCCCTGTAATAGCTACTATAAACTCTCAACACCAGGAATTCCTCTGTTTAGATGTCATTTCCTCTCCCCTGTTTCCTGTCATCCTGGGAATGCCGTGGTTGCTGGGCCATAACCCCCATATTAACTGGGTTTCTGGGAAAGTGGAGTTTCTCTCTGACTATTGCCAACAACATTGCCTGCTAAGAGTTGCCCATGAGATACCTCAACTCCTCTGCCTACACCCTGAAACCAACTCACACCAAGCCACCCCAGAACCCTACCGAGATTTCTCTGACGTATTCAGCAAGAAAGGTGCAGAGACTCTACCTCCACACAGGCCCTATGATTGCCCTATAGAGCTGCTACCTGGAACCGAGGTACCCTTCGGTAGAATATTTCCATTGACTGAGCAGGAATTGGATACACTAAAACAATACCTTGATGAGAATTTAAAGAAAAAGTTCATCCGCCCGTCCACATCTCCGGCCGGCGCAGGCATATTCTTTGTGGAAAAAAAGGATCATTCCCTTCGACCATGTATCGACTACCGGGAATTAAATCGGATAACGATAAAAAATCGCTACCCCTTACCCCTGGTGCCTGAATTATTACAGAGGCTAGGAACGGCAACTGTCTACACAAAACTGGATCTTCGCGGAGCCTATAATTTAACCCGTATCCGGGAGGGGGACGAGTGGAAAACCGCTTTTCGCACTCGTTTTGGGCATTTCGAGTATCTCGTTATGCCCTTCGGTCTATGCAATGCCCCAGCCACATTCCAACATTTTGTGAACGACATCTTCCGGGAATTTTTGGACCTCTACGTCATCGTCTACCTCGATGACATTCTCATTTTTTCATCATCATTGACTGATCATCGCAGGCACGTTCGGAATGTCCTCGCCCGGCTCAGGCAACACGGGCTGTATGCTAAACTCGATAAATGTGAGTTTGAACTCCAATGCATCCAATTCCTGGGGCTCATCATTTCAGTAGAAGGTATTAAAATGGACCCTCAAAAGGTGTCCGCCATCCTGGACTGGCCCGCACCTACGGACAGAAAGGGGGTCCAACGCTTCGTTGGATTTTCCAATTTCTATAGGAAATTCATCAGAGACTTTTCCAAGATCATCGCCCCCATTACTGAACTAACAAAACAGGGAACCCGATTCTGCTGGACCCCCAGGGCTCAATTAGCTTTTGAAAAATTAAAAGGATTATTCACATCGGCCTCCATCCTCAAACACCCTAACTCTGCCTTGCCATTCGTGTTGGAGGTTGATGCCTCAGAAGTCGCAGTAGGAGCAGTACTCTCCCAGCGTCAGGGCCCCAAGGCCCTTCTGTTTCCAATAGCTTTTTTTTCTCGCAAATTATCAGTGTCTGAAAGAAACTACGATGTAGGAGACCGGGAGCTTCCGGCCATCAAGATGGCTCTGGAGGAGTGGCGCTATCTTTTGGAGGGTGCTGTACATCCTATTCTAATTTACACTGACCACAAAAACTTGGAGTATTTGAGATCTGCCAAGAGACTAAAACCACGACAAGCCAGATGGGCGCTCTTCTTCTCTCGCTTTCAATTTCATATAACCTACAGACCCGGCTCCAAAAACATCAAACCAGACGCCCTCTCACGAATGTTCCATGACTCCAAAGAAACCGTCCCTCTGGACACTATCCTGCCTGCGGGAAATTTTTTACTACTTCAGGGGGATTTAATCTCCAGAATAAGGCAAGCTTCCACAACTATACCCCAACCCACTGAGACCAGCCTAAGAGATGGTTTACTCTGGCATAAGGAGAAGATCATGGTTCCTGAGAGCCTTAGAGTGCTAGAGCTTTGCCATGACCACAAGTTGGCTGGGCACTTCGGGGCCCAGAAGACAACCGAACTGGTGCAGCGCACCTTTTGGTGGCAACAGTTGGCCGAGGATTGTAGGAATTACGTCAGTTCCTGCCACACATGTGCCCGAAGCAAGAATATTCGGACGAAGGCCTGGGGCTTACTGAAACCCTTGCCCATTCCTGACAGACCCTGGAAAATGATTGCGATGGATTTCATTGTGGAACTGCCCCCATCCGAAGGTTTCTCTACCATCTTTGTCATAATTGATAGATTGTCAAAAATGGCTCACTTCTTGCCCATGAAAGGCACACCCTCAGCCATGGAAACGGCGAAGATCTTCGTCAAAGAAATCGTGAGATTACATGGGGTTCCCTCTAATATCGTCTCGGACCGTGGTGTTCAATTCACCTCCAGGTTCTGGAGGGCATTGTGTGGTTCCCTCGAAATTGAACTAGCGTTCTCTTCAGCCTATCACCCTCAGACAAACGGCCAGACGGAGAGAACCAACCAAACCTTGGAGCAATACCTCCGTTGTTTCTCGGCCTTTTCCCGGGATGACTGGGTTTCTCTGCTACCAGTTGCGGAGTTTTCATACAATAACTCCCTGCACTCAGCCATCAACCAGACACCATTTTTTGCCAATTATGGATTTCATCCCTCCTTTCTACCCAGCTGAATACCTGAATGCTCCCTCCCTGCAGTGACCGAGACATTGGAATTCTTCTCTACCAATAATAAACTTCTGCAGGAAACAATGGCCCAATCCCAGGCTTCTTATAAAAAAATGTTCGACAAGAAGAGGCGTGGGGAACTTATCCTGAAGCCTGGCAATCAAGTGTGGCTATCTACAACTAACTTAAAAATGGCTTGCCCCTCTAGGAAACTAGGGCCTAAATTCATGGGACCCTTCCCGGTGAGAAGAAAAATAAACGACGTAGCGTACGAGCTCAGTCTGCCGGACTCCTTTAAAATACACCCGGTTTTCCATGTGTCCTTACTGAAACCGGTCGCTCCTGATCCTTTCCCCAACCGTAGTACCAGTCCTCCTGGGCCTGTTATGATCAATAACGAGGAAGAGTTTAAAATCGAGGCAATCCTGGACTGTAGAAAAAGGCGCAATCAAATACAATTTCTCATCAAGTGGAAGGGGTATGGACCCGAGGATAATTCCTGGGAGCCTGAGAGCAATCTTCACGCTGAAGAACTGCTGCAAGCCTTTAAAGATTCTCATGCAACCAGGTTGGCCCAACTAGGCATTCGGAGGCTGCCCTTGAGGGGAGGGGCACTGTCAGAGAGCTCACCTCGGCAGGCAGGGTGCTCGCGGTGGTGGGCGTCGGGGCGCGTCGGCGCGCGTTGGCGCGCGTGTTCCTGGGGGTCCTGTGGCGCGCGTTCCTTGCAGCTCCGGTATGCGTGTCCCGGTCAGATCTGTTGTGTATGCCGGTGTGCGGGGGCGCGCGCGGGTGTGTGTGGGGGGGCTTGCCTGTGCGTGCCGGTGCGCGTGCACATGCTCCGTTTGGTGCCAAACTGCCCATTTAAGCCGGCTTGTCTCTGTGATCGGTGCTGCCTGATCAACAGCTTGCCGTCCGTAGTACCTGTACCAGAACCTGTTCCTATACCCTCCAGATCTCCTGACGACCCGGCTTGCTTCCTGAACCTCCCTCTGAACTCCGCCTGCACCCGACCTTTGGCCTGTCTGACTATTCCTTTGCCTGCTCCACTGTACCTCGTTGCCTGCCTGTTGCCGAACCCAGCCTGTCTCCTGACCATCCTGCTCAGTCTCATCGCCTGTGTTCCAGCCTGCACCTGCTGTCAAAGACTGCTCTTCCACCAGCATCTGGACTTTAGTTCACAGGCTCTCATACCACTCCGCACTCCTGTGCTTCCTGTTACCTTACCAGGGGCCGCGAGTCGGACGCGTAAGGGAGCCTACCCACTGCCCAAGCGGACTCACCGGTCTGGTAAGTAGGAGTCTGATACACAATGAGAGAGAGTGCAGCTGTCAAATCCAGCCTGTGGTGTCAGGGATGGGCGGGGCAGATATGCATAGCTCCCAACTGTTCCTGATTCCGAGGGACTGTCCCTGATTTGGAGCAATGTCCCTCTGTCCCTCTTTCCCCCTCATTTGTCCCTCATTTTGGTCTAATCTCTATAGTTGTATATAAAATGCACTTTTTATCTTTCAAAAAGTGTTTCCCAGTGCTAAACCTTTCATTCAAATTCTAAATCGCTGCATTTGTACATTTTAAAAGCCAATATAAAGGAGTAGTAGTGTTTAAAAAAAAAGCCCATGTGGAGTTAATTAACCTTTTTTTTGCTCCTTTAAGGGGGTGTGGCAGGGGGCATGTCCTATGCCTACATACGTTTGGTAGTAGGTGTCCCTCATTCCCATCTCAAAATGTTGGGAGGTATGGATTTGTGTTTTAGGGGCTCTGTCCCTTTTGCAAACATTCCGTTCATAAGGAAACAGCTGGCATCTATACAGTGCTGGCCAGGGAAGAAGGTGGCAAGGGTAGAACCAATTGGAACTACTAACAATGCACCCACAGTGGTGTATAATAAACCTGAATGTTACACCACTGTGGGTGCACATGCAGTAGTTCCAATTGGTCCTGCCCATTGCCAGCTTTCCCCCGACCAGCACTGTATGCCAGCTGTTTCTCTATGAATGGGTTGCTTGAAAATGGGGTGGAGCCCCTAAAACACATATTGGCCCCACCCATCCCTAACATGCACTCTCTCTCATTGCGACTTCACACCCCGCCGGCTTGCCCACAATTCCTGACTGTGTTAGATGTTCACACTGCTGCACGTCCTGCTCGGCTGGAAGTTAGCTTAATATAATGAACAGGTGGAGTAATGAGGGACAAAGCCCCTGAACACTGGGACATGTAAGAAAATCCTGCCTAATCCGGGATAAGTGTGGTTGTTGGGCAGGAAATGCCCCTGCAATATTGACAGCTTCCTGGTGGACTTGCTTAGGTGGGTTCAGACTAGGCTCCAAACATGCCTGAGCTCATCAATAATTACAATCAAGGATGTGACTAACTATTACTAGATATACCATGACCTGGATAAATGGATAAAAGTTTGAATTTGAAAGTGCGCTTCTCATTTTTTAAGTAACTATTTTCTGCCATCTTGTGATATTATTTAGGTACTACAAGCCAAACCAATTGAAGGAGCTGGAGCAGTACAATGTTGGCCTTTATCACAACTTAATGACCCATTATTTTTTCCTCCCTATTACAATCTTTATCATGTCCATGGATATAGGCAATCCTCTCTGCTGTGCCCATGCCTATGTCACTTTCTGCCCCAAATTTCCAGATTGCTTGTGGGCCCAGTTGGCCAAGTTCATCAAAACAGGATCAATTGGCACAATTGCATTCACTTTGACAATTTTGTCTGCCACTCTGTTATAGTTCTCAAAAACTGGGACCAGGGGCACATGTGCGTCAACATTCCCCACTTTTATAGTGAGCGCGCTTCCTTCCAGATGTAGTCCCAGACTCCCTTGCCTCCCCACACCACCTTTCCATGAATCATCCATTCACTGGACTTGTGGGCATCCAAGTTGTCAGTACTTTAAAGTTTGCCCAGCTGTCAGTGTAGATAGTGACGTCGGAGGAAGGATCCTCCTGAGGAGTCATCACTATAGCTTTCAACTCTGCATACTGACTGGACCCTCCAATTCCAGTCTACTGCAGGACTGTGTCTGTACTAGGGTTGTAGGCTGCTGCTGTCCATTGGCGCCCAGACGAAATGACTATGGCTGAACCATCAGTGAACCATGCTAACTCTTTCATGTCTTCTGACAGAGACTCAAAGGGTGGAGCCTCCTGAATGGGGGATGACTGCAGCACAGGAATTTCTATTTCCGAATGGGTGCTGGTAAAAGTAACAAGCCCTGCCAACTGTTTTGAAATGTCTTTGGCATCCCCAGCTGCAATACTCCCTCTTTCCTAAAGGTACCACTTCCATTTCATCAGTGTCTGGTTCTGAGTTACAGTTGTCCTAGTGGTCAGTCCATTATCTTTCACCCATCCTGCTATTGGCAATGCGGTTATAATGGTGACTGTGTCCTTTCCTGTAATGATCTCTACATGTTGAAGTCCTGTGTAGGCCCCAAACAGATATTTCTCTCGGGGCGTGTATCTCTTCTGTGCCCCTGTCAGTTGCTTGGACCAAAATCCAATGGGATTTGCCCTCTGTCCTTTCTTTTCATTTGACTGCTACAGACTCCAAGATGTGGTACCATCCTGCTGCGCTACATCCAGCTGAAATGGTACTCTTTGTCTCACAGGTCCCAATCCCTGATGCTGCAAAATGGCTTCTTTAGCAGCCAGTAATGCAGTCTGCTACTCTGAACCCCATGAGAACTCAGTCTTTTTCCTGGTGACATTGTATATAGGCCTCAGGATCAGTCCAAAATGTGGGATGAACGATCTCCAAAATCCCACAACTCCAATAAACTTCTGTGCCTCCTTTTTGGTAGTAGGGGGCAACAGTGCTTGGATAGTTTGCACAACTGTCTCTGGAATTTTCCTCTGTTGCCCAGTCCACTTCATTCCCAGGAACTTCACCTCTGCGGCAGGTCCTAGGACTTTGTCTCTGTTGATAGCCCACCCTCTGTTCTCCATGTGCTGTATCAGTAGGTGCAGTGCTTCAGTTACATCTTCTTTTGTCCCAGAGATCAGGATATCATTGATATAGTTAAACACAGCAACTTTCAAATTCAGGGTACTTAAATCTTGGGAAAAATCACTTTCACCTAGCAGTAAGAAGGGTCGCTGGTTTGAATCCCAACCACGACACTACCTGCCTGGAGTTTGCATGTTCTCCCTGTGTCTGCGTGGGTTTCCTCCGGGTACTCCGGTTTCCTCCCACACTCCAAAGACATGCTGGTAGGTTAATTGGATCCTGTCTAAATTGTCCCTAGTATGTATGAATGTGAGTTAGGGACCTTAGATTGTAAGCTCCTTGAGGGTAGGGACTGATGTGAATGTACAATGTATATGTAAAGTGCTTTATAAATTGACGGCGCTATATAAGTAACTGAAATAATAATAATAATCAGTCCATGAAAAATTGTTGAAGAATGAACATAGTCTTCAGGAAGCATGCTGAAAGTGTACTGGCGGCCATCCCACATAAAGGCAAACTGGTTCTGACACTCTGGGTCTATTAAAATCGAAAAGAAAGCAGTAGCCAGGTCTATCACAGCATTACATTCTCCTGCCACTTTAGCAAAAAAAATGTAACTTCAGCTTCAGTATCAACTAAGGCCATCACAAGAAAAAAATGACTTCCCCACCATACAGTGATAGGTGCATATTGGCGTCGGTCTCCTGCTGTCACTGTCCTTACTGCTATTATAGGAGACCCACCTTCCCTTCATAAAGCATAAGGAACCTCCCAATGTTCTGTTTTCTCTAAATCTAGGCTGATGTTACCTTTACTAGGAGTAGTGTTCCTAACCCTGACAGTTTTCCCCACTAAATGTTTCCACCTCTTTAGCAATTCTGCAGTATAAAGCCCATCTATCTCCTCTTTAGGTACTCCTGCCTTTAACCAATTTAGCCCCGGAGGATTTGGCTGCTCAACGACCAGAGCACTTTGTACAATTTGGCACTGTGCTGCTTTAACTGGTAATTGCGCGGTTATGCAATGCTGTACCCAAACAAAATTTGTGTCCTTTTTTTATCACAAATAGAGATTTTGTTTGATGGTATTTGATTGCCTCTGCAATTTTTATTTTTTGCGATATAATTGGAAAAAGACCGAAAATTTTGAAAAAAAATGATATTTTCTACTTTTTGTTATAAATTTTTTTTAATAAACTCAATTTTAGTCATACATTTAGGCCATAATGTATTCAGCCACATGTCTTTGGTAAAAAAATGTCAATAAGCATATATTTATTGGTTTGCGCAAAAGTTATAGCGTCTACAAACTAGGGTACATTTTCTGGAATTTAAGCAGCTTTTAGACTACCTATCTCATTTCTTGAGGTGCTAAAATGGCAGGGCAGTGCAACCCCCCCCCCCCCCCCAATGATCCATTTTGGAAAGTAGACACCCCAAGGAAATTGCTGAGAGGCATGTTGAGCCCATTGAATATTTTATTTTTTTGTCACAAGTGATTGAAAAAATGACCAAAAAAAAAAAAATTATCCCCCTGATGAAGACACGTGACTCCCTGTGTCGAACACGCGTAGGGGAGGGGCCAGGACGGAGCGAGCAGCACTGAGCTGGGCTGGAATGATCTGAACACTCCACAGCGCATTGAATTAGCATTTCCGGACGTATATTCTGCCTGTACTGTTTGGTGCACATTAAGCACCTATGCAATGTGAGTACCCCGGTGTGGGGATTGTTTACACTAGTTACTATTAAATATTTTGGCGATATCACACTATGCAGTCCCTTCTTTTTCTTTTGGTATGATGCCTATGGAGTCCTAAAAGAGCTTGATGGGAGATCATCTGGTGTCCTGATTACTGAGCCCAGGGGTGGCTCCAAAGCGTGTTTGGACGCAGCTAATCCCTGTGTCACACGCTCAGAGGTGAGCGCAGCTACTTTGGGGGTCACCAGGGCACATTTGGGCACTGTGGTTCCACGATCCGTCTCCCATGTGAAGCACCTTTTTGCACCATTGGATTCTTTTCCGCCACACATTGTTACGTGATATGGATTTGGAAGATTTTTCTCACATTTAAAAGACTATTATCACCCAATTAATATATATGGTTTTTTATGTGTTTTTATCACTTATTGCTTATAGAGTTTTTTTCACAGTTTGTATGCTAATTACCGTATTTATAATGCATGCTTTTTCACTTGCCACTATTGCATATAAGCAGTTTTCCTTGCACGTAGCACTTTAGATTGGATTTATGCATGGCACTTTGATGTAAATTTCAGGCGTATTTATTGATATTTATTAGGTTATGTCCTTTATATATAAATAGGTCGCTTATCATTAAGCGCAATATACTGGTATTTTATATTCAATTATATGGTGGATTTAATTATATGTGACATATAACAGTATTATTTTTTATATTTTGATTTGAGATTGGAAGCACATACACTGGGCACCTTTAGATTGATAAGGTGAATATATACCTAAGCGCAACGCATTTTTTCCATTTACAGCATATATTTATTGGTTTGCGCAAAAGTTATAGCGTACACAAACTAGGGTACATTTTCTGGAATTTAAGCAGCTTTTAGACTACCTATCTCATTTCTTGAGGTGCTAAAATGGCAGGGCAGTGCAACCCCCCCCCCCCAAATGATCCATTTTGGAAAGTAGACACCCCAAGGAAATTGCTGAGAGGCATGTTGAGCCCATTGAATATTTTATTTTTTTGTCACAAATGATTGAAAAAATGACCAAAAAAAAAAAAAATTACACAAAATTGTCACTAAATTATATATTGCTCACACATGCCATGGTTATATAGCCGATAGCTGCCCTAGCGTCGGTTTTTGTCCGTCGGACTAGCATACAGATGAGCGGATTTCTGGGTCCGGCGGAGTTACGACGTAAAGATTTGAAGCATATTCCAAATCTAAAGTCCGTCAGATTTGCGTCTGGAAAAGTTTGGTGAAGCCCACACATGATCGGATTGTTCGCCGGATTTGGTCCCTCGCGTCCGTCAGACAACTCCTGTCGAAAAGTCCGACCATGTGTACGCAGCATAAGGGTGTACATTTTTTATTTCACTCCTCACTACCTATCACAGTTTTGAAGGCCATAAAATGCCAAGATAGCACAACCCCCCCCCCCCCCCCCATGACCCCATTTTGGAAAGTAGACACCCCAAGCTATTTGCTGATAGGCATGTTGAGTCAATGGAATATTTTATATTTTGCCACAAGTTGCGGGAAAATGAAAACAATTTTTTTTTTGCACAAAGTTGTCACTAAATGATATATTGCTCAAACATGCCATGGGCATATGTTGAATGACACCACAAAATACATTCTGCTGCTTCTCCTGAGCACGGGGATACCACATGTGTGAGACTTTTTGGGAGCCTAGCCGTGTACAGGACCCCGAAAATCACTGCCTTCAGGCTTTCTAAGGACGTAAAATGGTGATTTCACTTCCTCACTACCTATCACAGTTTCGTAGGCCATGAAATGACAAGATAGCACAACCCCCCCCCCCAAATTACCCCATTTTGGAAAGTAGACACCCCAAGCTATTTGCTGATAGGCATGTTGAGTCCATGGAATATTTTATATTTTGCCACAAGTTTCCGTACAATTACAATTTTTTTTTTTTACACAACATTGTCACTAAATGATATATTGTTCAAACATGGCATGGTTATATGTGGAATTACACCCCTAAATACATTCTGCTCCTTCTCCTGAGTATGGGGATCCTGCCTCTTTAGCAATTTTCTCAACAATTGAGATCATATTAGGTACATCTGACTGCAATGGAGGTGCCACTTTGTTTAGACCTCTGTAATCCACATTCATTCTATATGTCCCATCAGGTTTCTAAACTGAGAATACGAGAGACAAGAAAGGACTTACAGCAGGTCTAAGGATCCCTACTCTCAACAGTTCTTGAATAGTCTCTCCATTTTCTTTGTGGCCTCCAGAAATCTGTACTGCTTGAGACAGATGGCTTCTCTGATGGAGTAATGAAGACAGGGGTCCATTTTGCATGACCTCTGACCACAGCCTTCACCTCCCTAACCAGATATGCTTTATCAGGATACCCAAATGTGAATGTACCCCTTTCAGTCTAAATTGACTGATCATGAAGTACATACATCCAAGAATATTTTTGGGTAACTCTGATACCAAACATTTGTCCAAAATCCTAGTTCCTTGCCAATAGCCAATTTCACCCGTGTCCCAACTGCTGGTGTGGTTTTCCCTCCCAAACCTTCTACATAATTCACTTCTCCTTTGTGATGGGAAGGCTTTCCTTGCAAAAATGTAACTTCAGCTTCAGTATCTCAATGCTACACCAAAGGGTGTGAAAAAAATGGACTTTGTAGGCACCAATCATAAAATTCAATACAAATATTTTATTATACAAGGAATACAAAAAATCAAAAACATACATATTTTAAAACATTGCAGTGTATTGCAGAGCAATGGCTAATACTCTCTCCCATTTACATCAAAGCATATAGAGGGATAACCCTTGAAACAGGGGGGAAAAAACCACCACCCTCTATTGGGCATAAGAGACATCAAACTAGTATAACTCTACATGTTTCACAATTGAATGCTTCTTCAGGAGCCTGTTTGAGTCATCTGTAAAAGGAAAAGAGAGAGGACAAACACCAAAGTACATAAAGTTACTATACATTTGAAACCATATTAGTAACGCGTCTCAGTCAGTATCCGTGAGCACCAATAGGGGGCCAGCCAATGGACCTAACAGCCAGCCAGCATAAGGTGTCAGCTTCAGTATCAACTAAGGCCATCACAAGAAAAAAATGACTTCCCCACCATACAGTGATAGGTGCATATGGGCGTCGGTCTCCTGCTGTCACTGTCCTTACTGCTATTATAGGAGACCCACCTTCCCTTCATAAAGGATAAGGAACCTCCCAATGTTCTGTTTCTTCTAAATCTAGGCTGATGTTATCTTCACTAGGAGTAGTGTTCCTAACCCTGACAGTTTTCCCCACTAAATGTTTACACCTCTTCAGCAATTCTGCAGTATAAAGCCAGTCTATCTCCTCTTTAGGTACTCCTGCCTTTAACCAATTTAGCCCCGGAGGATTTGGCTGCTCAACGTCCAGAGCACTAGCAGTGTACAGGACCCCGAAAACACAATTTTTTTTTTCCACACAGTATTTGCGCAGCGATTTTTCAAACACAATTTTTTTGGAAAAAACACACTTTTTTAACTTTAATGCATATATTGCCCAAATGTTTGATGAAATAAAAAAAAGTTGATCTTATGCTGAGTACATGTATACCAAAAGCGACATGCTTTAAAATTGCGCACAAACGTGCAGCGGCGACAAACTACATACATTTTTAAATGCCTTTAAAAGCTTTTACAGGTTAGCATTTTAGATGTACTGAGGAGGTCTACTGATAAAATTACTGCCCTCGATCTTTTAGATCTCATTTTAGATGTACTGCAGTGATACCTCACATGCATAGTGCAATTGCTGTGTATATATGACACCAGAGCGACGATTGCGTTCACCTTTGTGCGTGACCACGGGGGGGACAGGGGTGCTTTTTTTTAATTATTATTTATTTTGCTTTTTTATTACATTTTTAAACTGTTTCTTTCATTTTTTTTTTTATCATTTTTATTGTTATCTCAGGAATTGTAAATATCCCCTATGATAGCAATTGGTAGTGACAGGTACTCTTTTTTGAAAAAATTGGGGTCTATTAGACCCTAGATCTCTCCTCTGCCCTCAAAGCATCTGACCACACCAAGATCGGTGTGATAAAATGCTTTGCCAATTTCCCAATGGCACTGTTTATATCAGGCGTAACCTAAGTCATGAAATGCTCATAGCTTCCGGTTTCTTAGGCCATAGAGATGATTGGAGCCATTCTGGTCTCTGATCAGCTCTATGGTCAGCTGACGGAACCACCGGCTGCATTCTCGGGGTTCCCTGTTGGGACAGGGGAGCCCGAGAAAACCATGGAAGACGGTGTGTGGGGGGTTGTTCCCTCCCACTGCTTATAAAAGCAGTCTAGAGGCTTATTAGCCACTAGGATTGCTTTTACACGAAAGCCGACCGCTGGCTGAAAAGAATGATACCAAGATGATACCTAAGTCTGCAGGCATCATTCTGGTATAACCACTCAAAGTCCAGCAACATACCAGTACGTTGCTGGTCCTTGTTGGGCATACATCGTATTGTTACTTTTTTCATGCAGCCTGTGGGCTGCATGAAAAAAGGAGATTGATCAGTGGGTATGCCCACCATTAGAATACCGCCCTTCATCCACCCACTTCTAATGATGGGCATACATGCACCATTTTTTTTTTAACTGTGGTGGTGAAATCACCTCTGACAGCGCTGGAGTCACGGCTTAATGCATGGTGGGAGCAAACTCTGTTGCTGTCAAGATAAATAAACCCATGCTGCAGCTGAATGGCGTACCTGCTAAGCAAATGATGCTTAACAATAAAACAAAGTAACATTACAGTATAACAGTAAGACTTACCATACCTGCAAAGCAAATACAATAAAACATAGAAAAAATAAAACATTGCAATCTCTGCCTAAAAAAATATGTAGCGGTCACATTTTTGGTATATAACTTAATGTATGTTATATCTTAGCATCTGGCGCCATCTAGCGGCCAAAATATGAAAGGACTGCATCTTTATTTTTCATCATTCAAGAAGTTGACATGGAAGTGTTTTGTTTGTTTACATTGAACATTAGCTTGACCTACCCATAATGCCGATTAACTCCCATGAACATCAGGAAAACAGAACTGCATTGTGGGAAGATTATAAAAGGGCTCGGCGCGGCCATCTTAGCTCTCTTGGAAATGCATGGCCAGCCTGGGAGGATCTGTGTGAGGTCTCCAGCGCAGCGCGACCTACCTCCACGGAAGAGCGATCCGAGCAGCAATACTTGACACACCAGTGAGCTGGGCTGACGGCGGTGCAAGACTGGGAAGGAGCCAGAGGAGCCTGTCGGAGCCATCTGAGAGTTCCGGAGTGTCTCGTTGTGCAGAGCGGAGCATCGCAGAGGTGCCGGCCGGTCGGAGACAGGACCCTGTACACCAGAGCGGAGCTTTCTGTTGTCCAAAAGCGTCATTGATGCACTTTCACACATTCATCTGTACAATACAGAGTTGCTGGGATCCATAGTCCCACAAGCAAAGTCAAGAGGATTAGACTGAGCTAAAATTAGGCTTCGGGCCTGTACCTCATTGAGGACTTAGTACTGTGTCATTGGCTTCAGCGATAGCTGCAGTACTGTTTTATCATAACTTTGATGCACTTATGCACTACTAGAATGGAGGAGGGGTGTCCCTAAAAACTCTCATTTTCTCAGGTAACAGTGTGAAACTATCTGACAGAACCAAATTCTGTCTGACACATCCGGAGAGGCCAGGTGAGAGCCCCACTAGCTCCACGCAAGTGAAATCAGTCAAGGTAAAAGTCCCCTCCCGGTCA
Organism: Lithobates septentrionalis; assembly: GCA_037952835.1. NCBI lineage: Eukaryota > Metazoa > Chordata > Amphibia > Anura > Ranidae > Lithobates > Lithobates septentrionalis. The sequence goes on from JBBDGP010001195.1 coordinate 1,271,966, forward strand.
CGCCTGACCACAGTTGAACCAGAGCTCTTTGCAGCTTTAGGAAACTTTGTGGAAAAATGCCAGAAGGGAAACCTCACATACCCTGGAAATGCATATCAGAAACTTAGCATTTTCTCAGGAAGACAGCCCGTACCCCCAGAGGAAGGCAACTTCGAGGAGTGGTTAGAGCAAACCACCCAAGCCTTAGATGAATGGGACGTTCCAGAGGCACACAAGAAACAGAGGATCACAGAGAGCTTAAGAGGCCCCGCTTCAGAGGCTATCAGGAATTTGAAGCTCAGTAAGCAAGACTGCGTTGCTCAGGACTACTTAGACATCCTACAGGATGTGTTTGGACAAACAGAGAAGGTTTCCGACCTGATCTACCAGCTGGAACACACTTATCAAAGTGAGGGAGAGAAACTGTCAGAATACATGAGACGTTTGAACAAGATCATACATCAGATTTTGTTGAAAAAGGGACTAGACCCTGGGGAAGTGGAGGAAGTCCGAGCTAAGCAAGTTCTGAGGGGTGCCCAGCCATTGGACCCCATAGTGCTTCAGTTGAGAATCCGTCAAGATGGTGGCATACTGAAATTTCCGGACCTAATCCGAATTGTGCTGGAAGAGGAAGCTATCCTTGAGAAAAATAAAGTAAAGATCCAAAGGCCAAAATCAGTCGTTGGAGTTAGAACTGCTAGTGCAAATAATGATGACCCTCAGATTGAACTTCTTCAGACACAGGTGGCACAGTTGATGGAAATGGTGGCTCTGTTGACTGCCAAGCACACCATTTTACCTGATGGAGGGATCCAAGCACCTAAAGAAAGGTTAAGCCCCACAGTTGCAGAAAAGTATAAGTCCTGTTTCAATTGTGGGGGATTGGACATCACAGGCGAGTATGCCCAAGCCCAAAAGCAGAAACAAAGCATCAAAAGCTGGCGGAAAACTTCCGAGGGCGCCAGTGAAGGTGCCTGGTCACAGCAGTCAACTCCAAACCAAATTGTTCTTATCAGGCTAAATCAGCTACAACCAAGTCGAAGCAGAGAAAAGGAACTTCACGTAAGCAAGGCATGAAGGTACAAGCCACTCAACGAGGTAAACGTGCTAAAGCAAATGGATTTCCTCCCAAGTTAGTGGGACCTTCCCCGATTGTCCCAATTCAGATAGAAGGTGTATACACGAAAGCCCTGCTGGATACTGGAGCTCAAGTAACTCTGCTATACAAAGACTTTTATGAGAAATATCTCAAACATCTCCCCTTGAAGAAGCTGGAAGAGCTGGAGATATGGGGTTTAGGGACACAGAACTTCCCCTATGATGGATACATACCCATCAAGCTTACCTTTGATCCAATTGTGGCAGGAAAAGCTGAAACTTTCGACACCTTGGCAGTGGTGTGTCCTCGCCCTCCAGGGGCTGATAGAAGTTCATTATTGGGACCAACACTGACTTGGTAAGAAGACTTCTAATGCCGCGTACACACGGTCGGACTTTTCGTCTACAAAAGTCCAACGGACGCTGACGGACTAAAGCTGGCTGGTAATCCGATCGTGTGTGGGCTTCTCCGGACTTTCAACTGACTTTTTTAGCCTCAAATCCGACGTACTTTAGATTTGAAACATGCTTCAAATCTTTCCGACGGACTCGAGTCCGGTCGAAAAATCCGCTCGTCTGTATGCTAGTCCGACGGACAAAAACCCACGCTAGGGCAGCTATTGGCTACTGGCTATGAACTTCCTTATTTTAGTCCGGTGTACGTCATCACGTAAGAATTTGACGGACTTTTGTGTGATCATGTGTAGGCAAGTCTGTTCGTTAGAAAGTCCGCCGCAAGTCCGTCGAAAGTCCGCCAAAAGTCCGTCGAAAGTCTGTCGGACAGGCTGTCGGACTTTTGTAGCTGAAAAGTCCGACCGTGTGTACGCGGCATAACTCCACTTGTACAGGAGAAGAACACTCCGATCAAGGGAGTGCACCCCATGCTAACACGGGTATACCAGGATCTTGTGCAGGAACAGAAGGCCCCACCAGAAGGAGTGGGAAAGTGAGTGGGAGTGAAAAGCTGGTACAACCGGGTGAGGTAGTCTGCCTAAAGGCCTCTATCAAGCTGAGTTGGAGACAGCCCGGTCCTTTCATCATTCTTGAGACGGACAGGCAGAAAGAAGACAAGGGCCTGGAAGTCATCCCTGAAGTGTTGTCAACTAAAGCGCTGAAGAGAAGTAAAGGACGTATCCCGGTCAGTATTCGCAACACAACAGCCTTGCCTGTAATGGTACCTGCCAGAGTACTGCTGGGGCAGGTCAGTCCAGCAACCCCAGTCTCACCGTGTGGCATCATGGGAGAACAGGATGGAGAGATTTCCCTGGAAGAGTTCTACCCAAAGAACACACCTCTTACCCCTGCCTTGATGGAGAGAGCGAAGAATCAGCTCCTGAAATGGAGGACTGCTTTCTCAAGAAGTGAGTTTGATGTGGGACTTGCAAAGTGTGCCGAACACAAAATCAGGTTAGAAGAAGATAAACCTTTCCGTGAGAGGGTGAGGCAGATCCCGTTGGGGGATCTAGAAGACCTACGGGAGCAGCTGGCTGAGCTAAAAAGAACAGGGATTATCCGAGAGTCCCGGAGTCCATATGCTTCTCCGATAGTAGTTGTAAGGAAACTGCAGGACATGCAGGAGGGCCAACGCCTTCTGTATGAGGACCTTCTTTACAAAACACTAACTAAGGGGGTGAGGGGCAAAATCATACACAAAACCCACCTGTGTGAGTTGGACCATCCTCCTCCTCCTCCTCCTGCCACAACTCCACCACCACAGACACAGCGTGGAAGGAAGCGTGGAAGGAAGACCAGAGAGTGATGGCCTGGGTTCAGTCTGGTCTGACAAAAGATGCAGGCTCTTGTATGACCACAGCCTGGGAACATACATGTCATCTGCTGCTTTTCAGGATCTCTTGGAATTCTGGACCAGACTGCACTCCCTTATATGTGGACTCCTCAGGCCACCAATTTTGGCAGGTAATAATTGATGTGTGCCCTGGGGGCCAAAGGCTTCGCCAGTTTCTGCTGTTTCTCCAGCGTTGCCTTCCTCTTTGTTCGGTTAAGAGCCCTTAATAAAGGATTTTTGTTTCAATTATACTCTCCTATGTGTGTTTTCCTTCAAAAATGACAGTTTGTTTGTGAGGAGGCAGGTACATTTCTAAAATACAATGTGAAATTAACAAGAGACACCAACACCAAACAATCTCCTTGAGATTAAATAATACAAGATAATAATGGTGTTGTGGTAACTTGACACACAAAACACACACAAAAATATTCTGGAATTTAAAAAAGAATTAAAAAAAAAAAGATCAGGCTTGAAAAAAATACAAACAAAAAAAGAATTTTGAATCAGATGTGACAAATACAAATATTATATTGATGAAATCATGGTAAATAATAAAGAAAGAAGTTTGTGAGAAGTCTGTGTGAATATCAGCAACAAAACTACTTCATTCTTCTAGCACTATAAAGAAGAAGAGAGTGCGCTGCATTAAACTATTTAAAACAATGCAGCCTGACGAAAGCGCTATATCCATTGCGAACGCTAATTTTACCAGACCGAGCTGTTCCGTCTCAGGATTTATTCTGAGCATGCGTGGCACTTTGTGCGTCGGAATTGGCTACACGCGGTCGGAATTGACGCAATTGGATTTTGTTGTGGGAAAATTTTATAGCCTGCTCTCAAACTTTGCGTGTCGGAAAATCCAATGGAAAAAGTCAGATGGAGCCCACACACGGTCGGAATTTCCGACAACAAGCTCCGATCGCACATTTTCTGTCGGAAAATCCGACCGTATGAACAGGGCATTAGACTAATCTCACAAGTAGGGATGAGCCGAACACCCACTGGTCGGTTCGCACCAGAACCTGCGAATGGACCGAAAATTCGCCCGAACGTTAGAACCGCATTGACGTCTATGGGACTCGAATGTTCAAAATCAAAAGTGCTCATTTTAAAGGCTAATTTTCATGGTATTGTCCTAAAAAGGGTTTGGGGACCCGGGTCCTGCCCCAGGGGACATGTATCAATGCAAAAAAAACTTTTATAAACGTCCGTTTTTCAGGAGCAGTGATTTTAATGATGCTTAAAGTAAAAAAAAAAAAAAAAAAAAGTGAAATATTCCTTTAACCACTTGAGCCCCGGACCATTATGCTGCCTGATAGGGTTGAAATAATGACTTAGAGTTCCACTGTAATTGTGTACGTATCAATTGTTCTATTTAAATTGTTTGTGCTCCTTTCTTACCTGTGTACGTATCAATTGTTCTATTTAAATTGTTTGTGCTCCTTTCTTACCTATGTACGTATCAATTGTTCTATTTAAATTGTTTGTGCTTTTCTCTTCTGTGTACGTATCAATCTGTATGTAGATGGAATTTGGAACTGCTGAATAATCATTACATGTTCGCTGATGAGAAACTTAACCTCATTTGGTAATGCCGATAACATTACTGCTTGTATAAAAGGCCTTTGAAAGAGTAAAGGCAGCAGTCCTTTATGCTGAGAACTGTGATACAGACATACCTGACTCTGTGTCATCTTTCTTATAGAAGCAATAATTTGGCAAAGCAATATAAACTTAAGCAACTTGTTTAAGAGTTGCCCCTAACATTTTGGCGTCCGAACAGGGACCCACCAAGTTGCTACAAGAGGTGGCTGAGCTACGCTGACGGAACGAAAGGACAGGCATTCCGTGAACCACAGATCAAAAAACCTGGCCAGGTAAGAAAAAGCTTTATTTTTCTTATATTCTGTGCTCCCCTGATTTGTGCCTATCCGTTCTGTCAGTTACGGTTCTCCTGGTTTTAAAACACCAGCCTCTGTAGTGGTGAGTCTAGAATTACTGCATATTTTAGTTTATATTGCTGGAATTATTTGTTTGTTTTGTTGTCTGTGTCTGTCTTGTCTGTCTTGTTGAGAAAGTGAATGAGCCTTGTCAAGGATGGTATGAGTTAGAAGGGGATTGCCGAACTAAGCAACGGAATGCGCCTTACCTCACATGATTGGGAACTTGAGGGCTTGTGAGCTTGGGGGTCTGACGCTTATGCTTAACCTCACATCTAACTCATAAACCATAGACGGGTTGAGAGTATAAGCCCTGTCTGCTCCATAAAGCAGGGATAAGAGTGTATGAGAGGGATTCCCAGATACGGGGAGGGAATAAGATCTCCAAAAGTCCGGAGATCTAGTCGGATACCTGGCCACTTAAAGGAATGCTTGTATATGTTGTAGCCGCATTTTTGTATATGTTGTAGCCACATTCTGGTTTGTTATTGGGCTAGCATATAAAGTAATTATTTGTTATTGGGCTAGCATATAAAGTAATTCGATTTCAGAAATCTCATTCCGGAAGAGGTTTCTAGTATTCTAGCACCCTAGGAGGAAGGGAACGAGGAACTAGTGTAACTTAGCTGGTTTGTTATTGGGCTAGCATATAAAGTAATTGATCATTCTTGTATATGTTGTAGCCGCATTATATTGTACACTAAGTGTCCCACACGCTACCTAGGCAGGACTGTTAGAATGGGCCAGAGGAACACAAAACCCCGTCAGGGAATTGTGGCGCACTATACGGTGCCACAGATAATTAAGAACATTTATGGGAAAACCGAAGCACAGGACTTAAAGGATGTCCTTCGTAAATTTAAGGTGAAAGGAGCAGCGGGCTTAGACCCGGATGTATGGAGTGAAATAAAAAGGGACAGACAAGGAGAGGTGTTAGAGAAGCAATGGATGCGTCAGGTTCAATGCTTAATTAAGGTCTCAAATAGAGCGAAAGAAGAGGGGTGGAAGTATAATCCAGATTGTGATGGTTGGGATATGAAAGATAGAAGAACAAAAAATGTCGAGGCTCCCAGCTCAGCCATCCCACCCCCATACACTGACGTAGAACGCAAACCACACAAGATATATCCGGTACTTGAGGGGAGAGGATGGGTTTGTCAGGATTGTGGAGCACAAAACCCAGAATGGGCAGTAGAATGTGTGCATTGTGGGGCACAAAAACCTCATCCAGAAACTGTAGCTCCTGTACGCACTGATACACGCATTGTTCAGGTAAACAATCCAGAATTTGGACAAGCAGCCCATCCAAATGCCCCGCCTACTGTCACTCGTAGAATGCAAATAAGGACTTGGGCACCATGGTCGGCAGACACCCTTATGGCATTAATACAGAGCGCCCCAGACCCGGTAGCAAAGCCAGCTGCTTTTTGTAGATTTGTGACACAGTTAATGAATACACATGAAGCGACCTGGCAGGATGGGGAGGATCTATGCAGACACAAAATGACTTGAAAATTGTACCGTATGTGCTTACAGAAGTAGCATATGAGTCGTTTATCACTTTGAAAAAGTTGTTGATTTCTGCCCCGGCTATTGGTATACCAGATTACACCAAGATATTTAATCTGTACATTGCTGAGATCACTGGACATGCCACAGGTGTTCTGACACAGGCACATGTAAAACAAAGACCAGTCGCTTACTTTTCAGCAGCATTAGATCCAGTATCTAGAGGTTCACCGTCTTGTGTACGGGCGGTAGCTGCAGTGTCAATTATCATAGATAAGTCATCAGAGATTGTTCTAGACAATCCAGTCGTAGTGCATACCACACATGACATACATGCAATCTTGTCTCAGGTACAGCCCAAACACATTTCAATGGCTAGGCAATTAAGATTACAGTGTACTTTACTCTTACCTCCAAATGTTACTTTTCAGCGCTGTACAACCTTAAATTTGGCCACCTTTTTGCCTCTTCAGTCACCAGATTTGGCAAGGGGGAATGATAGTGCTAATAGTACTAGTGAGAAAGGAAATGAGGAAACTGACACTCTTTTGTTTAAGGAAGTAAATGAGAACGATTGTTTTCAGCTCATGGAACAGGAGACAATGGGATTCCCACATGTTACAGATACACCGATTTTAAATGCTGAGCACACTTTGTACATAGATGGCAGCAGGTTTGCTGATGACAAGGGTAAATATCACACAGGGTATGCTGTAGTGACTGATACGCAGGTAATTGAAGCACAGGCCTTACCAGCCCACATGTCAGCACAGGAAGCAGAATTAAAAGCTTTAGAACAAGCCCTAGAATACTTAAAAGAACGAGAAGGGAATATTTACACTGACTCTGCCTACGCTTATGGTGTAGCACACGATTATGGCCACATATGGAGGGCTAGAGGTTATCTGACAGCAGCAGGTACACCTGTAAAACATGGAGAAGGGATTAAGAGAGTCCTGAACAATCTTCAAAAGGTTAAACGAGTGGCCATCATGAAGATAGCGGCACACACGAGCGCAAAAACAATTGAGGCAAAAGGAAATGCATTTGCAGATTTGACTGCAAAACAGGCAGCTCTAGGGGAAGGAAGCCCTGAGACCTTAGCAGCGGTAGAGGTGAGTATCCCAGAACCAACATGGCATCAGCTGAGTAAATTACAGGAGCAAGCAGGGGAGAGTGAGAAAGATAAGTGGGTCAGGATGGGAGCAGCACCAGACCTTGACAATGTATGGAGGGAAGGGGGCAAAATATGCCTACCTGCCTCTCTGTACCCAGCAATGGCAGCGGCAGTTCCCCTACCCACACACGTCAGTTCCAATTCCATGTATAGGATTGTGAACCAAGGATGGCTCGCCCCTGGATTCAGTAGCACTGCAAGAAACTACTGTGCAGCCTGCCAAATCTGTCTCCTGAATAACCCAGGACAGAAAGTGAAAACCCCACGAAAACACCAGGTCCGGGCCCAATACCCCTTCCAGAGACTGCAAATTGATTACATACAAATGCCTAAGAGCGGCCCCTTTGAATTTGTCCTCGTGTGTATCGATTTATTCTCAGGTTGGCCCGAAAGTTATCCAGTAAAATCGGCTACAGCTAAAGCCACAGCTAAGAAACTGTTCACTGAGTTAATACCTAGGTTTGGTCTTCCTGAAACCATAGAATCAGATAGGGGGACACACTTTACAGGAGAAATCATGCAGAATGTGATGACCATGTTAGGGGTTCAACAAAGTTTTCACACCCCTTACCACCCACAGAGTTCAGGATCAGTGGAGAGAGTAAATGGGACAATAAAGCTAAAAATACAAAAAGCCATGCAAGAGTTAAACAAGCCTTGGCCAGAATGCCTGCCTCTGGCTTTATTCTCTATAAGGTACACTCCAACGGGAAAAACAGGATTATCCCCATACGAAATACTTTTTGGGAATGCACCTAGATTAGGTTTATACTTTCCACAGAGTATGCAATTGCAATGTGATAGTTTGACTGCATATGTGATACAATTACAACAACGTCTAACTAACATCCACAAAAGTGTGTATTCTTCTCTTCCAGACCCTAATTCAATAAGTCCAATGGTAATTATTATTCTAATATTAATATCACTTACAATCATGAATATATGTGTATACAGGAAAATAAATAGGAAAATTAGAAGAATAGACCGGGCATACCGATAAATGTGTATTGATATCACCCTACTCCTATAAAACTCCTCTTCTTGAATTTTAAGATGTTGGTAATACCTAGGGGGATGGGTTCTACCCCTCTGACAACTCGCGGTCAGGGAAAGGACTCTGGGGAAAAACTGACTAGAACTTATTCATGAGGACCCAGGGGGAGGGAGAGGATGATGTCAAAGGGGAAATTGATAGGGTTGAAATAATGACTTAGAGTTCCACTGTAATTGTGTACGTATCAATTGTTCTATTTAAATTGTTTGTGCTCCTTTCTTACCTGTGTACGTATCAATTGTTCTATTTAAATTGTTTGTGCTCCTTTCTTACCTATGTACGTATCAATTGTTCTATTTAAATTGTTTGTGCTTTTCTCTTCTGTGTACGTATCAATCTGTATCTAGATGGAATTTGGAACTGCTGAATAATCATTACATGTTCGCTGATGAGAAACTTAACCTCATTTGGTAATGCCGATAAGATTACTTCTTGTATAAAAGGCCTTTGAAAGAGTAAAGGCAGCAGTCCTTTATGCTGAGAACTGTGATACAGACATACCTAACTCTGTGTCATCTTTCTTATAGAAGCAATAATTTGGCAAAGCTATATAAACTTAAGCAACTTGTTTAAGAGTTGCCCCTAACATGCCTAAGGACCAGAGGTCTTTTTCCAATTTGGCACTGCGTCGCTTTAACTTTTAATTGCGCGGTCATGCAATGCTGTACCCAAACGAAATTTGCGTCCTTTTCTTCCCACAAATAGAGCTTTCTTTTGATGGTATTTGATCACCTCTGCGGTTTTTATTTTTTGCGCTATAAACGGAAAAAGACTGAAAATTTTGAAAATAAATGATATTTTCTACTTTTTGTTATAAAAAAATCCAATAAACTCAATTTTAGTCATACATTTAGGCCAAAATTTATTCGGCCACATGTCTTTGGTAAAAAAAATGTCAATAAGCGTATATTTATTGGTTTGCGCAAAAGTTATAGCGTCTACAAACTAGGGTACATTTTCTGGAATTTACACAGCTTTTAGTTTATGACTGCCTATGTCATTTCTTGAGGTGCTAAAATGGCAGGGCAGTACAAAAACCCCCCAAATGACCCCATTTTGGAAAGTGGACACCCCAAGGAAATTGCTGAGAGGCATGTTGAACCCATTGAATATTTATTTTTTTTGTCCCAAGTGATTGAATAATGACAAAAAAAAAAAAATATTTACAAAAAGTTGTCACTAAATGATATATTGCTCACACAGGCCATGGACCTATGTGGAATTGCACCCCAAAATACATTCAGCTGCTTCTCCTGAGTATGGGGATACCACATGTGTGGGACTTTTTGGGAGCCTAGCCACGTACGGGGCCCTGAAAACCAATCACCGCCTTCAGGATTTCTAAGGGCATAAATTTTTGATTTCACTTCTCACTACCTATCACAGTTTTGAAGGCCATAAAATGCCCAGATGGCACAAAACCCCCCCAAATGACCCCATTTTGGAAAGTAGACACCCCAAGCTATTTGCTGAGAGGCATGTTGAGTCCATGGAATACTTTATTTTTTGACACAAGTTGTGGGAAAGTGACAATTTTTTTTTTTTTTGCACAAAGTTGTCACTAAATGATATATATTTCTCACACAGGCCATGGGCATATGTGGAATTGCACCCCAAAATACATTTAGCTGCTTCTCCTGAGTATGGGGATACCACATGTGTGGGACTTTTTGGGAGCCTAGCCGCATACGGGGCCCCGAAAACCAAGCACCGCCTTCAGGATTTCTAAGGGCGTAATGTTGTGATTTCACTCCTCACTTCCTATCACAGTTTTGAAGGCCATAAAATGCCAAGATGGCACAAAACCCCCCCAAATGACCCCATTTTGGAAAGTAGACACCCCAAACTATTTGCTGAGAGGCATGTTGAGTCCATGGAATATTTTATATTTTGACACAAGTTGCGGGAAAGTAACACTTTTTTTTTTTTTTTTTTGCACAAAGTTGTCACTAAATGATATATTGCTCAAACATGCCATGGGCATATGTGGAATTACACCCCAAAATACATTCTGCTGCTTCTCCTGAGTACGGGGATACCACATGTTTAGGACTTTTTGGGAGCCTAGCCGCGTACGGGGCCCCAAAAACCAAGCACCGCCTTCAGGATTTCTAAGGGCATAAATTTTTGATTTCACTCCTCACTTCCTATCACAGTTTTGAAGGCCATAAAATGCCAAGATGGCACAAACCCCCCCAAATGACCCCATTTTGGAAAGTAGACACCCCAAGCTATTTGCTGAGAGGCATGTTGAGTCCATGGAATATTTTATTTTTTGACACAAGTTGCGGGAAAGTGACAATTTTTTTTTTTTTGCACAAAGTTGTCACTAAATGATATATTTCTTACACAGGCCATGGGCATATGTGGAATTGCACCCCAAAATACATTTAGCTGCTTCTCCTGAGTACGGGGATACCACATGTGTGGGACTTTTTGGGAGCCTAGCCGCATACGGGGCCCCGAAATCCAAGCACATGTGGTATCCCCATACTTAGGAGAAGCAACAGAATGTATTTTGGGGTGTAATTTCACATATTCCCATGGCATGTTTGAGAAATATATCATTTAGTGACAACTTTGTGCAAAAAAAAAAAAAAAAAAAAGATTTGTCTCTTTCCCGCAACTTGTGTCACAATATAAAATATTCCATGGACTCGACATGCCTCTCAGCAAATAGCTTGGGGTGTCTACTTTCCAAAATAGGGTCATTTGGGGGGGTTTGAACTGTCCTGGCATTTTATGCACAACATTTAGAAGCTTATGTCACACATCACCCACTCTTCTAACCACTTGAAGACAAAGTCCTTTCTGACACTTTTTGATTACATGAAAAAATTATTTTTTTTTGCAAGAAAATTACTTTGAACCCCCAAACATTATATATTTTTTTAAAGCAAATGCCCTACAGATTGAAATGGTGGGTGTTTCATATTTTTTTTTCACACAGTATTTGCGCAGCGATTTTTCAAACGCATTTTTTGGGGAAAAAACACGCTTTTTTAAATTTTAATGCACTAAAACACACTATATTGCCCAAATGTTTGATAAAATAAAAAAGATGATCTTAGGCCGAGTACATGGATACCAAACATGACATGCTTTAAAATTGCGCACAAACGCGCAGCGGCAACAAAATAAATACATTTTTAAAAGCCTTTAAAAGCCTTTACAGGTTACCACTTTAGATTTACAGAGGAGGTCTACTGCTAAAATTATTGCCCTTGTTCTGTCCTTCGCGGTAATACCTCACATGCATGGTGCAATTGCTGTTTACATTTGACGCCAGACCGACGCTTGCGTTCGCCTTTGCGCGAGAGCAGGGGGGGACAGGGGTGCTTTTTTTTTTTTTTTCTTTCTTTTTTTTTTGCTTTTTTATCTTATTTTTAAACTGTTCCTTTCATTTTAATTTTTTTTAAATTAATTTTATTGTTATCTCAGGGAATGTAAATATCCCCTATGATAGCAATAGGTAGTGACAGGTACTCTTTTTTTTAAAAATTGGGCTCTATTAGACCCTAGATCTCTCCTCTGCCCTCAAAGCATCTGACCACACCAAGATCGGTGTGATAAAATGCTTTCCCAATTTCCCAATGGCGCTGTTTACATTCGGCGAAATCTAAGTCATGAAATGCTCGTAGCTTCCGGTTTCTTAGGCCATAGAGATGTTTGGAGCCATTCTGGGTCTCTGATCAGCTCTATGGTCAGCTGGCTGAATCACCGGCTGCATTTTCAGGTTCCCTGTTGGGACAGGAGAGCCAGAGAAAAACATGGAAGACGGTGGGGGGGGGGCATTCTCTCCCACTGCTTGCAAAAGCAGTCTAGAGGCTAATTAGCCGCTAGGATTGCTTTTACATGAAAGCCGACCGCTGGCTGAAAAGAATGATACCAAGATGATACCTAAACCTGCAGGCATCATTCTGGTATAACCACTCAAAGTCCAGCAACATACCAGTACGTTGCTGGTCCTTGTTGGGCATATATTGTAAACTTTTTTTTCATGCAGCCTGTGGGCTGAACGAAAAAAAGATATTGATCGGTGGGTATGCCCACCATTAGAATACCTCCCTTCATCCACCCACTTCTAATGATGGGCATACATGCACCATTTATATATGCCGGAGCATGGGGGCATCCTCCCGCAAAAGGCAGGAGCAAATTGCTCCTCCACCCACTGCTGCCCCCACGCTTCGGCATATATGCTGAAGTATGTAACTGTGGTGGTGAAATCACCTCCGACAGCGCTGGAGTCACGGCTTTATATATCGTGGGAGCAAACTCTGTTGCTGTCAAGATAAATAAATCCGCGTTGCAACTGAATGGCGTACCTGCTAAGCAAATGATGGTTAACAATAAAACAAAGTAACATTACAGTATAACAGTAAGACTTACCATACCTGCAAAGCAAATACAAAAAAAAACATAGTAAAAAATAAAACATTTAACGCAACCTGTGCCTAAAATATATATATGCAGAAGCATGGGGGCATCCTCCCGCAAAAGGCAGGAGCAAATCGCTCCTCCACCCACTTCTGCCCCCACGCTTCGGCATATATGCTGAAGTATGTAACTGTGGTGGTGAAATCACCTCCGACAGCGCTGGAGTCACGGCTTTATATATCGTGGGAGCAAACGCTGTTGCTATCAAGATAAATAAATCCGCGCTGCAACTGAATGGCGTACCTGCTAAGCAAATGATGGTTAACAATAAAACAAAGTAACATTACAGTATAACAGTAAGACTTACCATACCTGCAAAGCAAATACAAAAAAAAAAACATAGTAAAAAATAAAACATTTAACGCAACCTGTGCCTAAAATATATATATGCCGAAGCATGGGAGCATCCTCCCGCAAAAGGCAGGAGCAAATCGCTCCTCCACCCACTTCTGCCCCCACGCTTCGGCATATATGCTGAAGTATGTAACTGTGGTGGTGAAATCACCTCCGACAGCGCTGGAGTCACGGCTTTATATATCGTGGGAGCAAACGCTGTTGCTGTCAAGATAAATAAATCCGCGCTGCAACTGAATGGCGTACCTAAAAACAATAAAATGGTTACCAACAAAACACAGTAAACGGTAAAGTATAAAAAATCAGAAAAGCAAACATGGTAAAACATAATAACAATAAAACATTGCAGAATAGAATAGAGTAAAAAAGAGCAGAACAATAGAGAGAGAATAGAGAGAGAGAGAACAATAAAACAACAACTATTTTTGTTTTTTTTATTTTATATTTTTTTTGTGTTTTTATATTTTTTTATTTTTTTTAATTTTTTTTTTACACTTTTTTTTTAGTAACTTTTAACTTTTGTAACTCGTTCCAGGTTTGGGTCTCTCAAAATGCAATGGCATCTTGGGAGACCCTGTGTTAGTGTGCCTAGTCTGTGCAGTGCTGAACCCTACGCTAATACTCAACTAATGTATGGTAGCGTTCAAAGCATTCACCCATGCAAAGACCAGGATTGCCAGGACAGGAGGGACAATAAGACCGGGTGTCACGCCTAAATCCGCGCTTGCTGCAGACACGACATCTTTTTTGGGGGGCTCGTTGGGTAGGGGTACTCGGGATGGCATAAAGAAAATGCCTCTCATGCAGCCGGCTTACTGCATTTGGTTGGGGAAGGTGAGGTAGAGCACCGTCTGGAAACAGAAGGGCTCTGACGATCTCTTCCTGGAATTTAAGGAAGGATCCAGTCTGTCCTGAAGCTCTGTATAGCACATGAGCGTTCAGCAAAGCCAATTGAAATAAATAAACAGACACTTTTTTGTACCAGCGTCTGGCCTTACGGGCAACTAGGTACGGCGCCAACAACTGGTCGTTGAGGTCCACCCCTCCCATATTAAGGTTGTATTCGTGGACACAGAGGGGTTTCTCCACAACACCAGTCGCCGTAGGAATTTGGGTCGTCGTGTCTGCAGGGAGGTGAGAACGAAAACATTCTTCTTATCCCTCCACTTCATAGCGAGCAAATTATTATACTTCAAGTAGGCTCTCTCCCCCAGCCTAAGACGGGAATCTACAAGCCGCTGGGGAAAGCCCCGGCGATTAGGTCGCACAGTGCCACATGCTCCAATCTGATGATCAAACAAGTGACTAAAAAATGGCACGCTCGTATAATAATTGTCCATGTACAAATGGTACCCCTTTCCGAATAAGGGTGACACCAAGTCCCACACTATCTTGCCAGCGCTTCCTATGTAGTCAGGGCAGTTTGTCGGCTCTACGTGACTATCTTTGCCCTCGTAAAGAATAAAACTATATGTATAGCCTGTGGCCCTGTCACAGAGCTTATACATCTTGACCCCGTATCTGGCACGCTTGCTGGGAAGGTACTGTTTGAATGACAAACGGCCAGAAAATTTAATCAGGGACTCATCAACGCAGACAACTTGATGGGGGGTAAACAAGTCTGCAAAACGTTGGTTGAAGTGGTTTACGAGGGGCCGAATTTTGTAGAGCCGATCGTATGCAGGGTCTCCACAAGGACGACAGAGTTCATTGTCGTTGAAGTGCATGAACCGCAAAATCTGCTCGTATCGTGCCCTGGCCATGGAAGCAGAGAACAAGGGTGAATGGTAAATTGGGTCAGTGGACCAATATGACCGCAACTTACTCTTTTTATTCAACCCCATGAGGAGGGAAAGGCCCAGAAAGATCTTAAATTCGGAGACCGTAATTGGTCTCCAATCTCTGGCAAGGGAAGACTGGGGAATAGTGGCGATGTGTTGACCAGCGTACAAATTGCTTTGGTCCACAATAGATCTATAGAGATCTTCGGTGAAAAACAGTGAATAAAAATCCAGTGGTGTAAAGTCAACTGTTTCCACCTGAATTCCGGGTTGGCCAGTGAAAGGGGGAAGTACGGGTGCTGCAGAAGTGGTGGGTTCCCAATTCGGATTGGCGAATGCAGCAGGAAGGGCACTATGGGCACGACGGGCCTGTCTTTGTCTTCTTGGTGGCAGCGGGACACTACTAGTGCTTGCCACCTCACCAGCTTGAACTGCACTTATGGGACTCGCCACGTCACCACGTGATACTGCAGTGCTGGATGTACGACCAGGGTGTACTAGGCCGCTGGTGCTTGCCAGTTCACCAGAAGGAATAGCGGCGCTAGTACTTCTCTGCTCCATACGAGAGCCCTGCGGTTTTTTGCACTTCAAGGACAGAAGAAGAAGTTCAGGGTCTGGTACGCCTGACCTTAGCAGGGACCACAACTCCGTCGTCAGAGCTATCTGTCATGGAGCCGCTGTCCTCTACAGGATCGTATTCTGAGCCTGAACTTGACAGATGAGTGACTTTGTCTTCACTATCTGTTATACTCAGAAACGTGTAGGCCTCTTCACTAGTGTACCTTCGATTTGCCATTTTGGGCTCTAAATTTAGGGGTACACTAGTGAGACTCACAGGCAAAAAAGCTCCTGACTGTCAGCGACTGTATCAAAACGCTACCAAAAAACTGTTAGCGATCGCAGGGATCAGGCCTGACTCTGCGAACGCTGCAGTTATGTGTGCTTAGTGTTTTGTAAGTGTCAGTTATCGATCGATACTGCACTTGGGTGGGCTGGGCTGGGCTGGGCCGAGGGGCAAAACGCAGGTGCTAGCAGGTATCTGGGCTGATCCCGCTAACACTGCGTTTCAGGGAACCCTAAACTGCTGGGGAGTATAGATCTGATCGGATCAGATATCGATCCGTTCAGATACTATAGCACTAAGGGAGGTGTATGCTGCGTGCGTGGGTTTTAGCGGTACTGGCGCTGACCTGACGCTGCCTGGGGCGACGCAGACCTTAGCTGACCCTAAAAATGTAATTTATATCACCGCCGGGCAATTAGGGGGTTAAACCTTTATAGGGTAATAAACGGCGGGTGCCCTAAAACTATAATAAACTATAATAAACTGTAATAAACTGTAATAAACTACAAAAAACAAACTAGCTAACCAGCGTCACCCGTAACACTTATACGGTGATCGCTGGTGAAAGGGTTAACTAGGGGGCAATCAGGGGGTTAAAACCTTTAGCAGGTAGTATATGGGGGTCCCTGTCGCTATAAAACACTGACAGCGAACCTATATACTTACCTCCCTAACTAGCGTCACCTGTGTCACTAATACAGCGATCAGAAAAACGATCGCTTAGCGACACTGGTGACAGGGGGTAATCAAGGGGTTAACCTTTATTAGGGGGTGTTAGGGGGGTACCCTGGACCTAAGGGGGGGTACCCTAGACCTAAAGGGGGCTAACCTAACTGCCCTAACACTTGTAACTGACAAATTGACACCAATGCAAAAAAAAAAAATGCTTTTGGTGTCAGAATGACAGGGGGTACAGGGGGGTGATCGGGGGGTGATCGGGGGGTGATGGGGGGTGACAAGTGTGCCTGGCGTGTTCTACTGTTAGTGTAGTGTTGGTGCACTTACTTGATGTCTTCTCTCCTCTGCGCCGGATCGAAAAGACCGACTCGAGGAGGGATGACATCACTTCCTTTCCCTCTGTTTACATTACAGAGGGAAAGGAAGCGTTTTCATTCGCCGGGAGCGATCGGGAGGGGTGGCCAACAATGGATGGCCTTCCCCTCACCTCTCATCGCCCGGGAAGAAATGGCGACCGCCTCGGGAACCGGGGGGGGACCGATCGGACCCCCCACCCGCGGAAGGCAAATCACGTACATGTACGTGATTTTGCCTGTCCGTGCCACCTTGCCGACGTACATCGGCGTGAGGCGGTCGTCAAGTGGTTAAATATCGTACCTGGGGGGTGTCTATAGTATGCCTGTAAAGTGGCGCATGTTTCCCGTGCTTAGAACAGTCCATTTTTAAAGGAAAAAAAGTCATTTAAAACTGCTTGCGGCTTTAATGTAATGTCGGGTCCTTGGAATATGGATGAAAATCAGTGAGACAAACGACATGGGTACCCTCCAGTCCATTACCAGGCCCTTTGGGTCCTGTATGGATAATAAGGGGAACCCCACACCCAAATTAAAAAAAGGAAAGGCGTGGGGCCCCCAGGCCCTATATACTCTGAACAGCAGTATACAGGCAGTGCAAACAAGACAGGGACTGTAGGTTTGTTGTTAAGTAGAATCTGTTTGTAATTTTGAACTGGTACATTTTTAAAGTGTAGCTCCAGCCAAAAAATCAGTTTTTAAGGTTTTTGGAAAACATAGGGAAGGGTTATCACCCCTGTGACATTTGTTTTGCTGTCTGTGCTCCTCTTCAGAAGATTTCACCTCACTTTTTGTCCCAATGACAAATGTTTTTTGAAAATTTGGGGGTTTTAGTGAAACAAGGATTGGTGATAAAGCATCAGTGGAAAGGAGAAAAGTTTTTCCCATATTAACTCTTACAGGAGAGAATTTCCCTTCCTATGGGGTAGATTTCATCTCACTTCCTGTTGTCTCCTTCCGTTTGCAAGTAGGAGTCGTTTGTAAGTTGGATGTCTGAAAGTAGGGGCCTGCCCTATATACTCAGCAGAAATTTGGGCCTTAGGTGTTGTTGTGGGCTCAACACGGTAAGCCCTTAGAGGGCCCTGCTGTGAAATATTAGATCAAGAATTGTAATTACATGCCCCTGTTGAACAGGGCCAGAAAAATTGGGCCTTTGGTGATGGTGGTTGTGGTGCTGGTGCCACAACACTGTAAGTCCTCACAGTTACTCTTGATGGGCACTGGAACGGGCCCTGCTGTGAAATATTAGATCAAGAATTCTAATTACATGTCCCTGTTGAACAGGGGCTGAAAAATTGGGCCTTAGGCACTGGTGCTGTTGACACAACACTGCAACCCCTCACAGATACTCTAGTTGGAATGCAGGAACAAGCCCTGCTGCAAAGTATTGCATGAAAAATTGTGATTACACGCCCCTGTTAAACAGGGGCTGAAAAATTGGGCCTTAGGCACTGGTGCTGGTGACACAACACTGCAACCCCTCACAGATACTCTAGTTGGAACGCAGGAACTAGCCCTGCTGCAAAGAATTGCATCAAAAATTGTAATTACATGCCCCTGTTAAACAGGGGCTTAAAAATTGGGCCTTAGGCACTGGTGGCGGCGCCCAGAACCAAAAATGTTCTTACAAGCTATCAGCATGATCATTGAGGAGGAAGAGGATAATTACTCAGCATAACAGGATAGTCACTCAGCATCAGCATAGGCAGTCTTTGAAGGGATCTGACATTTCAAAAAAAATTATTCGGTTACATCAGCATCAGATGCTTGGTAGCTGGTGGTGATCCAAGACTGATTCATTTTTATGAAGGTCAGTCAATCGACCGAGTCGGTGGACAGACGCACCCTGTGATTGGTTACAAAGCCTCCAGCAGCACTGAATGTGTGTTCTGAAAGAACGCTGGATGCAGGACAGGCCAGTAGCTCAATTGCATACTGTGCAAGCTCTGGCCAGTGATCCATCCTCAAGACCCAGTAACCCAGAGGATTTTCGGTGGGAAAGGTGTCCAAGTCAGATCTTGCTCCTAGGTATTCCTGCACCATGTAAAACAGATGCTGGCGATGGTTGCTGGAACCGATCATACCTTGGGGCTGCGGACTAAAAAATTGTCTGAACGGCCACCTTCTCCACCGCTCCTTCTTTGACTGACCGAAGCCTCAGCAACACGTTGTCCAGAAACAGGAGTTTGTAACCTCCCAGTCTCTGGGAATGTGTTGCACAGACCTTTCTGCAAGGCCTCCCGAAGATGTTTCATCCTCTGCTCCCTCTGCGACGGCAAGATAAGGTCCTCAACCTTACCCTTGTAACGTGGATCAAGGAGGGTTGCCAGCCAGTATTGGTCCTTCTCCTTGATACCACGAATACGAGGATCCTTACGCAGGCTTTGCAGGATCAGGGAGGCCATGCAGCGTAGGTTTGCTGAGGCATTCGGTCCAGAGTCCTCTGGGTCACTAAGGACGACATGGTGCGCAGCCACCTCCTCCCAGCCACGTACAAGTCCATGTGTTTCTTGGGACTGATCCCTTAAAGACTGCTGCTGATGCTGAGTGCCAGGCTCCACCTCCATACTGACACAATCCTCCTCCTCCTCCTCGTCCTCTTCCTGTGTGATCGGCGGGCACGCAGGAACACTGTCTAGATAAAGGGGGCCTTGAGAGCTAAGGAAGTCCTCCTCTTCCTGCCTCTGTTCTGCCTCAATTGCCCTGTCCATTATTCCACGCAGCGTGTGCTCCAACAGGTGGACAAGGGGGACAGTGTCACTGATGCATGCACTGTCACTGCTCACCATCCTCGTGGCCTCCTCAAATGGTGACAGGACAGTGCATGCATCCCTGATCATGGCCCACTGGCGTGGGGAAAAAAAACAAGCTCCCCTGACCCTGTCCTGGTGCCATAGTCGCACAGGTACTCATTGATGGCCCTCTGCTGCATGTGCAGCCGCTGCAGCATGGCCAACGTTGAGTTCCACCTGGTGGGCATGTCACAGATTAGGCGGTTCTTGGGCAGGTTAAACTCCTTTTGGAGGTCTGCCAGCCGAGCACTGGCATTATATGCCCGGCAGAAATGCACACAGACTTTCCTGGCCTGCCTCAGGACATCCTGTAAGCCCACGTACCTGCCCAAGAACCGCTGCACCACTAAGTTAAGGACATGAGCCAAACAGGGCACATGGGTCAGTTGTCCCTGTCGGGGGGTGGAGAGGAGGTTGGTGCCATTGTCGCAAACCACCATTCCTGCCTTAAGTTGGCGTGGCGTCAACCACCTCTGAACCTGCCCCTGCAGAGCTGACAGAACCTCTGCCCCAGTGTGGCTCCTGTCCCCCAAGCACACCAGCTCAAGCACCGCATTGCATCTTTTGGCCTGCGTACTTGCGTAGCCCCTTGAACGCCTACGGAGCACCGCTGGTTCCGAGGACAAAGCACAGGAAGGGGCCATGGAGGAAGTAGAAGAGGAGGGGGTGGAGGAGAGAGGTGTGTCACAATCATTAGTAGTGGCATTTTGGAAGCGTGGTGGCGGAACAACCTCCAACACTACTGCACCTTGTCCTGCATCCTTCCCAGCTGCCAGCAGAGTGACCCAATGCGCCGTGAAACTTAGGTAACGCCCCTGTCCATGCCTGCTGGACCATGAGTCAGCGGTAATATGCACCTTACCGCTGACCGCATGCCGGTAGAGAGCCGGAATCGCCTTCCATGAGAAAAAGTGGCGTTTGGGTACCTGCTACTGAGAAACCGCACATTCCACAAACTCACGGAAGGGGGCAGAGTCTACCAACTGAAAAGGTAGCAGTTGAATTGCTAGCAATTTTGCCAAGCTAGCATTCAACCGCTGGGCATGTAGATGGCTGGGAGCGAACTTCTTTCGGCGGTGCAGCAGCTGGAGCAGGGAAATTTGCCTGGTACAATCTGACAATGGTGTACCGAAAGCAGATTGCCCACAAGTACTTGGCTGTGACACACCTAATTCTACACCTTCATTCCTCTCAGTGCAGGTCTCAGAGAGGACTGAAGGTATAGTGGGGTTGGAGATCTTAGCTGATGAGGAGCAAGGAGAGGTCCTCTTTGTTCTTTGGTGTGGGTATTTTAGATACGCTTGCCAACGAACTGCATGGCAGGTCAACATATGTCTGGTCAAGCATGTGGTGCCCAAGCGGGAGATGTTTTGGCCACGCGAGATACGCTTGAGACATATGTTGCAAATAGCAGTGGTGCGATCTGATGGACTCGTCTCAAAAAAGGCCCACACCAAAGATCTTTTAGAATAACATGCAGAGACAGCAGCGCCCTGCACATGCGGAGCTTTGCGGTGTGATGCAGTCAGTGTGCTGCCCTTAGGCTGGCCCCTGGATGGCATCCTGCCTCGTTGGTGATGTGCCTCCTCCTCCTCTTCCTCTCTCCTATCAGGCACCCACGTTGAGTCAGTAACCTCATCATCCCCTCCCTCCTCATCACTGGAGCAAACCTGGCAGTATACTGCAGCAGGGGGAGCATGACTGCCAGATTGCTGTCCTTCTTGGGCACCCCCTCTGTCCGTGCTCACGTTACTGCCTTCATCTAGCTCTGTATCATCATCAGAGCCTTCTAAACGCTGGGCATCCTCCTGGAGCATGTACCCAACACTGTGGTCAAACAGTTCGAGGGACTCCTCAGGAGGACATGGTGGGGCTAGGGAAGGAGTCAGTGATGCCATTGAGCCGAGGGAAGAGGCCGCGTTGGCAGCTGCTTTGCCAGACAAAGTACCCTGAGCATGGGTGAGAGAGGATGAGGAGGATGAGGACGGCTTGGTCATCCACTCGACCAAGTCTTCCGCATGTTGCGGCTCAACACGGTCAGCTGCCGAAAAAAAGGCCAAGCTTGTCCCACGGCCACGTGCTGATGAGGATGCACCTTCTCCACGAACAGCACTGTTGCCTCTAGACACAGAGCCTGCTTGCCCTCTTTTATTGGCTTGTGACTGTCTGCCTCTCCTTGTTGGCCTTCCAGACATACTAATGGCCTGTAGCTGCACTAAGCTGGGATATATATATATATATATATATATATATATATATATATATATATATATATATATACTGATACTGCAGCTAGCAAAATCAACTGCCTGCCTGTAGTATGAGAACACCACCAACCTTCTACAGGTAGCTCTAGCTGAACACTGTGCAGAGGTCACACTACACTAATGTGTAAATAATTTAGCTGCCTGTGGTAGTGATAGGATCAGGAAAACACCATCAACCTTCTACAGGTAGCTTTAGCTGAACACTGTGCAGAGGTCGCACTACACTAACTTGTAGCTCCACCTGAACACTGTTCAGAGGATGCACTACACTAACTTGTAGCTTTAGCTGAACACTGTGCAGAGGTGGCACTACACTAACTTGTAGCTTTAGCTGAACACTGTGAGGAGGACGCACTACACTAACTTGTAGCTTTAGCTGAACACTGTGCAGAGGTCACACTAAACTAACTTGTAGCTTTACCTGAACACTGTTCAGAGGACGCACTACACTAACTTGTAGCTTTAACTGAACACTGTGAGGATGACGCACTACACTAACTTGTAGCTTTAGCTGAACACTGTGCAGAGGTCACACTAAACTAACTTGTAGCTTTAGCTGAACACTGTTCAGAGGACGCACTACACTAACTTGTAGCTTTAGCTGAACACTGTGAGGAGGACGCACTACACTAACTTGTAGCTTTACCTGAACACTGTTCAGAGGACGCACTACACTAACTTGTAGCTTTAGCAGAACACTGTGCAGAGGTTGCACTACACTAACTTGTAGCTTTAGCTGAACACTGTTCAGAGGACGCACTACACTAACTTGTAGTTTTAGCTGAACACTGTGAGGAGGTCACACTAAACTAACTTGTAGCTTTAGCTGAACACTGTGAGGAGGACGCACTACACTAACTTGTAGCTTTAGCTGAACACTGTGCACTACACTAACTTGTAGCTTTAGCTGAACACTGTTCAGAGGATGCACTACACTAACTTGTAGTTTTTGCTGAACACTGTGGGGAGGACACACTACACTAACTTGTAGCTTTAGCTGAGCACTGTGAGGAGAACGCACTACACTAACTTGTAGCTTAAGCTGAACACTGTGCAGAGGTCACACTAAACTAACTTGTAGCTTTAGCTGAACACTGTGAGGAGGATGCACTACACTAACTTGTAGCTTTAGCTGAACACTGTGCAGAGGTCACACTAAACTAAATTGTAGCTTTAGCTGAACACTGTGAGGAGGACGCACTACACTAACTGTAAATAGTCTAGCTGCCTGACTGTGGTACTGATAGGATCAAAAGAACATCAACAATTTTCTTCAGGTAGCTGTAAATACTGTAACAACACAAGCCTGCCTGTCAGTAGGAAGATAACAGGAACAGATCTAGCTAAACTGAATACAGTGTATATATATATATATATACACAACACCTGGGATGCATATATATACACAATACACTGTAAGTGCAGCTAACTGACTGACTGTCCTGCCTAATCTATCTAACTTACATCAAATGACACTGTCTCTCTCTCTGTTTATCTCTCTGTCAAGCCGGAACACACTACACAGGGCCGCCATGCAGGAGGCCTTATATAGTGTGGGGCGTGTTCTAAACCCCCTGAGCCATAATTGGCCAAAGCCACCCTGGCTTTGGCCAATTACAGTTCTCTCTACAGACGGCGCTGTGATTAGCCAAGCATGCGGGTCATAGTGCATGCTTGGCCAATCATCAGCCAGCAATGCATTGCGATGCCGCAGTGAATTATGGGCCGTGACGCACCACACGAATTTGGCGCGAACGGCCCATATCGTTTGGCGAACGATCGAACAGCCAATGGGTTCGACTCGAACACAAAGCTAGTCCACACTCACAAGTGTTACTGAGACCTGCAGTGCCACACAGCAATGTTTCCTATGTAAGAAATAGTGTGAACAAATAACATACAAAAATCAGGGACACACCCGGATCAGGAGTGCACCCTGACCATCCTAAGCTCCTTCAGGTGATAAGTGCATACATAAATCGTGAAATTGATAAAATAACAACAATTGAGATAAATCATGTGCAAATCAATTAATAAATAAATAAATAAATAATGTCCATATAAAAATTGAATATAATGAGCAGCATCTTCCTTAAATGTGATAGGAAGGTGAAAAATATGTGAATTATAATCCACGACAGATATCAGGGTCCAGATAATCAGCCTTATTCTTTGATGTCCACAAATGAGAAACAACTTGATGTAAAACTCTGTATATGATAACCCTTACCGGAACCGGTGGACCCCCTAAAGAGCGGGGTCATACGAGCAGACAGATTAAGCCCTCGAGGGACACTTGAATCCTCTAGGATCTCAGATCCTATGGTTGCCTTGAGCGGTCAGCAAAGATTTTGCCAAATAGCAATGAAATGCTTATCAGCTGGATGTCTTCCTGGGGGCCCCAGGAAGACGCAAGGTATTGTGAAACATGTAGGGCGGTGCGTTGTGCTGACGCAATCACGCCACATGTGACCCGGCACACGGGTGTTTTTTACTGTTTGTTTTAGCTAGCCGGCTTTTTTATATATTCATGCACTTTTATGCAATATCTCTGTACAATATCTCTGTACATTCTCTGTACATGTTGTCTTATGAGCTTTGCCTATTTTAGTTAGCATTAAAGATTTTGAGTTTTAACTTACTACACCACTGGAGTTCCTTTCTATCTGCTCACTCGTGGCTGGGAGCCCGAGTGTGCTTTTTTTTTTTAGATTGGGGACATCCAACTGATAAGCATTTCATTGCTATTTGGCGAAATCCTTGCTGACCGCTTAAGGCAACCGAAGGATTCGAGATACCAGAGGATTCAAGTGTCCCTGCAGAGGGCTTAATCTGTCTGCTCGTATGACCCCGCTCTTTAGGGGGTCCACCGGTTCCGGTAAGGGTTATCATATACAGAGTTTTACATCAAGTTGTTTCTCATTTGTAGACATAAAAAAATAAGGCTGATTATCTGGACCCTGATATCTGTCATGGATTATAATTCACATATTTTTCACCTTTCTATCACATTTAAGGAAGGCGCTGCTCATTATATTTAATTTTTATATGGACATTATTTATTTATTTATTTATTCATCGATTTGCACATGATTTATCTCAATTGTTGTTATTTTGTCAATTTCACTATTTATGTATGCACTTATCACCTGAAGTAGCTTAGGATGGTCAGGGTGCACTCCTGATCCGGGTGTGTCCCTGATTTTTGTATGTTATTTGTTCACACTATTTCTTACATAGGAAATATTTAATGTAGCGCAACTTTTTCACATTGGTATTTATTAGCACCATTAGGTATTAGATGGTTCATTGTTGCTGCTTTTTCGCTGATTTATTTTTTGTCTGAGTGCGGTATTTCTATTTTATTTAATTAGTTCCACACAGCAGGCTCACTTGGATGAACTGTGTTTAATCAGGCCCACAGCCTGCACTTCACTGTTTGCTGAATGACGGTCCGGGATCAATTTATCATTGAGGAGAAAAACTTACAAGTGCGTTGCATAGCAAGTTGCAGTTACATATCAGTTTATTTTACTTTGTCATCCTTGCACTTAACGGATTACAAATACTGCAGTTAGGGGGAGCCCTTGAGCATATGTATTGTAATATAATAATATTCAGTGCTGTGTAACAGACAAACAGGTTGTGTGTGGTTTGCGTGTTTGTGCTGGAAGTGGGAACGTGCACAGTGTCAAGGTCATACCACACTGAGCATCAGTCCCACTTGGAGACTCACCCGCATTTGATACTCACTGTATTATTATTGAGTCTGAGTATTTGAATGCCCTGTGATTATTGTATGTTCCGACTCTGTCCATTACAGGCATTATTGTGATGACTCTTTCTAAAACCAGTTTCTAGTCAAATTACTGTTGGTCAAAACTTCAATTGGCGTGAGACTGTTTTTCAATTCTCGTAGCAGGCGGATACCCAGGTAACGGTAAAAATAAAATATCTGATGTTATTGTTGGGTTGTTGTTGCTATTGGCTTTCACACCAACACTATTACATAGCTGTGTCAAGAGGGTTGAGAAAATTCTCAAGGGGAGCAAAAGTAGAGTGCAGGCCCAATTAATTACCAGCAGCTCCTTTGGGGGTAAGTGCTACACGTGGGGGCCCGTCCGGAATTATTGTTACTCTGCAATCAAGCTCACCAGAAGGGCAACCCTCTTAGCACTAGAATGGACCCTGACGCTGCGATTCAGTGGTGCGAAATAGAAGGCGCCAACCCAGAATCAAGTGTAATGATTGAACTCCCAGGGGAGGTCTGGACTGAGGAGAAGATTGGTCAGATAGTGCAGACATTGTCCTTCGGCAAGAAAATATGGGTGATCGATGTCAGACCTGACCATGAGGCCTTATACACCCATGTGCTACTGGAATGGAAGAAGGGGATTTCTGACCATTTCCAGTGTGCGGTTGGCCGACTGGACCGAGTTTCGTTTAATCCAGACACCAGACAGGTGTCGGCCAAGTACCAGTCGAGTTAAGACCAGTAAGGAAGAAGTCCTGTCCACGACAAGACAGGGACTGTAGGTTTGTTGTTAAGTAAAATCTGTTTGTAATTTTGAACAGGTACATTTTTCAAGTGTAGCTCCAGCCAAAAAATCTATTTTTAAGCTTTTTGAAAAACATAGGGAAGGGTTATCACCTCTGTAACATTTGTTTTGCTGTCTGTGCACCTCTTTAGAAGATTTCACCTCACTTTCTGTCCCAATGACAAATGTTTTTTGAAAATTTGGGGTTTTTAGTGAAACAAGGATTGGTGATAAAGCATCAGTGAAGAGGAGACACGTTTTTCCCATATTAACTCTTATAGGAGAGAATTTCCCTTCCTAGGGGTAGATTTCATCTCACTTCCTGTTGTCTCCTTCCATTTGCAACTAGGAGTCGTTTGTAAGTTGGATGTTTGAAAGTAGAGGCCTGCCCTATATACTCTGCAGAAATTGGGGCCTTAGGTGTTGGTGTTGCCACAACACTGTAAGCCCTCACAGTTACTCTTGGTGGGAGCAGGAACGGGCCCTGCTGTGAAATATTAGATCAAGAATTGTAATTACATGCCATTGTTGAACAGTGGTAGAAAAATTGGGCCTTTGGTGGTGGTGGTGCTGGTGCCACAACACTGTAAGTCCTCACAGTTACCTTGGTGGGTGCTGGAACGGGCCCTGCTGTGAAATATTATATCAAGAATTGTAGTTACATGCACCTGTTGAACAGGGGCAGAAAAATTGGGCCTTTGGTGGTGGTGGTGGTATTGCCACAGCACTGTTATGCCCCGTACACACGGTCGGACATTGATCGGACATTCCGACAACAAAATCCATGGATTTTTTCCGACGGATGTTGGCTCAAACTTGTTTTGCATACACACGGTCGCACAAAGTTGTCGGAATTTCCGAATGCCAAGAACGTGGTGAAGTACACCACGTACGACAAGACTATAAAAGGGCAATTCAGTACCAAGCGCGGCACCCTTTGGGCTCCTTTTGCTAATCTCGTGTTAGTAAAAGTTTGGTGAGAGACGATTCGCGCTTTTTCAGACTCGTGGTTTTCAGATCATATTTCTGCTGTTCAGTTTGTGCTTGTGGGTCTGTATCTGGTCTTCGGTGCGTGCAGTGAGTTACCATTGACTTTGTCATTGTGTTCTTGTTCGTTCGTTACTGATTTTCAGGTCGCTCTTCACAGGCCTTGCTGTTCTTCAGTGCGTTCTGTTACCTTGTTCTGAGCAGCCGACCGTTTTCTAGCCATGTTGCGTGTACGTACTCATCGTAGAGTTCGTGCTGTGCGGGGGCTTGGTGTTGGGGTCCTTACTTTGACACAAGCCAAGTCCATGAACAGGGCGAGGAGGAGTTCATGGACCAAGAATTGGTTGCTCCAGCGTGACCAATTCTGTCACATGCCTTTGCTCCGTGAGAATAATCCTGATGATTTCAGGAACTTTCTCTGGATGACAGACCCCGTATTTCACCGTTTGTTGGCTTTGCTGACCCCCTATATCAGCAGGCAGCATACCTACATGAGGCAAGCCATCACTCCGGAGCAGAGGTTAGTCGCCACGTTACGGTACTTGGCGACGGGGAGAAGCCTGCAGGACCTCAAGTTCTCGACAGGCATCTCCCCCCTGGCTCTGGGGATCATTATCCCGGAGACCTGTTCTGCTATCATCCAGGTTCTGCAGAAGGAGTATATGAAGGTAAGATTTTTATCCTTTAACATCACATTTTATTATATTTAATGTTTGATAATGTATTGTATTTCTTTCCTCATTCCCTAATTACCATGATTGTAATATGCTGTGAATGTCCCCTTTGTCCTCATGCATGCTGGATTTTTATGTAATTTTTTTTGTCCTTCATACATATTTGCCTTCACTTACCTCCCCAGCATGCTCTCCTGGCCCTATATTCACCTTGTGTAGTCACTTAACAATGTATTTTGTCAGCTCCATAGTAGTGCTTTACCCTAAACAACCCCTAAAATGTGTAAAAATGTGATTTGTGCTTGTAGATCTGGCACAGTGCCAGAGGCTTTTTTTTGGGGGGTCCCAAAATCATTTGGAACCCTCCCTCCCCCCAACAGCTAACTCAGCTGATACCAATCCTCTATCTGCTGACTTTGCCAAACCCTTACACACTATACCCACCTCTTTTGTGGTCATATTTATGGATGAATTCACCAAAGCATGTAGTGCAAGGGCCTGCCTGAATACTTTCAAATGGTACTGTTTAAAGTTTTTGTATCCTATTATTATCTTGATAGGTAATATCAGAATGTAAAAATGTGCTAAAATGTGTACAGTGTGTATTTATATCTTTGTATTATGACACTTCTTACCTGTCCAGTGGGCTGCCAATAGTGTAAGTAAGGAGGGGCTGGCCAAAGTAGTACACATTATTTAGGCATTCATCTCTCAATGAAGTGAAGAGGATTACCTGGCCAAAACATCTCCCCCCATAAAATGTATAAAATGGCCCATGAGAGGGGGGGGGGGGGGTCTGATGGGTGGACCTTATACCTTTGTCTTTAAATACTCCCTAAAATAAATGTTATACTGATGTTGGCCAAGAATGTTTGTGTCTAATCTGCTTTCCATGTTTATGTGCAAAATGATTTTTTTTTCTTGTTTGACTCCACAGTTTCCTTCCAACCCACAGGAATGGCAGACTGTGGCCTCCCACTTTGCCCAGCGGTGGGACTTTCCTAACTGCGGAGGGGCAATTGATGGGAAACACGTCCACATCGTCCCACCACCCAACTCGGGGTCCTACTATTTCAACTACAAGGGGTTAAATAGTATTGTGATGTTGGCGGTGGTGTCGGCTACTTACGAGTTCCTGTATGTGAACGTGGGGAAGAATGGCCGGATGTCAGATGGTGGAGTCATTGCCCACACGGAGTTCTACAGGCGTCTCCAGAATGGCAGCTTGGACTTGCCACCTCCAGAAGACAATGCGGAAGGACTCTCATTCGTCTTCGTTGCAGATGAAGCGTTTGCGCTGTGGGACCTGCTTGTACGGCTATTCCCTATGAGGACCCTCACCCCGGACCAGAGGGTTTTTAATTATCGGCTGGCCCATAGGCGTGCCCACGGGGTGTGCCGGGTGTGCCCAGGCACACCCTAATCATTCAGCCCTGTCTGTGTCTTAACAAGTTTTGTCAGTGCTAAATGCCTGCAACAGCTGTCCTGTCCCTGTGTAACTTCAGTCACCACCACTGCGGCCAGTAAAAACAGCTGTGCTGCGAGTGGGAGGTGATTGAGCAGGGAACTAGGACCTCAGCTGCGGAGTAAGCCAGCCGCATTTTCCGATGCAGCTTGTATAGTTCCGGCTGCAGGTCCTCACAGTAGCCGGCGGAGTGATCTACATCTGCACTATGCCCCCCCTCCAGCCTCTCTCTCCCTGGAAGCAGCGGACTAGCAGCCAGCCTGCTGGATCCAGGTAGTGATTGCATTTAGAAGCTTCCAATCTCGTTTTTCTATCTCCCCCAAGTCTTATGTATGTTCAATCTGTGCCCTCATTCACTTAGATCCTCCCCCCATCTCCAGTGCCGTCTGCCCAGAGAACATGGAGGTGGGGCACTGCTAGTGCCAGGTGCTGCTGACACTGTGCAGGGAAGGGGGTGAGCTGATGTTCTAAGAAAAGTCAATTTGGAGAGATAAGCTGTCAGTTTCACATCAGAACTATTCAGGAGGATTTGTTTGCAGTTTGATGAGAATGATTAAGCTAACAGGAGGATCGGAAGAGCAGAGTGTGTATGGGGGAGTCGGCTGAGTCTTCAGCCTTGCTCACAGCTAACAGATATCTTGGATGCTGGCACTTATCACTATATAAACAACCCCCACACTCTGTGTATGTCCAGATAATCTGAAAAAACTTTATAACCATTCAATTTAACCCTGTGTTCTCCAAACTCTGTACAACATGTAAATTCCTCACATAAACGAAACACTCTATATACAAGTTACCTGTCCTCAATAATCAGAGCAGAGCACAGTGTTCACAGTTATTTACATGGTAGTGCAATTGTATGAACACTGATTATTTAGAGAATAATGATTTTTTCTATTGAGAATTGTTATTTTGCATCTACTCAGGCTTTTTTTTTACGCACGCACAGGCATGGTTTTCATGCATTACGTGTAAGGAAGCCCATTAATTTCAATGGGCTGCCCTACGCACAAGCATCATGGAAAAGAAGTCCTGAATCTTTTCCAAAAGTGTGCCGCACCCTGTAGTTTGGTCCACATGTTTGCAGATGCATGGAGATGCCAATAACAAACAATGGCACTGCTGCACATCTGGATAAGGGCAGCACATTTCTTTGCATGTTTGGAAGGCATGCAATTCTGTGAACTTAGCCTTAGAGTGTTTCGTTCTTTTACTGTGAATTTACACTTGGGATTTTACAGAGTTTGGATCAATACAGGGTTAAATTGAATGGTTATACATTAACTTCGCATGATCTGGAAACCACATACACAGAGTGCTTTCACTCTCATACCTCCCACACTCCTCGTACATACTGCTCACTCTCATACCTCCCACACTCCTCTCCTGTACATAGTGCCCATTGTCATACCTCCCACACTCCTCTCCTGTACATACTGCTCACTCTCATACCTCCCACACTCCTCTCCTGTACATACTGCTCACTCTCATACCTCCCACACTCCTCTCCTGTGCATAGTGCCCACTGTCATACCCCGCACACTCCTCTCCTGTACATAGTGCCCATTGTCATATCCTCCACACTCCTCTCCTGTACATACTGCTCACTCTCATACCCCCACACTCCTCTCCTGTACATACTGCTCACTCTCATACCCCCCACACTCCTCTCCTGTACATAGTGCCCACTGTCACACCCACCACACGCCTCTCCTGTACATAGTGCCCATTGTCATACCTCCCACACTCCTCTCCTGTACATACTGCTCACTCCCATACCTCCCACACTCCTCTCCTGTACATACTGCTCACTCTCATACCCCCCACACTCCTTTCCTGTACATAGTGCCCACTGTCATACCCCCCACACTCCTCTCCTGTACATAGTGCCCATTGTCATACTTCCCACACTCCTCTCCTGTACATAGTGCCCATTGTCATACCTCCCACACTCCTCTCCTGTACATACTGCTCACTCTCATACCTCCCACACTCCTCTCCTGTACATACTGCTCACTCTCATAGTCCCCCACACTCCTCTCCTGTACATAGTGCCCATTGTCATACCTCCCACACTCCTCTCCTGTACATACTTCTCACTCGCATACCTCCCACACTCCTCTCCTGTACATACTGCTCACTCTCATACCCCCCACACTCCTCTCCTGTACATACTGCTCACTCTCATACCCCCCACACTTCTCTCCTGTACATAGTGCCCATTGTCATACCCCCCCACACTCCTCTCCTGTACATAGTGCCCATTGTCACACCTTCCACACTCATCACCTGTACATACTGCTCACTCTCATACCTCCCACACTCCTCTCCTGTACATACTGCTCACTTTCATAGTCCCCCACACTCCTCTCCTGTACATAGTGCCCATTGTCATACCTCCCACACTCCTCTCCTGTACATACTGCTCACTCTCATACCTCCCACACTCCTCTCCTGTACATACTGCTCACTCTCATACCCCCCACACTCCTCTCCTGTACATACTGCTCACTCTCATACCCCCCACACTTCTCTCCTGTACATAGTGCCCATTGTCATACCCCCCCACACTCCTCTCCTGTACATAGTGCCCATTGTCACACCTTCCACACTCATCTCCTGTACATACTGCTCACTCTCATACCTCCCACACTCCTCTCCTGTACATACTGCTCACTCTCATACCTCCCACTCATACCTCCCATACTCCTTTCATGTACATAGTGCCCACTCTCTTACCTTCCACATTTTGTACTTTTCTTTCACTGTGCCGGCAGGGAGATGGGAAAGACCTTTCTTACATTATAAAATGTTTGCTCGTATTTATTTATAAGAATATATACAGTGTATATGTGTGTGTGTGTGTATACAGTATATATACATACATACATTCGTACATACATACACACACACTCGCATGTGCGTTTGAGATTTGGTGCACACCCTAATGCGATAGGCTGCGCACACCTATGGGCTGGCCAGAGCCAGAAGGGTGGTGGAGAACACGTTTGGAATAATGGCCAGCTAGTTCCGCCTATTTCTCACACCGATACACATGGCGGAATATAAACTCAATCACATCATCCTGTCTTCCTGTGTTCTCCACAACTTTTTTTAAGGAGAAATTCTGTGAACTGTGCTGGCTCAGTTGGGCCTGAAGCCGGAATGAATCTCAATGAACCAACCCTGACGGCGCTTGAAGCTGGCCGTCCTGGCTTGCCCCCCCAGAGTGCCCGCGAGGTCCATCTAAGATACATGAAATGCTTTATGTACTTCATAATACACCCATGGTAATAACCCTTAAAACTTTCCGGATTATTGACTCCTTGTTCAGACTACTAATTTGGAGAGGGCGCTCTCCAAGGATTAAACTCGAGCACCTCCAACGCCCTAAGGACGAGGGAGGGCTAGCCCTCCCTAATCCTTGGCTCTACTATATAGCTGCGCAGCTGCAGCATCTGATAGGTACAATGTCAATGTACACTGGCGCAGAAAAAGAGAGACCTACAAGTAGCTCCTCAGAAATGGTAATGCTCCATACAGTTAAAAAAGACTCGGTCCCGACGGCCTTGGAGGCCATGAACTTTGGGAAATCCAATAAGAAGTACCCGACCTATGACTTAATCCAAAAAATATGGTCTAAAACTAAATATATGCAGGGGGTAACAGGATTCACAGACTACCGCCCAATATGGTTTAATGACACATACCCAGAATTAGCTAAGATGCAGAATGGGGCGATATGGAGAAGATATGGGGTGTTGTATATTAGGCAGATTTTCCAAAATGGGAAACTACACCCATTTGAGACCTTACAGAGGTTATTTGCACTACCACAGTCTATGAGGTTCTATTACTTGCCCGTTGGATGGGGACCAGTGGGAAGAGGTGTTACAGGCCGTGCCCACATGCTCCTTGAATGTTACACACAGACTGACACAATTGTATATCATATTAAGAGTTTATTATACCCCTCATAGGTTATATGCTATGGGCCTTAGACCCACCCCGCTATGCACTAGATGCAAAAGAGAACATGGGGACCTGATCCACCTACTATGGAGGTGCCCAAAGCTTCACCCCTATTGGAAAGGGGTGGTGGACACTGTCAATAGGGTATTTCAGGTCACTTTGCCTACGAATCCCAAGCACTGCTTGCTCAATGTGATAGATGAATTGGGATGGGAAGAATGTACTAAAGTGGCAATTACCAAAGCTGTATTCCTGGCAAGGAAACTAATTATGAAACACTGGATCTCTGAAGAGCATCCTGCTCTTAAAGAATGGGTTAACGCTGTGGGGGAAATGTTAAGAAAAGACAAGGTGATCTACCAACACAGAGGTTGCCCGCAGAAGTTCGAGAAACTCTGGGGACCATGGCTGAATGTTCCGGGGCTTGCCCCGGTGGATTTGGTCGTGGGCAGACTGTTGGAATTGGGGACATGAGACCCTAAGTATTGGATAGCTAAGGCTACCTTATCAAGGCATAGTACCTTATGTGGTTCAATTACTCCTTTTGTTTAGGATGGGGATGGACAAATGGTTTATATTATGCAGATGTGTATGAAGAATAAAATGATATTCAGTGGATAGGGTGGTGTTTTGGTACAGGTTAGTTTAATAATGCAGCCAGTAGGACACACAAATGTAGAATGTCTGACAGAAATAAGCATTTCAGAATGTAAATGTGAAGTCGGTATGTGTATGTTTTTACATGTTTTTCTCAATAAAATATTTTTCTGGATAAAAAAAAAAAAGATACATGGAATACTTTGCGGGTAGGGGGGCCATCAATATGCCAGACAATGTCTGAGACATTTTTTGAATAAAAAATTTTTTTAAACTGAAAAAATATTTGCTTAGATTTACTGCTTGTCTTTCTTTTAGCTGGCCTTTTAGCTCCCCAAACTGAAATTTGGGGAGTCCTGAAAATGGTGTGATTTTGTAACATTAGAAAGCACTGTTGGGTGTTATTTACTAAAGGAAAATACACTTTGCACTACAAGTGCACTTGAGACTGCACAGAAACTGCACTTGTAGTGCAAAGTGGATTTGCCTTTAGTAAATAACCCCCATTGTCACTGAAAATACCAACTTTACAACAAAAAATGGTTTTGAACATTGAAAGAAGAAGCCACACATTGTTGATTATCAATCTTTTTACTCCAATCACAATCACATGTGCATTTATAAAAGGTTTTTCAAAAAAACCAACATGTTTGTT
The DNA here is from genome assembly GCA_037952835.1 of Lithobates septentrionalis. Taxonomy (NCBI): domain Eukaryota; kingdom Metazoa; phylum Chordata; class Amphibia; order Anura; family Ranidae; genus Lithobates; species Lithobates septentrionalis. Next base: position 1,306,915 of record JBBDGP010001195.1, read on the forward strand.
GTATAACAAATTTTTAGGTCACATTAAAAGTAGAAAGTTCCTTTTAAGGTAAAACAGGCATGTTTAAAACCAACAAGAAATACACAAATCTGGAACTTACAAAGTTCAACTTTTGTAGAAATTTAAGGCAATATCAGACATGAGTATTTATAAACTTTGTTTGATATTGCGTTCAGCAGATGGGGTGAAGTCACCCCTGGAAAAGCCAAATTTTGAATATGTACACAAATTGCCAAATGTCAACATGTGCTAGCTGCCATCATGGGGGATCAAGGGACGTGTTTTGTGGGTGCAACCCCTTCCTCTCAGCTACTTTATTATTGAGGAAGGGGTTGCACTCCCAAAACGCATACATTGATCTCCCGTGATGGCAGATAGCACATGTTGGCACAGTGTATGCATCTTCAAAATTTGGCTTTTCGAGAATATGTCAAAAAATGTGTCAAAAATTTTCAGAAAAAAACAGCAGAAATAATTAGGGATTTCAAGGGGTTTTAAACTCTCCCTAAAACATCAATGATGTTCTTCATTTTGTTTTGAACATCATTGATGTTTTTGCTTGATGTTTTCCAAGTCCCTATTACATCCCATGATCTCCCCGATCAGGATCTGGGCACTTTCACTGGTGAAATGACCTTCATCCACATCACGATCACCTAAAAATATAGAAAAAACAAAAACACCATGTATTATAAATATGCCGTCATCCATCTCTTACCTGAGCATGTGGTTGCAGACACTCACCTGTTGTGGTGACAATTTCCACCATGCATCCCTCCTGCTCCTCCTGTTGTGTTTGTGGGATTTCCACTTCTTCATGAGATGGGGGGTCTGTTGTCTCCTCTGATGAGTGGTGTACTCCGAGTCTTTTCTCCCCTATGTCAAAAAAATTAGGTATACTTAGCACACAGATATTTGATGGCAGAAATAGGAATATGAAACATTGCTTGGAAGTGGGGTACAATTGTCTGTTTTGGCAGAGTTCCAAGATGAAGAAATATTTTTGTCCTTTGTCAAGCTTGAATACTTACCTGTTTTGTACAAGCTTCACAGATGGAGTCACCCCTATATCATCCACTGGAGCACCTGTGTGGGCCCCCTAATAAAAAGGGTGTTCTGGTGTCCCACACTAGTGCTCCAGTGTCCAGATGTGTAAACAGCTGCTGAGTGTCCTCTCCTTACACAGAATCTAGTTTGCATTTCATTCTAGTTACAAACCCATCTAGACACCAAAATTATTTTAAGAGAAGTAGGCCAGAAAAAATGTATTGAAATGCATCTGGACAAAACATGGTGTTTTATTGGCCGAACGAACAATGTTTCCGATGAACAAATAATGTGTCCATGAGCATGAAAGCTGCCATTTTAAACTGTACAACAGTAAAGAAAAGCACATGGAGCAGCACAAACGTAATAAAAAGAAAGAATAGGAACACAGGACAACTACTTACTTTTTTGCAGCACTCTCCTGATCCTTCTATACTGATCATGCTCCTTTAATTTGAGGTCCGACCACCGCTTCCTCAGTTGATCCTTGGATCGACGTACCCCAAAATTCTCCTGCAGACTCTTCACAACTTTCGCCATGATCTTGGCCTTTCTGACATTGGGGTTGGGGTAAGGTCCATACTTCCCGTCATAGTCGGCCCTCTTCAAAATGTCAACCATCTCCACCATCTCCACAAAGGACATATTTGATGCCTTAAATCGTCTCCTCCGGGATCGTGACGTTTCTGGCTCCTTGCTTTCCTCCTTCTGCTCCTCGTTGCTGTAATTAGCACGCACCTGTTCTGTCTCCGCCATGTGCTCTTCCCCCACTGCGCCGAACGAGAAGGGGCGGGGAATAGACTAGAAAGAACATCAGGGGCGGGGGGAGTTTCACGCATGCGCAGTGTATATAAAGCGTAATGCCGCATATACACGGTCGGACTTTTCAGCCACAAAAGTCCGACAGCCCGTCTGACAGACTTTCGACAGACTTTCGACGGACTTTTGGCAGACTTTCAACGGACTTTCTAACGACCGGACTTGCCTACACACGATCACACCAAAGTCCAACGGATTCGTACGTGATGACGTACACCGGACTAAAATAAGGAAATTGATAGCCAGTAGCCAATAGCTGCCCTAGTGTCGGTTTTTGTCCGTCGGACTAGCATACAGACGAGCGGATTTCTGGGTCTGGCGGAGTTACTACGTAAAGATTTGAAGCATGTTCCAAATCTAAAGTCCGTCAGATTTGCGACTGGAAAAGTCCGCTGAAGGTCCGGTGAAGCCCACACACGATCGGATTGTTCGCCAGATTTGGTCCGTCGGGGTCCGTCAGACAAGTCCGGTCGTAGTACGTACGATCTGTGAGCGGAGGCAGGAGTATCGTAAGTACCGATCGTGATAACGAAGGTAACATTTAAACTTGGGCCTATACTGCTTATAGATTGAGGCCTATATTGGGACAAGATTAGGAGATTTTAGCCAGACATTGTCTCAATGTATTCACAATGTATTCAGCAGACTGCGTCCTGCGTCTGCTGAATACATTGTACCAAGCAGCAGCAGCTTGCGTAGCAAGCCTCATCCTTACAAGCCAGCTGAGATCTGCCTATCTGCTTATCTGCATGCCTAAAACAAGTCAAACACACGTGAGTGTATCACTGTGCTGTTTTGCCTGTGGACTTTTATTGTAACAATATAGCGCAATGTTTTCTCTCTTTGTTTATTTTACATAAAATCACCTGATACTGAGAAAATGACCATTCATTGTGGCTGTGGAAGAAATAGCTCAGAGTGTGAACAAATAAGTACTGCAGGAATCCAGATAACCCAGATTACTGAGGATTGAACTGTCGCCTGTTACTTATTCCAGCTCATGAATCTAATCATCTGTATTTAATCAGATTCTACTGGCAATATTTATTTATTTATACTCATCAATTGTATATATATTGCACCTTTATACGTATATTATTTATTTATTTTTATTATGGAGGATTCAACACCTATCATAGGGAATATATCTAATTTATTTATTTATTGGCACTAATTTGGATTGATCACTATTTTTTGCTATTTGCAAACGCAATTTTAGTATATCTATACACAATTGTTGCTTAGTTTACTTTGGAGATATTGCACCACTTCCAGTGGACTTGTATAACTGGAGTGACACAGTTTTTAAATATTTGCGATTTTTTCATATATTTGCGATTTTATATATATGCGATTTTTTAGCGACTTGGTAGCAATTTTTTCACATTGGTTTTTTAGCACAAAAATTATTTTTCTCACATTGATTGGACTTTGTATCAGAGCGCATCAATCCATGTTATATGTTTTAATTTTTAGGGGATTCTGACCACTATATAATTGATAGCAGCTTGATATCATTGTCAATCTAACAATTTTTATCATTATTTAATTAATCGCACGTGCATTCACATACATTTGATTTACACTTATTTGATTGTATATGTCACGCTAGAACATTATTGCGCTTGGTGTTTTTGTTTATTTATTCTATGGTGGCGGAACAACTTCCAACACTACTGCACCCTGTCCTACATCCTTCCCAGCTGCCAGAAAAGTCACCCATAGCACGGTGAAAGATAGGTAATGTCCCTGTCCATGCCTGCTGGACCATGAGTCAGCGGTAATATGCACCTTACCACTGACCGCCCTGTCCAGCGAGGCCAAGACATTGCCTTCCACATGCCAGTACAGAGCCGGAATCGCCTTCCGTGAGAAAAAGTGGCGTTTGGGAACCTTCCACTGAGGAACCGCACATTCCACAAACTCACGGAAGGGGGCAGAGTCTACCAACTGAAAAGGCAGCAGTTGAAGTGCTAACAATTTAGCCAAGCTAGCATTCAACCGCTGGGCATGTGGATGGCTGGGAGCGAACTTCTTTCTGCGGTGCAGCAGCTGGGGCAGGGAAATTTTCCCTGGTACAATCTGACGTCGGTGTTCTTTGGTGTGGGTCTTTTAGGTATGCTTGCCAACGAACTGCATGACAGGTCGACATATGTCTGGTCAAGCATGTGGTGTCCAAGCGGGTGATGTTTTGGCCATGCAAGATACGCTTGAGACATATGTTGCAAATAGCAGCAGTGGGATGTGATGCACTCGTCTCAAAAAAGGCCCACACCAAAGAACTTTTGGAATAACGTGCAGAGACAGCAGTGCCCTTGCCATTCGGAGCTCTGCGGTGTGATGCAGTCGGCGTGCTGCCCTTAAGCTGGACCCTGGAGGGCATTCTGCCTCGTTGGAGATGCCTCCTCCTCCTCCTCCTCTCACCTATCAGGCACCCACGTGGAGCCAGTGACCTCATCATCCCCTCCCTCCTCATCACTGGAGCAAAGCTGGCGGTATGCTGCAGCTGGGGGAACATGACTGCCAGATTGCTGTCCTTCTTGGGCACCCCCTCTCTCTGGGCTCACGTTACTGCTTTCCTCTAGCTGGGTACCATCATCAGAGCCTTCAAAACGCTGGGCATCCTCCTGGAGCATGTACCCAACACTGTGGTCAAACAGTTTGGGGGACTCCTCAGGAGGACATGGTGGGGCTAGGGAAGGAGTGACTGATGCCATTGAGCCGAGGGAAGAGGCCGCGTTGGCAGCTGCTTTGCCAGACAAAGTACCCTGAGCCCAGGTGAGAGAGGATGAGGGGGATGAGGACGGCTTGGTCATCCACTCTACCAAGTCTTCCGCATGTTGCGGCTGAACACGGCCAGCTGCCGAAAAAAAGGACAAGCGTGCCCCACGGCCATGTGCTGATGAGGATGCACCGTCTCCACGACCAGCACTGTTGCCTCTAGACACAGAGCCTGCTTGCCCTCTTTTATTGGCTTGTGACTGTCTGCCTCTCCTTGTTGGCCTTCCAGACATACTAATGGCCTGCAGTGAGATGTAGCTGCACAGCTGGGATGTATATATATACTGATACTGCAGCTACCAGAATCAACTGCCTGCCTGTGGTACTAATAGGATCAGAAGAACACCACCGATTTTCTTCAGGTAGCTTTAAATGCACACTGTGCAGAGGACACAGTACACTAACTGTAAATACTGTAGCTGCCTGCCTGTGGTATTAATAGGAGCAGAACAACAGCAATTGTCTTCAGGTAGCTTTAGGTGCACACTGTGCAGAGGACGCAGTACACTAACTGTAAATACTGCAGTTGCCTGACTGTGGTACTAATAGGATCAGAAGAACACCACCAATTTTCTTCAGGTAGCTTTAGGTGCACACTGTGCAGAGGACACAGTACACTAACTGTAAATACTGCAGCTGCCTGCCTGTGGTACTAATAGAATCAGAAGAACACCACCAATTTTCTTCAGGTAGCTTTAGGTGCACACTGTGCAGAGGACACAGTACACTAACTGTAAATACTGTAGCTGCCTGCCTGTGGTATTAATAGAAGCAGAACAACAGCAATTGTCTTCAGGTAGCTTTATGTGCACACTGTGCAGAGGACACAGTACACTAACTGTAAATACTGCAGCTGCCTGCGGTACTAATAGGATCAGAAGAACACCACCAATTTTCTTCAGGTAGCTTTAGGTGCACACTATGCAGAGGACGCACTACACTAACTTGTAAATACTGCAGCTGCCTGCGGTTCTAATGGGATCAGAAGAACACCACCAATTTTCTTCAGGTAGATTTAGGTGCACACTGTGCAGGTGGCGCACTACACTAACTGTAAATACTGCAGCTGCCTGCGGTACTAATATGATCAGAAGAACACCACCAATTTTCTTTAGGTAGCTTTAGGTGCACACTGTGCAGAGGACGCACTACACTAACTTGTAAATACTGCAGCTGCCTGTGGTACTAATAGGATCAGAGGAACACCACCAATTTTCTTCAGGTAGCTTTAGGTGCACACTGTGCAGAGGATGCACTACACTAACTTGTAAATACTGCAGCTGCCTGCGGTACTAATGGGATCAGAAGAACACCACCAATTTTCTTCAGGTAGCTTTAGGTGCACACTGTGCTGAGGATGCACTACACTAACTTGTAAAGACTGCTGCTGCCTGCGGTACTAATAGGATCAGAAGAACACTCCAATTTTCTTCAGGTAGCTTTAGGTGCACACTGTGCAGAGGACGCACTACACTAACTTGTAAATACTGCAGCTGCCTGCGGTACTAATAGGATCAGAAGAACACCACCAATTTTCTTCAGGTAGCTTTAGGTGCACACTGTGCAGAGGACGCACTACACTAACTTGTAAATACTGCAGCTGCCTGCAGTACTAATAGGATCAGAAGAACACCACCAATTTTCTTCAGGTAGCTTTAGGTGAACACTGTGCAGAGGACGCACTAGACTAACTTTTAAATACTGCAGCTGCCTGCGGTACTAATAGGATCAGAAGAACACCACCAATTTTCTTCAGGTAGCTTTAGGTGCACACTGTAACTGTAAATACTGTAGCTAATAGGACTAATAGGATCAGGAGAACACCATCATTTTTCTTCAGGTAGCTGTAAATACTGTAAAAACACCTGCCTGCCTGTCAGTAGGAAGAGAATAATAGGAACGGATCTAGCTAAACTGAATACAGTATATATATATATATATATATATATATATATATATATATACACACAACACCTAGGATGCATATATATACACAATACACTGTAAGTGCAGCTAACTAACTTACCTGCCTAGTCTATCTAACTTAAATCAAATGACAGTGTCTCTCTGTCTATTTCTCCACCGCCGCAACACACTACACAAGGCCGCCACGCAGGTGGCCTTATATAGTGTGAGGCATGTACTAAACCCCCTGAGCCATAATTGGCCAAAGCCACCCTGGCTTTGGCCAATTATGGCTCTCCGTTCTTACCATGCTGTGATTGGCCAAAGCATGTGGGTCATAGTGCATGATTGGCCAATCATCAGCCAGCAATGCACTGCGATGCCGCAGTGAACTATGGGCCATGACGCGTAACTCGAATTTGGCGCGAACGGCCCATAACGTTCAAAATTCGAACATGCGATGTTTGAGTCGAACATGGGTTCGACTCGAACTCGAAGCTCATCCCTAGTCACTACCAGCGAGTATGTCCTAGCTCACGGAGGGAGACAGAAGAGAGGCATTGATCTCAGAGAAGTGACCCAAGGAGGGAGAGAAGATCTGGGTCTTCAAGAAGGATTTTCTCTGCACCTGAAAGGGAGCAATGGAGAACACCTGCAGTTTATGCCGTTTCAGTGAGAAATGCTTATCAGCCTCCAAAACGACGTAAGAAACTGCATTCCTAGCGCTGAAGCTGAAGAAAGCACGAGTCCAGCCACGCAAATCTACTGTTCCAGATGATTTCAACAGGCCTCCTACTCAGTTGGTAGGCCCTCTGTCTGTAGTGCCTCTTCTGGTTGAAGGGATTTATACCAGAGCCATCCTTGATTCAGGTGCCCAGATTACCCTGCTGACCAGAGACTTTTACAAGAGGTACCTGTCATACCTGCCCCTGGAAAAGTTGGAAGACGTAAAGATTCAGGGTATTCAAGCAGAAGATTACCCTTGTGATGGATGTCTGCGGATCAAGTTGTAATGTGATCCATTGAGGGCTGAGAAGCCTGAGAACTTTGAGACGCAGGCCATTGTCTGCTCTTGGCTGCCAGGGTCCACAGGAAGTTCGTTGATCGTTGGGACAAACACAGATCTGGTGAAGCGGCTGTTAGCCCCTGTTGTCCCCAGATGTGACCCTCTACCCTCACTGCCAGAAGAAGAGTTGGATGTGTCTACTTTTTCCACAGTGGATGAAAAAAAATCCAAAATCCAATATACAGCACTACACACACTAATGCCCCGTACACACGGTCGGATTTTCCGATGGAAAATGTGTGATAGGACCTTGTTGTCGGAAATTCCGACCGTGTGTATGCTCCATCACACATTTTCCATTGGATTTTCCGACACACAAAGTTTGAGAGCAGGCTATAAAATTTTCCGACAACAAAATCCGTTGTCGGAAATTCCGATCGTGTGTACACAAATCCGACGGACAAAGTGCCACGCATGCTCAGAATAAATAAAGAGATGAAAGCTATTGGCCACTGCCCCGTTTATAGTCCCGACGTACGTGTTTTACGTCACCGCGTTCAGAATGATCGGATTTTCCGACAACTTTGTGTGACCGTGTGTATGCAAGACAAGTTTGAGCCAACATCCGTCGGAGAAAATCCTAGGATTTTGTTGTCGGAATGTCCGAACAAAGTCCGACCGTGTGTACGGGGCATTAGACTAATCTCACAAGTGTTACTGAGACCTGCAGTTCCACACAGCAGGCTCACTTGGATGAACTGTGTTTAATCAGGTCCACAGCCTGCACTTCACTGTTTGCTGAGTGACGGTCAGGGATCAATTTATCATTGAGGAGAAAAACTTACAAGTGTGTTGCATAGCTAGTTGCAGTTACATATCAGTTTATTTTACTTTGTCATCCTTGCACTTAACGGATTACAAATACTGCAGTTAAATGTGCTAGCCGAAGAAAGAAGACCAGAGACTTTTTTTTTTATTACAAAGCCTTTCATCCTGCAGTGTGCACACGGGAAGGTACTGCAATCTAGGGGGAGCCCTTGAGCATATGTATTGTAATATAATAATATATTGCTTCAGCGTTGGCGATGGCGTTCATTCGTCCTCCACTCCCACATCGTTCCTATGGCCATTACATCGATCGCACAATATGGCTTTATATACACTGCGCATGCGTGAAACTCCGCCCCTGTCCTTCTTTCTAGTGTATTCCCCGCCTATTCTCTTTCGGGGCAGTGGGAGAGCAAATGGCGGTGTGTGGTGAGAGAAGTAATGATGAAAACCCGGAGAAAGCCACTACCAGATCCAGGAGGAGATATAAGGCCACAAATATGTCGTTTGAAGAAATGTTGGTGATTAGTGAGGACAGACTATGATGGGAAGCATGGACCTTACAGAAACCCAAATGTCAGAAAGGCCAAGATCATGGCTAAAGTTGTGAGAAGACTGCACAGGAATTTTGGAGTACGACGATCAAAGGATCAGTTGAGAAAACACTGGTCAGACCTTAAATTGAGAGAGGAAGATCAGTATAGAAAGATCAGGAAAGTGCTGCATAAAAGTAAGTATTTGTCGTGTGTTCCTATTATTGTCATTACTTTCATGATGGTCCATGTTCTTTTTTTTACTGTTGTACAGTTTAAAATGCCAAGTTTTAGGTTCGTGGACACAGGAATCATTCATGGGACATTAAAAATCATTTTGATCGACCACTAATATTTCGTTATTGGGAGATGCACGTAAAATGCATTTGTTATGGCCTATTTTGAGGGTAACATAAGTTCATTAAATTGTTGTCTAGATGTGTTCATAACTAATGAAATGTCAACTTTATTCAGTGCCAGTAGAGGACACTCAGCAGCTGTTACGCAGCTGGACGCAGGAGCACTAGTGTGGGACACCATAACACCCTTGTTATGGTGTCCCACTCCATGTGTAAAACTTGCACAAAACAGATAAGTATTCCTGCTTTGGAAGGGGAATCATGTATTCAGCTTGGATTTCTGCCAAAACAGACAATTGAAAGAAACTTCCAAACAATGTTTCATATTACTATTTCTAGTCTGTCTGTCTGCTAAGTATACCTTTTTTGGATTCACATAGGGGAAAAAACAAGAGGAACATCTGAGCTGTGTGTGGACACCAGTAACCCAGCACCTCCTGAAGATCCAGAAAGTCAACTCACCACATACCCTGAAGAAGATGTTGATGCTGATGTGCAGGAAGTACTGTGTAACGTTCTTGAAACTGTATCGACCACAGGTCAGTGTCTGAGACCACAGCTTCAAGTAATAGATGGATGCCTGCATATTTCTAATACATGGTGTGTTTTATATTTTTTAGGTGATGTGGATGTTGTAGAAGACCAAACTCACTTCAGCAGTGCATGTGCACAAATACTTATCAGTGAGATCTTAGTTTGCAATGGGGAATTGGAGAAAATTTGAAGAAAACATGCATGATCTCCAAAACAGAGTTATTAACATCATCAATATTTTAGCTAAAATTTTAAAACCAAACATGTTTTATTTTTTCCTTCTGTTGTACATGTGTTTTTACAGTTTTAAATCGACTAACCTTTGCACTTTTTTTATTAGTTGCAACTGTTATACTTGAATGTACGATTTCACTTTAGCAAAAGATTGACATATGAACCTGCAACTCCATGACTTGTCATGTTCTTTTTTGTTGCCTACATCATGTTAAACAGGATCAAACCACAGCACTAGCAGCCTTCCTCAGATGAGTAATTATGCTTTAGATGAAACACATCAGCTTATTTCCTATTTACATTTTTGGTGAGAAAAAGAGAAACCATCCAGCTCCTATTTTACCTTTGGCCATTTCTCAGAGTGGTTTGCTCCCCCAGCTACAGCACCAAATTGGACACCGAACATTGTTGAATATGGTGGGTAGCTTGTCCAAAAGTATTGTCATGAACAAAAAGCTTGAAGGTGTGCTTTCGCACATAGTTACATAGTTAGTCAGGTTGAAAAAAGACACAAGCCCATCCAGTTCAACCATAAAAAAAACAAAAAAACAAAACAAAAAAAAAACAAAACAAAAAAAAAAAATATCGTACAATCCAATATACCCAATACTATATCCACAGTTGATCCAGAGGAAGGCAAAAAACCCCAGCAGAGCATGTTCCAATTTGCTACAGCAGGGGAAAAAATTCCTTCCTGATCCCCCAAGAGGCATTCGGATTTTCCCTGGATCAACTTTACCTATAAATGTCAGTACCCAGTTATATTATGTACATTTAGGAAAGTATCCAGGCCTTTCTTAAAGCAATCTACTAAGCTGTCAAGAACCACCTCTGGAGGGAGTCTATTCCACATTTTCACAGCTCTTACTGTGAAGAAACCTTTCCGTATTTGGAGATGAAATCTCTTTTCCTCCAGTCGTAAAGAGTGCCCCCTTTGTCCTCTGTGTTGACCGTAAAGTGAATAACTCAACACCAAGTTCACTATATGGACCCCTTATATATTTGAACATGTTGATCATATCCCCCCTTATTCTCTTCTCAAGAGTGAACAAATTCAGTTCCTCTAATCTTTCCTCATAGCTGAGCTCCCCCATGCCTCTTATCAGTTTGGTTGCCCCTCTCTGCACTTTCTCCAGTTCCCCGATATCCTTTTTGAGAACTGGTGCCCAAAACTGAACTGCATATTCCAGGTGAGGTCTTACTAATGATTTGAACAGGGGCAAAATTATATCTCTCTCTCTGGAGTCCATACCTCTCTTAATACAAGAAAGGACTTTGCTCACTTTGGAAACCGCAGCTTGGCATTGCATGCTATTATTGAGCTTATGATCTACCAAAACCCCCAGATCCTTCTCCACTATGGATTCCCCCAGTTGTACTCCCCCTAGTATGTATGATGCATGCATATTCTTAGCCCCCAAGTGCATAACTTTACATTTCTCAACATTAAACCTCATCTGCCACATAGACGCCCAATTAGACAGAGCATTGAGGTCAGCTTGTAAATTGGAGACATCCTGTAAGGACATTATTCCACTGCATAGCTTGGTGTCATCTGCAAAGACAGAAATGTTACTTTTGTTTCCAGACCCAATATCATTTATAAAGATATTAAAGAGTAAGGGTCCCAGCACTGAACCTTGGGGTACAGCACTGATAACCCTAGACCATTCAGGGTAAGAATCATTAACCACTACTCTCTGAATTCTGTCTTTTAGCCAGTTTTCTATCCATTTACAAACTGATATTACCAAGCCTGTAGACTTTAACTTACACATGAGCCGTGTGTGCGGAACTGTATCAAACGCTTTTGCAAAATCCAAGTATATAACGTCCACAGCCACCCCTCTGTCCAAGGTTTTGCTTACCTCTTCATAAAAAGAAATCAGGTTTGTCTGACAACTTCTGACTTTCATGAATCCGTGTTGTCTGTTGCCTAAAATGTTTTTTTCCAGCAAGAACTCGTCTATGTGGTCTTTTATTAAATGCTCTAGTATCTTCCCGACTACAGGTCTATAGTTACTTGGTAAAAACTTTGATCCCTTTTTAAATATAGGCACCACGTTCGCCCTGTGCCAATCCAGTGGTACTATTCCCGTCATTAATGAGTCCCTAAAAATTAGATACAATGGCTTTGAAATTATAGAGCTCAATTCTTTTAGGATCCGTGGGTGGATGCCATCAGGTCTAGGTGCTTTATCCACCTTTATTCTGTCTAAATATTTCAGGACCATATCACTTTTGAGCCATTGTGGATCATTCGGGGCTGTGTCAATACCACCCCCCATTATGGACATGAGCTCCCCCATGCTCTTTTGTATACACAGAGCTGAAGAAAGTATTTAATAAATTAGCCTTCTCCTTGTCCCCAGTCACCCACTCCAGACTATTTTGTAAAGGGCCTACATGCTCAGTCCTGACCTTTTTACTATTAATATATTTGAATCATTTTTTGGGGTTTGTCCTACTATTTTTTGCGATCTGTCGTTCATTTTGAATTTTTGCATCCTTGATTTCCTTTTTACATGTTCTGTTAAATTTTTGTAGCATTTAAACGACACTAGTGTTCCTTCATTTTTATATTTTTTAAAAGCTCTTTTCTTATTGTTTATAGCTTTTTTAACTTTGACTGTGAGCCACATAGGTTTTATTTTTAGCCTTTTAAATTTATTGCCCACGGGAATATACTTTGCAGTGAGGTCCCAAACAGTCTTTTTGAAGAATTCCCATTTCTGTTCTGTGTTTATCGATGCCAATATTCCCTCCCAGTCTAAATCCTGGAGAGCAGCCCTCATCTTTGGAAAATTTGCTCTCTTGAAGTTAAGTGTTTTTATCTTTCCCGTATGTATCTCTTGTTTACAGCTAACATCAAATGAAATCATGTTATGATCACTGCTACCCAGGTGTTCCTTTATCTGAACATTAGTAATAAGCTCTGCATGGTTTGAGATTACCAGATCCAACATCATTCCTAGTTGGGGCCTCAATAAACTGGACCATAAAATTGTCCTGTACTAGGTTTATAAATGTTTGCCCTTTAACTGTCCCAGCAGTGCCATTACTCCAGTCAATTTCTGGGTAGTTAAAATCCCCCATTATTATCACCGTCCCAGCCCTTGCAGCCCTTTCCATCTGTGCAAGGAGCTGAGTCTCCACCTCCTCGTTAACATTGGGTGGTCTATAACAAACTCCAATGATTAACTTTGAACTACGCACATCTATATGCAGTTCCACCCATAATGCTTCACTGACTGCTTCAGAAAGAGTGCATAGCCAGGAATATTAATAGCCCAGTCATGTGAGGATTGAAGCCAAGTTTCAGCAATACCGATTACATCATAGTTCACCTCATGCACCAGAGCTTCCAACTCACCTATTTTGCTTGGCAGACTTCTGGCATTGGTGAACAAACACTTTAATGCATTATTACATTTTGCTCTGGTTTTTCATATAATTTTTAGTAGTACAAATGGCACTACAGTTTCCAATGGCTGTTTGCAACATGGGAAATTTCTTGTCCCCTGCCATAACCCTCCCCCCATCTGTCCCCATTCCACCCTCCATTAATGTCTGACCCCTAACTGACCTGTCTTCTCGATGTAATTCTAGTTCACCCTCCCCCCTCAATCCTAGTTTAAATACTCCTCCAGCCTTCCCATAAACCTCTCCCCCAGCACAGCAGACCCCCTTCCATTCAAGTGCAAACCGTCTTTAGCATATAGGTTGCACCCAATGAAAAGTCAGCCCAGTGCTCTAGAAACCCAAATCCCTCCTCCCTACACCAGGTCTTGAGCCATGCATTCAGCTCTCTAATCACCCACTGCCTTTCCTGTGTTGCGCATGGCACAGGCAATATTTCAGAGAATACCACCTTGGAGGTCCTTCCCTTCAACTTGCAGCCTAGTTCTTTAAATTGATTCTTAAGGAGCCTCCACCTTTCATGTATACTGTCATTGGTTCCAACGTGGACCAAGACAGCTCGGTCATGCCCAGCCCCTCCCAGTAATTTATCCACCCGGTCCACCACATGCCGAACCCTAGCACCAGGGAGACAGCAAACCATTCCGTTGAGACGATCCTGACGACAAATTATTCTATCAGTCCTTCTGATTATAGAATCCCCTATAACCACCAACTGTCTAGGCCTACCTGCACTCCCCTCACCACCTCTACTAGATGGGCTGCTCTCCCGGCTGTTAGGGGTAGCAGTGGCATCTAGGGCTGCCACCTCTGTGTTTGCCACCTCCACATCTTCACCCAACTTGGCAAATTTGTTTTGATGCACAAACACAGGACTGGCCTTCCTATTCTGCGAGCCCCTTCCACTCCCTCTAACTACATTAACCCATCTTCCTATCTGATAATCCTGACTTGCCCCTCCTCCACCCTCCACATCAACCCTACTGACCACCTGCTCAGCGAGCAGAGGACCCCCTTCAAGGTTGTCCTTTCTGCCCAGTGTTGCAACTTGCTCCTCCAGATCTCTAATGCGAGCTTCCGGAAGGGCAACCTGCTCACATCTGTCACAGCGGTATCCATCCTGGAGCTGTTGCACCAATTTTGCATACATGTGGCACACTGTGCACTGAACAAAACCTTCAACCCTGCTAGCACTCATTTCCCAGTTACAATACAATCACTTAAGGGAAGTTTAAGATGTTACTTACAGATTAAAAGACTCCTGTTTTAACTCCTGTTTTCAACTCCTGGTTTTTAACTCTCCACTTTAGTTCAAAATTCCACTTGTGTTCACAAAATCCACATGCAAGCCACCATCAGCTGGGAGCAAGCTCCAGGGGAGTTTGTATAGACACTTTTATACACCTGGGAACAATTAACCACTCCCCTTAACCACTTCAGCCCCGGAAGGATTTACCCCCTTCCTGACCAGAGCACTTTTTACAATTTGGCACTGCGTCGCTTTAACTGCTAATTGCGCGGTCATGCAATGCTGTACCAAAACGAAATTTGCGTCCTTTTCTTCCCACAAATAGAGCTTTCTTTTGATGGTATTTGATCACCTCTGCCATTTTTATTTTTTGCGCTATAAACGGAGAAAGACCGAAAATTTTGAAAAAGAATGATATTTTCTACTTTTTGTTATACAAAAAAATCCAATAAACTCAATTTTAGTCATACATTTAGGCCAAAATGTATTCGGCCACATGTCTTTGGTAAAAAAAATGTCAATAAGTGTATATTTATTGGTTTGCGCAAAAGTTATAGCGCCTACAAACTAGGGTACATTTTCTGGAATTTACACAGCCTTTAATTTATGACTGCCTATGTCATTTCTTGAGGTGCTAAAATGGCAGGGCAGTACAAAACCGCCACAAATGACCCCATTTTGGAAAGTAGACACCCCAAGGAAATTGCTGAGAGGCATGTTGAGCCCATTGAATATTATTTTTTTTGTCCCAAGTGATTGAATAATGACAAAAAAAAAATTTACAAAAAGTTGTTACTAAATAATATATTGCTCACACAGGCCATGGGCATATGTGGAATTGCACCCCAAAATACATTTAGCTGCTTCTCCTGAGTATGGGGATACCACATGTGTGGGACTTTTTGGCAGCCTAGCCGCGTACGGGGCCCCAAAAACCAAGCACCGCCTTCAGGATTTCTAAGGGCGTAAATTTTTTATTTCACTCCTCACTACCTATCACAGTTTTGAAGGCCATAAAATGCCAAGATGGCACAAAACCCCCCCAAATAACCCCATTTTGGAAAGTAGACACCCCAAGCTATTTGCTGAGAGGCATGTTGAGTCCATGGAATAATTTATTTTGACACAAGTTGCGTGAAAGTGAACAATTTTTTTTTTTTTGCATAAAGTTGTCACTAAATGATATATTGCTCAAACATGCCATGGGCATATGTGGAATTATACCCCAAAATACATTCTGCTGCTTCTCCTGAGTACGGGTATACCACATGTGTGGGACTTTTTGGGAGCCTAGACGCGTACGGGGCCCCGAAAACAAAGCACCGCCTTCAGGATTTTTAAGGGCGTAAATTTTTGATTTCACCCCTCACTACCTATCACAGTTTTGAAGGCCATAAAATGCCAAGATGGCACAAAACCTCCCCAAATGACCCCATTTTGGAAAGTAGACACCCCAAGCTATTTGCTGAGAGGCATGTTGAGTCCATGGAATATTTTATATTTTGACACAAGTTGCGGGAAAGTGACCAATTTTTTTTTTTTGCACAAAGTTATCACTAAATTATATATTGCTCACACAGGCCATGGGCATATGTGGAATTGCACCCCAAAATACATTCTGCTGATTCTCCTGAGTACGGGGATATCACATGTGTGGAACTTTTTGGGAGCCTAGCCGCGCACGGGGCCCCGAAAACAAAGCACCGCCTTCAGGATTTCTAAGGGCGTAAAGTTTTGATTTCACTCCTCACTACCTATCACAGTTTTGAAGGCCATAAAATGCCCAGATGGCACAAACCCCCCCCAAATGACCCCATTTTGGAAAGTAGACACCCCAAGCTATTTGCTGAGAGGTATAGTGAGTATTTAGAAGCTTATGTCACACATCACCCACTCTTCTAACCACTTGAAGACAAAGCCCTTTCTGACACTTTTTGTTTACATGAAAAAATAATTTTTTTTGCAAGAAAATTACTTTGAACCCCCAAACATTATATATTTTTTTAAAGCAAATGCCCTACAGATTTAAATGGTGGGTGTTTAATTTTTTTTTTTCACACAGTATTTGCGCAGCGATTTTTCAAACGCATTTTTTTGGGAAAAAACACACTTTTTAAATTTTAATGCACTAAAACACACTATAATGCCCAAATGTTTGATGAAATAAAAAAGATGATCTTAGGCCGAGTACATGGATACCAAACATGACATGCTTTAAAATTGCGCACATACGTACAGTGGCGACAAACTAAATACCTTTTTTTTTTTTTTCCAAAAAGAACATGTTTATTCATATTTATGACATACATAGATAGCGTATACAACATACAGTTACAGGAGTAAAATGTATTGCGCATCAAAACAAAAAATGTGTTCACATTGTATCTCGGATTTGTTACTAACATAGTATTTTCCATGTAAAATCGTGACATTAAAGCATTAATTATCTTTACTAACATATTATACATTGGAATATGAAAATACTTCAAACTGTAAAGTTTATCATGGTCTCTCTACACCCTTATATTATGCTTACGGTACATCAGGTTATTCCATGCAAGTATCACTAGTTTCCAGCCATTTATCCCATACTCGATTGTATTTGTTCGGGCATCCCCTATGTTTGTAGAGCAATTTTTTGTTGGGCAGTGACTTATTGGTCTCAGCAATCCAATTTTGGATTGAGGGAGAATGGGTCCTCATCCAGTATTTGGCGATTACTTTTCTGGCACAGAAAAGAGTTTCCTGTAAGAATGTGGCCTGGTATTTCTCGATTGTGGTGTCTGGAAGCAGTCCCAGAAGACATAGCTTGGGATCCATCTGCACTGGAGAGCCCATTTGGTCATGTAGGAATTTGATAAATTGTGCCCAGTAACTCTGAATATGTGGACAGGACCAGAGCAGGTGAAAAAAAGAGCATGGGTTGTCTGAGCACCTTGGACAGTCTGGACTCTGGTCTGGGCGAAATTTTGTTAGTCTGGACGGAGTAAGGTAGGACCTGTGAATAATATATATGGGTAAGGCGGTCAGAGAGTCTAGGTGACCTCTGTTTTACATTTTCCAGTATCTCATCCCAGTCCGAGTCATCCATTGGGCCAATATCCACCTCCCATCTGAGCCTAGCTGTGTCAATAACTCTCGCTACCGTACGTGTGCGTATAATGCTATATAGACTGGATATTAATTTCTCAGGGTCGTCGCCTATGATTACGTCAACCATAGGAAGCATTTGTAGGCTGGGGAGTCCTTCCGCAAATTGGGTTCTCAACGCGTGTCATAATTGGATGTATCTGAATTTCATGTGTGGGGGTAGTTCAAACTCATCCTGTAATGATTGAAAACTTCTTATACCCAGAGGGGAAATTACCTGAAATAGGTACACTATACCTTTTGCCGCCCATGCAGTCGCTCCCGACATATGTATCAACTCTGGCAGTTGCGGATTGTGCCATAATAGTGTATGTGAGTGGAAAAAATCCGCCCCAGTAAGTTTAAGTGCACTTTCCCAGATGCTTTTGTGCTGGTGTAGTAGGGGGTTCTGAGCAGCCCAGCCCCTCCTGCTGCCTCTGCCTCTAAATATTACTTGGAGGGGGAGTAGGCAACTGAGTTTGGTTTCTTACATGTCAAGGTTTGATATCTAATGCTATCAGTTTTGTGGAGGTGATATATGTGTGAGAGTTGTGCCGCTATATAATATGCAAGTAGGTCTGGGAGAGCCGTTCCCCCCGAGGAAGTCGGATTTTTCAGAGTGTGCCACGCCAACTTATGTCGCTTGGGTCCCCATATAAATGAGTTGAGAATATGATCTATTGCTTTGAAGGTTTTAAGAGGGATAAGAACTGGCGAGTTCCACATTATATATAAGAATTTTGGGAGAAGTACCATTTTGAATAGGTTGATCCTACCCATAACTCCCAGTGGGAGCCTTGCCCAGGATTGTGTGCGTAGTTTTAAATATGTGAATAGTGGCTCGATATTGTTGGGGAGATATTCTAAGGGCTCTTTAGTGATCTGTATACCTAAGTATTTAAAAGATGCTACTCTTTGTAGAGGGAGGGAGGCAGATCGGTATGTGGGTGCTGTTGAGTCAAGTGGCATAATTTGTGATTTGTTCCAGTTTATGCTCAGTCCTGAATGCCTACCAAAGTCCTTGATAGTCTGCAGGGCAGCCTGGAGGGACGGGCCAGTATCTTGCAGGTATAGCAGCATATCATCTGCGTATAGGCTCACCGTCTCCACCAGACTCCCCAGCCTAAGACCCTGAATGTCTGGATGTACCCTAAGGGATATAGCCAGAGGCTCAACTGCCAAGGCGTATAGGAGAGGGGACAGTGGGCACCCCTGTCTGGTTCCCCGTTGCAATGGAAAAGGTGCCGAGGTCATCCCGTTCACAAGTACACTGGCCTCCGGTGAGAAATATAATAGTTGTACCCACTTAATGAAGTTGGGACCAAAACCAAACCCCCTAAGGCACTCCCACAAATACTCCCACTCCACGGAGTCGAAAGCCTTGGCGGCGTCTAGCGTCACCACTGCTCTGTCCCCGACGGTGTCGTGTTCTGCTTGAATATTAATATAAAGCCTACGCAGGTTCATAGCTGTGTTTTTCCCAGGCATGAACCCCGTTTGGTCGGGGTGGATTATGGATAGGATAATACGGTTGAGGCGGAGAGCTAATATTTTGGCTAGAATCTTGATATCTGCCTGAAGGAGCGAGATTGGGCGGTAGGACTCTGGACAAAGGGGGTCTTTGCCTGGCTTGGGGATCACCACAATTACTGCTTGTCGAAGGGATTGCGGAAGAGACCCAGACTCAAAAATATGTTTATAAAGTTTTAACAATTCAGGAATTAATATTTCGGAATAGGTGGCATAGAAATCTAGAGGAATACCATCTCGACCAGGGGCTTTAGCTGGAGCCAACGACGCTATCGCAACCGCTATCTCGTCTGTTGTTATTGGGGCCTCCATTTCTTGCATCTGGGACAATGAGATTTTAGGGAGGGATATGTTCTGGAGAAAAGCCTGGGTCTCCTGCGCAGCAGCCCCCACCTTAGATGAGTATAGATCAGCATAATATCTGCGGAAGATGTTTGTTACCGTTTCTGGATCAGATGTTATTGTGCCCTGTGGATCCGTCAAAGAGACCACCACCGGTGGGCTCACATCTTGACGTGCTAAATATGCCGTTCCCCCTGCTCAAATACCCGTTGTCTGGAGAAGAGAAGTTTCTGGTTAGCTTTTACAAAAAGGAGTTGATCTAAAACTCTCGTTTGTAGTTTAAGCAGAGATGCTTTGGCAGGTGTTGGGTCTAAGCTAAACTCCCTGGTGTCTGTGTCTAGTTGTTCGGAAACCTGTTTCAGTTTGGCTTTGGATGCGGCCTTCAGTCTGTTTATGCGGGAGGAGATAATCGTACAGACATGTAATTTAAATGTTTCCCATACCATACCTATTGGGGCGGTGTCACGATTTGTGTTGAAATAAAATTGCCATTCCGAGCTAATGTCCTCCTGGTCATCAAGTACTGACAGCCAAAAGGAATGTAGACGCCAAGTACGAGGCCCCGCGTGAGGAGCAATGCGCAAACTAAATACCTTTTTAAAAGCCTTTAAAAGCCTTTACAGGTTACCACTTTAGATTTACAGAGGAGGTCTACTGCTAAAATTACTGCCCTCGATCTGACCTTCGCTGTGATACCTCACATGCATGGTGCAATTGCTGTTTACATTTGACGCCAGACCGATGCTTGCGTTCGCCTTTGCGCGAGAGCAGGGGGGGACAGGGGTGCTTTTTTTTTTTTTTAAATTTTTTTTTGCTTTTTTATCTTACTTTTAAACTGTTCCTTTCATTTTATTTATTTTTTAATCATTTTTATTGTTATCTCAGGGAATGTAAATATCCCCTATGATAGCAATAGGTAGTGACAGGTACTCTTTTTTTAAAAAAACTGGGGTCTATTAGACCCTAGATCTCTCCTCTGCCCCCAAAGCATCTGACCACACCAAGATCGGTGTGATAAAATGCTTTCCCAATTTCCCAATGGCGCTGTTTACATCCGGCGAAATCTAAGTCATAAAATGCTTGTAGCTTCCGGTTTCTTGGGCCATAGAGATGTTTGGAGCCACTCTGGTCTCTGATCACCTCTATGGTCAGCTGGCTGAATCACGGGCTGCATTCTCAGGTTCCCTGTTGGGACAGGAGAGCCAGAGAAAAACATGGAAGACGGTGGGGGGGGGATTCCCTCCCACTGCTTGTAAAAGCAGTCTAGAGGCTGATTAGCTGCTAGGTTTGCTTTTACATGAAAGCCGACCGCTGGCTGAAAAGAATGATACCAAGATGATACCTAAACCTGCAGGCATCATTCTGGTATAACCACTCAAAGTCCAGCAACATACCAGTACGTTGCTGGTCCTTGTTGGGCATATATTGTAAATTTTTTTTCATGCAGCCTGTGGGCTGAACGAAAAAAAGAGATTGATCGGTGGGTATGCCCGCCATTAGAATACCTCCCTTCATCCACCCACTTCTAATGATGGGCATACATGCACCGTATATATATGCCGAAGCATGGGGGCATCCTCCCACAAAAGGCAGGAGCAAATCGCTCCTCCACCCACTGCTGCCCCCACGCTTCGGCATATATGCTGAAGTATGTAACTGTGGTGGTGAAATCACCTCCGACAGCGCTGGAGTCACGGCTTTATGTATTGTGGGAGCAAACGCTGTTGCTGTCAAGATAAATAAATCCGCTCTACAGCTGAATGGCGTACCTGAAAACAAAAAAATGGTTACCAACAAAACACAGTAAACAGTAAAGTATAAAAAAATTGCATATCTGAAAAGCAAACATGGTAAAACATAATAACAATAAAACATTGCAGAATAGAATACAGCAAAAAAGAGCAGAACAATAGAGAGAGAATAGAGAGAGAGAGAGAGAGCAATAAAACGACAACTATTTTTGTTTTTTTTATTCTATATTTTTTTGTGTTTTTATTTTTTTTATTTTTTTTATTTATTTATTTATTTATTTATTTTACACTTTTTTTAGTAACTTTAACTTTTGTAACTGGTACTACATTTGGGTCTCTCAAAATGCGATGGCATCTTGGGAGACCCTGTGAAAGTGTGTCCTAGTCTGTGCAATGCTGTACCCTACGCTAAAACTCAACTAGTGTATGGTAGCATTCAAAACATTCACCAATGCATAGACCAGGATTGTCAGGACAGGAGGGACAATAATGCCGGGTGTCATGCCTAAATCCGCGCTTGCTACAGACACAACATCTTCTTTGGGGGGCTCGTTGGGTAGGGGTACTAGAGAGGACATAAGGAAAATGCCTCTCATGCAGCCGGCTTACTGCATTTGGTTGGGGAAGGTGAGGTGGAGCACCATCTGGAAACAGAAGGGCTCTGACGATCTCTTCCTGGAATTTAAGGAAGGATCCAGTCCGTCCTGAAGCTCTGTATAGCACATGAGCGTTCAGCAAAGCCAATTGAAATAAACAGACACTTTTTTGTACCAGCGTCTGGCCTTACGGGCAACTAGGTACGGCGCCAACAACTGGTCGTTGAGGTCCACCCCTCCCATATTTTGGTTATATTAGTGGACACAGAGGGGTTTCTCCACAACACCAGTCGCCTTAGTAATTTGGACCGTCGTGTCTGCATGAAGGGAGGTAAGAACGAAAACATTCTTATTGTCCCTCCACTTCATAGCGAGCAAATTATTACACTGCAAGCAGGCTCTCTCCCCCAGCCTAAGACAGGAATCTACAAGCCGCTGGGGAAAGCCCCGGCGATTAGGTCGCACGGTGCCACATGCTCCAATCTGTTGATCAAAAAGGTGATTAAAAAGTGGCACGCTTGTGTAATAATTGTCCACGTACAAGTAGTACCCCTTTCCGAATAAGGGTGATACCAAGTCCCACACTATCTTGCCAGCGCTTCCTATGTAGTCAGGGCAGTTTGTCGGCTCTACGTGACTATCTTTGCCCTCGTAAACCATAAATCTACATGTATAGCCTGTGGCCCTGTCACAGTGCTTATACATCTTGACCCCGTATCTGGCACGCTTGCTGGGAAGGTACTGTTTGAATGACAAGCGGCCAGAAAATTTAATCAGGGACTCAACGCAGACAACTTGTTCGGGAGTAAACAAGTCTGCAAAACGCTGGTTGAAGTGGTTTACGAGGGGCCGAATTTTGTAGAGCCGATCGTATCCAGGGTCTCCACGAGGACGACAGAGTTCATTGTCATTGAAGTGCATGAACCGCAAAATCTGCTCGTATCGTGCCCTGGCCATGGAAGCAGAGAACACGGGCATATGGTGAATTGGGTCAGTGGACCAATATGACCGCAACTCACTCTTTTTGGTTATGCCCATGAGGAGGGAAAGGCCCAGAAAGATCTTAAATTCGGAGACCGTAATTGGTCTCCAATCTCTGGCAAGGGAGGACTGGGGATTAGTGGCGATGTGTTGACCAGCGTATAAATTGCTTTGGTCCACAATAGATCTATAGAGATCTTCGGTGAAAAACAGCGAATAAAAATCCAGTGGCGTAAAATCAACTGTTTCCACCTGAATTCCGGGTTGGCCAGTGAATGGGGGAAGTACGGGTGCTGCAGAAGTGGTGGGTTCC
Organism: Lithobates septentrionalis; assembly: GCA_037952835.1. Lineage (NCBI taxonomy): Eukaryota > Metazoa > Chordata > Amphibia > Anura > Ranidae > Lithobates > Lithobates septentrionalis. The sequence continues at coordinate 1,330,272 of JBBDGP010001195.1, forward strand.
CAATTCGGATTGGCGAATGCAGCAGGAAGGGCACTATGGGCACGACGGGCCTGTGTTCGTCTTCTTGGTGGCAGCGGGACACTACTAGTGCTTGCCACCTCGCCAGCTTGAACTGCACTTATGGGACTCGCCACGTCACCACGTGATACTGCAGTGCTGGATGTACGACCAGGGTGTACTAGGCCACTGGTGCTTGCCAGTTTACCAGAAGGAATAGCGGCGCTAGTACTTCTCTGCTCCATACGAGGGACCTGCGGTTCTTGCACTTCAAGGACAGAAGAAGAAGATTGGGGTCTGGTACGCCTGACCTTAGCAGGGACCACAACTCCGTCGTCAGAGCTATCTGTCATGGATCCGATGTCCTCTACAGGATCGTATTCTGAGCCTGAATCTGACAGATGAGTGACTTCCTCTTCACTATCTGTCATGCTCAGAAACGTGTAGGCCTCTTCACTAGTGTACCTTCGATTTGCCATTTTGGGCTCTAAATTTAGGGGTACACTAGTGAGACTCACAGGCAAAAAAGCTCCTGACTGTTAGCAACTGATTCAAAACGCTACCAAAAAACTGTTAGCGATCGCAGGGATCCGGCCTGACTCTGCGAACGCTGCAGTTATGTGTGCTTAGTGTTTTGTAAGTGTCAGTGATCAATCGATGCTGCACTTGGGTGGGCTGGGCAGGGCTGGGCCGAGGGGCAAAACGCAGGTGCTAGCAGTTATCTGGGCTGATCCCGCTAACACTGTGTTTATGGGAACCCTAAACTGCTGGGGATGCTAGTATAGATCTGATCGGATCAGATATTGATCCGTTCAGATACTATAGCACTAAGGGAGGTGCAGGCTGCGTGCGTGGGTGTTAGCGGTACTGGCGCTAAACTGACGCTGCCTGGGGCGACGCAGACCTTATCTGACCCTAAAAACATAACTTATATCACCGCCGGGCAATTAGAGGGTTAAACCTTTATAAGGTAATAAACGGCGGGTGCCCTAAAACTATAATAAACTATAAAAAACAAATTAACTAACCAGCGTCACCCGTAACACTTATACGGTGATCGCTGGTGAAAGGGTTAACTATGGGGCAATCAGGGGGTTAAAACCTTTAGTAGGTAGTATATGGGGGTCCCTGTCGCTATAAAACACTGACAGCGGACCTATATACTTACCTCCCTAACTAGCGTCAGCAGTGACACTAATACAGCGATCAGAAAAACGATCGCTTAGTGACACTGGCGATGGGGGGTGATCAAGAGGTTAAATCTGCCACCCGCGGGAGGCAGATCACGTACAGGTACGTGACTCTGCCTGCCCGTGCCATTCTGCCGACGTACATTGGAGTGAGGCGGTCGGCAAGTGGTTAATTAGCAGGGGAAAAAAAAAAAGGTTTTTAAAAAGTTTCAGAAAAAAAAGGAGGAAAAAAAAAGTATTTTAAAAACTGATAGCAAAGGAAAAAAAAACCCCTAAAACAACACTTGCCAGCAGAAGCAGTCAAAAGCACAGCTCCTGGTTTTTAACTCTCCACTTTAGTTCAAAATTCCACTTGTGTTCACAAAATCCACATGCAAGCCACCATCAGCTGGGAGCAAGCTCCAGGGGAGTTTGTATAGACACTTTTATACACCTGGGAACAATTAACCACTCCCCTTAATTAGCAGGGGAAAAAAAAAAAAAAAAAAAAGGTGTTTAACCACCTCAAAACAGTGCATTTTCGCCCCCTTCCTGCCCAAGCCATTTCTCAGCTTTCAGCGCTGTCACATTTTGAATGACAATTGCGCGATCATACAACACTGTACCCAAATAAAATTGTTATCATTTTTTCCCCACAAATAGAGCTTTCTTTTAGTGGTATTTGATCACCTCTGCGGTTTTTATTTTTTGCGCTATAAACAAAAGAAGAGTGACAAGTTTACAAAAAAAACACAATAATTTTTACCTTTTGCGATAATAAATATCCATTTTTTTTTCTTTAAAACAAATTTTTTATCAGTTTAGGCCGATATGTATTCTTGTACATATTTTTGGTGAAAAAAATCGCAATAAGCGTATATAGATTGGTTTGCGCAAAAGTTATAGCGTCTACAAAATAGGGGATAGATTTATAACATTTTTATTTTTTTATATTTTTTTACTAGTAATGGCGGCGATCTGCGATTTTTAATGTGACTGCGATATTGCGGCGGACATATCGGACACTTTTGACACATATTTGGGACCATTCACATTTATACAGCGATCCGTGCTATAAAAATGCATTGATTACTGTATAAATGTGACAGGCAGGGAAGGGGTTAACGCTAGGTGGTGATCGAGGGGTTAATTGTGTTGCTAGGGAGTGATTCTAACTGTAGGGGGTGGGGACTCACTAGGGGAGGAGACCGATCGGTGTTCCTCTGTACTGGGAACACACCATCGGTCTCCTCTCCTCTGACAGGACCGTGGATCTGTGTGTTTACACACACAGATCCACGGTCCTGCTGTGTTACCGGTAATCGCGGGTGCCCGGCGGACATCGCGGCCGCCGGGCACGCGCACGGGTGCCCAGTGACACGGCGGGCGCGCGCGATCACCGTCGGCGGCGTGTGCGCGCCCCCTGGTGGGCTGGGAAAGCGAGGACGTCATATGACGCCCGCCACGAGAGCTGCGCTGCCTGGCCGTCAATTGACGGCCGGCGGTCAGCAAGCAGTTAAAAAGTGTCCGAGAAAAAGGAGGAAAAAAAAGTATTTTAAAAACTGATAGCAAAGGAAAAAAAAAAACCCCTAAAACAACACTTGCAAACAGAAGCAGTCAAAAGCACAGCTCCTGGTTTTTAACTCTCCACTTTAGTTCAAAATTCCACAAGTTCACAAAATCCACATGCAAGCCACCATCAGCTGGGAGCAAGCACATTGTACAAATATTTGTGTTTTGTATATTACTATTTCACCCAAAAACTTGCAAGCTTTCACAAGTTTTAGTTACAGGTTTACCTGTAATTTTTGTAGTTTTCTAAGAAACCTTTATAAGAAATGTGGCTGTTAGACAAGTTACATCTAAAAAAGTAGGAACCAACTTTGTGTCTGTCCTTGCTTCTTAAGGAATGCTGTATTTTGTTTGCAGGAAAGCACAAATACCTACTTTGTTCAATTAGGATGCAAATCGGTTTGGGCAACAAAGCCTTACGTGGCAAGTGCAAAAATCAATGTAAGCCCTGGTTCACATTGATGCTACTTTGAAATTGCTCCTGTTGCATTGCCTCTGAGCCACACCTCAGTTCATTATTCAGCCTAGTTTCCAGCTATGCTTTGTCCTGCATGCAGCACTGAGGGCTATACTCTGGATATTGCTTTGCAATTAGTACCTGTCACTCCTAGTTCAGCTAAGGCAGTTTATCTAATCAGCTGGGTATAAAACACTGCCTCACTCTGAGGGTTTTTTCAGTTCATTGTCTCTTGTATTGCCAAAGGTTCCTGTGTTCTTGTTTTTAAGTTGCAGTGTTCCAAGACTGACCCCGGCTTCTGACCCTGGCTCTGTTCATCGTTTACTCTGACTTCTGGAATCCCTGACTACAGCTTCACCTCGACAATCCTTTGGTAAATTCCTGTCAAGTCCCCGTGCACAGATTCACAGACCAGGTAGCTTTTTACCTTGTTGCCGTGGGCCGTATATATTTGCAAGGGTGAGCATACATCTCTGCACTATGGACTCCAACCAAGGTAAGCCCTTACACAGTGTTTCTCCACTTCTCTAGGTGCACCACCAGGTCCTGTTTTTTGTATTTTCCTCAGTATAAAAACGACTGTGTGAATTACTAACCTTGAAAATTACATCATCACCTGTGACAAAAGCACAAAATATAGAAAACATGACCTGGGAATGCATCTGGAGAAGGAGAGTTGGGAAACACTGCCCTAAGTAATGTTAATTGTAATCTTTATGTGTTTTTAAGAATCGCAAAGTCAAAATTTAAAGATGGCCACAAATGGTGACAAAATATTCTTATTTCCCTACATCTGGTTTACTAAAGCCACAAAACACACAGTGGGTCAACATGTGCTAACTCCCATCATGGGATATCAATGGACGCGTTTTTGGGGTTGCAACCCCTTCCTCTTACCTACTTTAGTTATGAGGAAGGGGTTGCACCCCCAAAACGCATCCGTTTATACCCTGTGATGGGAGATAGCACATATTGACACAGTGTGCTTTGGGGCTTTAGAAACTAACCTGTTTGTACTTTCACACATTTTATGCACGGGATCATAAGGGACATTTAACAGTTATGCCTCTACTTGGACGTGGCTTCAAATTTTGGCTTTTAGAGGGGTGAGATCACCCCATTTGAGGAAGGCAACATCAACATAGTCTTGGGATACTAATGTCTCATATGGCCTTCATTTTAACAAACTGGAACTTTGTAAGTTCCTGAGTTGGGGGTGTGTATCTTATGTTTTCAAACATGCCTGTTTAGCCCCAAAAAAGGCAAAATAATGGCAAACATACATGTTTATACACCAAGATGTTGGTTCAGTGCTGGGACAAAGCCATTTGGTGCCCAGGGCGAAGATGGCAAACTGCGCCCCCCCCCCCCATTTTTAAGAAAGAGTCAATATTGTTTCAAAACAAAAATATACTTAAAACAATACAAATTCAATTAGGTTTTAATGCGATAAACAGAGTTCACTCACACATTTTAATTATATGTACAGTCAAGTCCATAAATATTGGGACATCGACACAATTCTAATCTTTTTGGCTCTATACACCACCACAATGGATTCCACCACTGGTCCACAGTGGGAGGATTCCCCCGTCCACGTGGAATGTGTAGATGGGGGAATTGGAACATTCCTTTATTTTTTTTTTTTTATTCAACCTAATTGTTGAATGAAAAAAGTGATCAATATATGGGCTGCCTAAGAGCTAAGACCAGCCATAGTTAGTTTAACCTCTTGACGTCTGCGCTATAGCCGAATGACGGCCACAGCACGGACCTGATTTTCCGGGAGGCCGTCATATGACGGCCTCCCCTGTGCACGCGCTGTGAACGCTGAGTCACTGAGACTCGGGTGATCACCAATCAGAGTAAGGGGCCAGTCCCGGCCCCTTACCATGTTATCAGCTGTCAGCCAATGACAGCTGATCACATGATCAAAACAAAAGCTCTGTGATCGTTTTTTTTCTGCTCACGCTGACAGCTGTTCAGAAACTGACAAGCAAGAAATGAAAAATGCAAATCGACACTCACCAAACTTCTACTAACACGAAATTGGCAGAAGGAGCCCAAAGTGTGGCGCATGACAATTGAACTTCCTCTTTCTCGGCTTGTAGTACATCTAGTACGTCACTACGTTCGGGTTTGTTGGCCGACAACTGTATGCAGTTTGTATGCAGGACAAGTTTGAGGCCAACGCCCTTCGGACAAAAGTCTGCGGTTTTGTGGGCAGAAAATCCGCTCGTGTGTACAAGGCTTTAGGGTATAGCTAAATTCTGCCTATTATAGGAATACTGATTCTTTTTTTAGTTATCATAGTCTAATGCAGTTGCTGCATCTTCGTCTGCTATTTCCAAATGTATCCATCAGACCATTTCTCAGGCTCTCAAGCATAAGGAAACACTGCAGAGCTGCTACTTGGTCCTCTGTACATACCGTTATCAAGTTTTTTTAAGATTGTGGCTGCATTGGTGAATGCTGGTTTTGACTGCAAGGTTTTACAGATGGCTGTATGATTTACCCATATTTAGAGCTTCACCTGTTATTTATGTTTTTGGTGTGTTTTGCCCGCCCCTCAGTTGGGCACTATAGATCTACAGTAGCCTCAACTGTAACAAAGAACTCCTGAACAATAAGGAACTCCTCTGATTGTGTCGGGCCTGTTGCCTCCTCCTTTGCTTTGTTTGTTATGGCTGTAATGAGGTTTGGCTACCAGATGGTGCTATCAACTTAGTTGCTTTAACCCTAAGGTAATGCTATGGATCTGGCTGTGTCCCTCAGTGTATTTAGAGAAAATAATTTTACAGGGAGTACAAAAATTATATTTTTCATGCACACTTCTTATTTGCTTTTGGTACTTTATTTTAACAATGCTAATTTCAATACTTTAAGTTACTGACCCAGAATAAGTATGGGGACAAGGACTTGTGACTTTCTTAATCCGCATACTTTTTCTAGGTCAGTAAATCAAGGTACTGAAGCCAGATAGTCAATATTATAGCCAGGCAACTGGAAATTATAGAAGGAGCTCAGCAATGGCAGCTCCCTGCATTTTTCTCATCACCTGTTTGCTTTATTATTGTGTATCAAACAGGTAGGTTTACAAACCTAGTTTACCTTCATTAGATACTTTTACAAAAACTTGTTTAATGCTTAGCAACTGGTCAAAGTATGAACAGCCTGATGAGGATCCACTAATGATAACACTAACTAAGTGATATTTTCCACCCCCAGATCTCCTTCTGTCTTTTTCTCTTCACAGTCTTCACAGCACCCTGCTTTCTCACATATTGTAGCTCTGCATTTCCAAGACTGCCTTAGAATGACATAATGCTTGCTATTGCCATGGGAACACCACCTACAGTCTTAATGTCCCTTAAAATATTCCAACGTTCTGATGCATCATACATGGTGACACATTTCATTGCTAACTGACCTTACTGTGCTATGTTGTTGAGCTATTCTCATCGTAGCTAAAGTGGACCTTCACCTGAAAATTACACTTGCATGCTTTCATTTATTTTCCCCTAGCCACTTCAGAAATGTTTTTTTTTTTTTTTTTTTTGGTGAGCGAGTAACTTTTGTCTTCCTTGTTGCTTGCCTAGGCAAGGTTGATATTGCCTCAGCCCACCCCCGCCTGCAGCCTCCTGGGATCACATCACGCAGGTGAGTGAAGGACCATTCCAACTGTAAGCTGTGGCTCACACAAGGGTAAAGCCATCTTTAATATTAATTGGACTCTAGACAAACATCTTCTTGGGCCTCATCCCCCATGCAATTTCGCTCTCCACCTTTGAGACATACAATAAATAGCAGCTAGACTCCAAATCAGCTTACTGCAGCAGATCAGGCAGCAATAATGATTAGTTGCCAGAGGTTACAGCATATCATTACTGCTCACTGGTTGCTAGAGGTTACAGCACATCATTACCACTCATTTATTGGTTGCTAGAGGTTATTACAAATCATTATTGTGCACTGATTGGTTGCTAGAGGTTACTGCATATTATTACTGCATATTATTACCACTCACTGATTAGTTGTTATAGGTTACTGTGCATCATTGCCAACTTACTGTTTGTCCTGCTTCTGTTGTCACATGAACTTTGACTATTCATTACAATAAAGGCTTTTATCAGAGTACGGCTGTCAAGAATCCATTTCTTCAATATTGCTCGTGCTGGGCCTGCACCTGGCTTCCACTTTGAGGAGGGCGTTTTTCTTCAGTATACCACCTGGAGAGGTTCACCCTTTTGTACTCACTGATTCGTTGTTATAGGTTACTGTGCATCATTGCCACTTACTTATTGGTTGTACTGCACCTACCTCCTCCATACTGCACCTACCTCCTCCATACTGCACCTAGTTCCTCAATACTGCAGCCACTTTCTCCATACTGCACCTAGTATTTCAATACTGTACCCACCTCCTCCATACTGCACCTAGTACCTCTATACTGCACCCACCTCCTCCATACTGCACCTAGTACCTCTATACTGCATTCACCTCCATACTGCACCTAGTACCTGTATACTGCATTCACCTCTATACTGCATTCACCTCCAAACTGCACCTAGTACCTCTATACTGCACCTACTTCCTCTGTACTGCTCTTAGTATCTCCATCCTGCGCCTAGTACATCTATACTGCGCTCACCAACTCTATACTGAACCTAGCACCACTGTACTGTACCTACCTACTCTGTACTATGCCTACCTCTTTCATACTGCACCCACCACCTCCACACTTTACTCACCTCCTCTATACTGCACCCACCACCTCTGTACTGCACCTACTTCCCCTGTACTGCACCTAGTAACTCCATCCTGGGCCTAGTACCTCCATACTCCACCTACCACCTCTTTACTGCACCTAGTACATAAGTACTGTACCCATCTCCTCTGTATTGCACCCACCTCCTCCATACTGCACCCACCACCTCTGTACTTTGCCCACCATCTTTATACTGTACCTAGTACCTCTATACTGCACCCACACCCTCTATACTGCACCTACCTCCTCTGTACTGCACCTAGTACCTTCTATACTGCACCTACCTCCTCTATACTGCATCCACCTGCATACTGCCCCTTCCTCCTCCATACTGCACCTAGTACATCTATACTGCACCCACCTCCTCCATACTGCACCTACCTCTTCTGTACTGCTCCTAGTACCTCCATCCTGTACCTAGTACTTCAATACTGCACCCACCTCCTCCATACTGCACCTAGTACCTCTGTACTGCACCTAGTATCTCCATCCTGGGCCTAGTACCTCCATACTCCACCCACCACCTCTTTACTGCACCTAGTACATCTGTACTGCACCTACCTACTCCATACTGCACCCACCACCTCCGTACTTTACCAAGTACCTCTATACTGCACCATCCTCCTCTATACGGCACCTAGTACCTCCTATACTGCACCTACCTTATCTATACTGCATCCACCTTCATACTGCACCTAACTCCTCCATACTGCACCTAGTACTTCTATACTCCACCTACCTCCTCCGTACTGCACCTAGTACCTCCATCCTGCACCTAGTACTTCAATACTGCACCCACCTCCTCCATAATGCACTTATCTCCTCCATACTGCACCTAGTACCTATTTACTGCACTTTGTAACTCTTTGTATGCTGCACCCACTTCCTCCATATTGTACCTACCTCCACCATATTGCACCGAAATCCTGTATATTGCACGTACAGTACATCCTCTATACTGCACCTAATGATTTAGCACTAAACTGCCATGGATCAACTTACCTCCTAACTTCTCAGAGTCTGCAGCCTCACATGTTGACCAGCAGCACAGAGAACCCCTCCCTGAGTCTCACCAATGAGAGAGCCTAAACAGCAGCTGCTGGGGGAAGAGGTAGGGGGAGGGATCTGTACCTGGCAATCAATTTTTCTGTCTCTTGTAGGCGACACATATGAGCTCCTGTCATGCTTGCCCCAATGTGACAGAGCCAGATCTGTGTACAGGCACCCGCAGCACTGCCCGTGATCGGTTTAGACAAAGTCGTATCGGGACAGCTTTTTTAAAATCCATGATAGCGAGGGCTAAAGGGGCAGCTTGTTTGGGCCCCACAACAATGACTGGGCCCCAGGTAGCTGCCCCATTTGCCCCACATTAAAGACGGTCCTGCATAAGGGAGCCACCTGTGAGACATCAGGAAGTCACAGCTGTCTCTCAAAACCAAGATGGAGGCATAGAGCAGCAGAAACCTTAGGGAGATCAAAATACATAGAACACAGAGTTGGACTCCAGGGGCTAGTAAGCATCTACAATATTTGCTGTTCACTTTTAATCTTGCCATTTGTTACTAAAGTTTCTTTTAAAAGTAAAATTACAGTATGTATCTAGTGGAATGCACACATTAGTACAACTTTGCTTTGCCTAAATAAAAACTAGACCGTAGTGTTGGGCTAACAGTTCAAGCCGAGCATAAGTTCAGCCTGAACATTGGCTGTTCAGCAAACACCCAAATTGTACGGGCGTTTGACCTTTTGTTTGGCCCGCGTGCCACACAGTGCATTGGAAACCCCGACTGGCTGAAGGAATGAACACTTTGCCCAATCGGGGCACATAGCACTGTCAGAGGCATGATTGGACACAGTCATGATGACTCTCTCCAATCATGGCTCATTGCTCATAGTCCTACCCAACACTATAAAAGGTTCTTTCCCAGAGCAGCCATTTGCTGTAATGTTGGAGTTGAGATAGATAGAACAGGGCTCTGTTCATTGCTACTAGCGAGTTAGTGTGCTATTGTGGTTCTATTGTGAGTGTAAAGTATCAGTGTAGTTTCAATATAATAGTGCAACGTGAGTGTATTGATCGTACATTTTTACTTTAGTGTCAGTTTAGTGTGTCAGGGCAGATTTACTGCAATATATTGTAGTGTGGCAGGGCGGTTTTACTGCAGTATATTGTAGTGTGTCATGGCAGTTTACCGCAGTATATAGTAGTGCATCAGGGCAGTTTTACTGCAGGATATTGTAGTGTATCAGGGCACTTTTACTGCAGTATATTGAAGTGCATTAGTGCACTTTTACTGCAGTAGATTGAATTGTGTTAGTGCACTTTTAATGTAGCATTTTGAAGTGCGTTAGTGCACTTTTACTGCAGTATATTGAATCCATTAGTGCAGTTTTACTGCAGTATATTGAAGTGTGTTAGTGCAGTTTTACTGCAGTATATTGAAGTGTGTTAGTGCACTTTGACTGCAGCATATTGAAGCGCATTAGTGCACTTTGACTGCAGTATATTGAAGTTCATTAGTGCACTTTTACTGCAGTATATTGAATTGTGTTAGTGCACTTTTACTGCAGTATATTGAAGTGCGTCAATGCAGTTTTACTGCAGTATATTGAAGTGCATTAGTGCATTTTTACTGCAGTATATTGTTGTGTGTCAGTGGAGTGTGTCTGTGTAGTGAGTCCTCAAGTTAAAGCGAACCAAACATCACTTTCCATTGTTTAAAGTGCATCCAAGTACACATTTCCTGTCTCTATTACATTTCGGTAATAAGCCCACCCATCATGTCTGGAAGGCCAACAAGGAGAGGCAGATGTTCCCATGGCAATGTGAGGGGGCCAGCAGCATTTGCGTCCACAGGCAAAGGTGGACGTGGTCCATCCTCAGGCAGGGCACGATTTCATGCCTGTTTAGTGATGTTGCCCATGCTATCCAGCCACAGCATGCAGAGGATGTAGTGGCCCAACTTACTAAACCATTCTCATCCTCTATTACCCAAGCAGAGACTAGTGCATAACCCATCACAGCTGCCAGAGCAGCCTATGCTACCTCCCAATCCACAGCTACTCCTGCCATAGCCTCATGCATGGAGGAGTCAGCTGAGCTCAGCTGTGTGGGCCGTTTTTTGCACATGTGAGGCTGATCGCACTGTTACAATTTGCAATCTCTGCCACAAGCATGTCAAGCATGGCTAAAACACCAGCCATTTGGGTTCCACATGCTTGATAATGCATTTACCCTCCAACTCAGCCCGTTGGCTAGAGCACCTGAAAGCCACACAAAAGGGATGGAGTTCTGCTCATCCTCACTCCTCACAGTTCAGGTCTACCCATGTTAGATCTCATAACCTCTCAGCAGCATCCATTAAGAGGAATGATGGTATAGCAAAAGGGCATCTCAGGTCCTTGCAGCATGTCTGCAAGCAGCATACCACCAGCTGTAGAGTATAGCAGGCTAATTTCTCTGCCCCAGCTGCTGCAGTAAAAAAAATTTAAAAAATACAGTCGCTGCCACCAACATGGCCAGTGTTTTTAAATTCCAGCTTGTCAAAGCTGCTGGCTTTACAACTCCTGCCTTTCCGTCTGGTGGATTCTGCCCCCTTCCGTGAATTTAAAGAATGTGCTGTACCACAATGGCAGGTTCCCAGTCGTTATTTCTTTGCACCTAAAGTCATTCCAGCTTTGTACCATCACGTGGAAGGCAATAGTGTGGCATCGTTGGGCAAGGCAGTCAGCCGCAAGGTCCATGTTACTGCTGACACGTGGTCCAGCAAGCATGATCAGGGACAATATATTTTGTTCACAGCACACTGGGTAACTCTGCTTGCAACTCGGAAGGATGCAGGACAGGGCTCAGTGCTGCAGCTTGTTTTTCCACCATGTCTCCATACAGCTGGTGGTAATGATGCGACATTTGTCAGCTTCTCCCCCTCCTCCTCCATGCCCTTCCCTGCTGAATTGTCCTATGAACCACCAGTACCCCCTAAGCGTTCAAGGGGTTATTCAATGAGCCAGGCTAAAAGATGCCATGCAGTGCTTTAGCTTGTCTGTCTAGAGTACAGGAGCCACACCAGAGCAGAAATTATTTTAGCTCTGCAGGGGCAGGCCCAAAGGTGGTTCACGCCACACCAGCTTGATCCAGTAATGGTGGTGTGCGATAATGGCCCTAACCTCCTGCTCACCCTTCCACAGGGAAAGTTGACACATGTACCATACCTGGCACATGTGCTCAATTTGGTGGTGCAGCATTTCTTAAAGTGGTTGTAGACGTACGAAAAAAACAAAAACCAAAAATAAAAAACCCTGCAAGACAAAGGCATAATGAGCTAGTATGCATAGCATACTAGCTCATTATGAAATACTCGCCTTAGATCGAAGCCCCTGCAATGGTTCCGGCGCACTGCTCTGCCCGGTGATAATGTCTCCCGGAGTTGTTTCCAGGTATCACAGGCTCTGGCGCTATGATTGGCCGGAGCCGCAATGACATCACTCCCGCACGTGCGCACAGGAGCTGTCAGTAACGGCACATCAGCTGAAGCAACAGCACAAACAAGCCGTTGCTTCAGCGCGTATGTGCCAATGACGTTAGCACATGCTGATACAGGGGATATCTCCTAAACCGTGCAGATTTGGGAGATATCCACGGTAACTACAGGCAAGCCTTACTATAGGCTTACCCGTAGTGAAAAGTGGTCTGTAAGGGTTTACTACCACTTTAAACAGGTACCCAGGGTTGGAAGATCTGCTAAAGCAGGCCAGAAGAGTCTGTAGCCATTTGAGGCGGTCATACACAGCCAGTGCTCGGTTGGCTGAAATTCAGAGGGAATTCCACCTGTCCATAAACCGCCTAATTTGTGACAACTCAACTTTGATAATGCTACAGCAGCTGCACATGCAGCAGAGGGCTGTCAACAAGTACCTGTGTGAGTATGACACAACGACAGGCTCAGGACGGCTCGGCTTTTCTTTCCAAAGCCAATGGCTACTGATAAAGGATGCATGCACTGTACTGTCACCATTTGAGAAGGCAACAAGGATGGTGAGCTGTGACCAGTGTTAATTTCGTTGACTAAAACGACTAAAACATTTTAGTCGACTAAATGAACACTATTTTAGTCTACTAAAATACAACTAAAACAACTTGAGATGTCTAAAATACTACTAAAACTAAAATGGCATTTTAGTCAAAAGACTAAGACTAAAACTAAATTGAAATTTGACTTCAAAATTAATGTTGGTCTGTAGTGCCTCAATACCTCAATACCATAAATAATAACATATTTGTTTTTTCACTCCAGCAGTATATAATGAGTTTGGATATTGTAGAGAAATGTTAACTAATGCATTACGATTTAATTACACCCATTAGATTTTAGACGACTAAAATGAGTTTTAAACGACTAAAATGTACTGGAGATTTAACCGACTAAATACACTAAAACAATTGCAGAAGACTAAAATGGGACTAAAACTAAAATGCCATTTTAGTCCTAAGACTAAAACTAAATCGAAATTTGCTGCCAAAATTAACACTGGCTGTGACAAAGCATGCATCAGTGACACAATCCCTGTTGTGTTCCTGCTGGAGCAGACTCTGCATGGCATTATGGACAGGGCACTCGAGGCAGAGCAGCGGGAGGAAGAGGAGGCCTTCCTTTCCTCTCAAGGCCCACTTTATGCAGACACTATTCTTGCGACGCCACAAACCACACAAGAGGAGAGGGAAGAGGAGGATTCTGACAGTTTTGGAGGCACTGAAGCAGAGGAAGACCTTTGTCAAACCTTAAGGGATGGTTTTCCGTCCCCAGAACCCTTGGAAGTAGTACGTGGCTGGGAGGAGGCAGTTTCAGATACTGTAATCCTCATTGACCCCAAGGACTCTGCTTCTCATGCCTCCGCAAACTTGCAGTGCATGGGCTCCCTCATTCTTCAAAGCCTTCAAAAGGACCCGATAGTTCGTAGCATCAAGGAGAAGGATTGCTATTGTTTGGCAACCCTCCTTGGCCACCATTACAAGGGGAAAGTCTTGGAACTCACAGTAGGAGCAGAGGATGAAATATCTTGAGGACGGGGGGGGGGATTGCTCGTGAGCAGCAAACCAAGATGGCCGCGTGCTAATCCTGCTCCTCACCGCCTGGACGCATCCGCTGATATTTCCGCTCTCCTGAGGACATTATCACCTTTTTAGCCAGCCCCGACACCCTGCCTCCGATGTTGCGGAAGAATCTCACCCGTGCGTCCAGAGCCAGGACGAACCCTCACAGCCCGACGCCATCTTTGAGGCCTCGGCCACAAGTCCCGTGCCTCTGCTGCTGCTGCTCTCGGGGGACTCGATTCTGCCGTTGGACATGAGGGGCAGCCTGGAGCTTCCCTCTGCTCAGCCAGCACCGCCTCTACAAGATGCTGACCTGCTCGCCCGCTTCAAGACAATGCTGCAGGCAGAGCTTTCGGCAGCTACCACCACGCTGGCTACTCATCTTACTAGAGAAAACAGAGAGCTGGCACCCACACGAATGAGCTGGAGAAGATGGATGCTGCTGCAACGGTCCTCGAGAATCATGAACAGGACCTCTCTGACATTAGGAAGGAAATGGAGGCTGCTCTCTTACCCATGGAAGACTTTGAGAATAGGGCCAGGAGGGGTAATCTGCATCTACAGAGGACCTCACCTTCACTGCAACCGCCCTATTCCAGGAGCGGGTCCCTGCTATTCCTATCAATTGGCTCGAATTTGATCAGGTCCATAGAGCCCTGGGCCCCAAAAGATCTGAAGGGCCCCCTGTGACATTGTGATTAAATTCACTGTTTAGGGTGGCATGGGACACATCCGATCTCTCCTTCCAGGGACATCGCTACCAGCTCTTCGCTGACCTGTCCCCTATAACTATTCAGAAACACCGCCTGATGAAGCCCTACACAATGGCTCTCTCCCACAACCAAATCCGCTACTGCTGGGGTATCCCCTTCAAGCTGTCATTCACTTGCCAGGGGCGCCCGCACACCGTGACCACCGTGGAAGAAGCTGGATCTGTCCTGGATCATCTCCCTACTACCATCGGGTGAAAAGGCCCCTGGTTCATCAGGATCTGCCCACCCTTGGCCCCCCCTCTGACCTTCTGGGTTGCTCCTGGGACAAAGTTGTGGGCCTTAAACGCTCTCTCCCGTACACTCCATCTGCTAACGGCTCCCGAGGTCCGACCCAGGATGAAGCCCCTCTCCACCAGGTACTGTTCTTCACCTAGTTCTTTCCTTTTTGCCACGAGGACCTGGGCCTCCCGTTTATGACAGGCCAAGTGGTTTATGGTCTGGAGGTATCTGACTGCCTCCATGCAGCTTACACTTTGATTCACTGCTTGAACCGCAGGACCCCAGGCCCTCTCTGCTTAAAACTGGTTCCTTGAGGAATTGTTACGGGACTGGTCTTGACAGACTGATTTAACTTTGCTCTGCCATCTGTTTATCCAACCACCTCCCCCACATGCCTTTTTTGAGTCGCCATCTATCCCTGGACCACTCCGGGGCCTCGCAGTGGCCCACCACTCTTTACACCTCTTTGGGAGGATCCCAGCGGGGTTGTCCCCCCCCCCTTTTGCTTTTGTACTCCTACTACTTACCCCTTCCTCCCCCTGTTCGCTCCTGAACCCACCACATTACTTTATTTGCAGACTTACTCACCTCACCTTCCCTGTTTTGGCCCCCCTTATTTGGACGCTACCCGGAGTCCTCCCTGGTGACCTTCTAATGCTTGTGCTCTACTGCTTATGAGACTCGGGCTGCCAGGTTTGGGGTCACAGTTGGGGCCTTCCAATCCGGCCTGCCCGCCTGAATGGTATCTGATTTCTTATTAATGCATACTGTTTTGCTATTGAGTTTTATATTTGTATTCCTTGAGCCACTAGGTGACAAAATGATCCCTAACCTTCATTCCACCCTTCCCTCCTCTCCCCTTCTTTCCTCCCCTCCCTCTCTTACTCTATTCCTTCAATCCACCCCCCACCTCCCTCCCTTCTCCTCCTCCCCCCTCAATCCATTCATCTTTTCCCCCATATATCTTTTCTTTGCCCTATTTTTCTCCACCCCCCCTCCCCCTCTCCCAGGGTGTAACATGAGGTTTCCCTTATGAGGCCCCGCTCAGCTAAGCCCCGCTCAGTTAAGCCCCATCTACAGTCTGATAACCCATGTATGGGCTAGGTCTCGTAAGCCTTATTTGTGTCAGGGCTGGCTCAGCCCTTCCTTCTCTGAGCTAGCCGCTCAGCTGTCAGCTAATTGCCAGCTTTCGCCTCTCTCCACAGTTAACCAGCTGTTGTGGATCTGCTCGTCAGTCCCGCCTACTTAAAGATCTCCAGCTCACTTCATTCCTGCCTTCGCCTTGGTCACATCACAAGAAACCATCTCCTGCATTCCTGTTTAAAGACTGGCTTTGCTGACATCCCTTCAGGCTCCTTATCCTGCTTGCTGTTCCTCTACTTGGATCCCTGACTTCTGGCCTGGCTGATTACCCGATCTGGTTACTGAACTCTGGCTTGGCTGACTATCCAATCCGGTTACTGGACTCTGGCTATGCTTTGACTGTGCTTACACTATTGACCTTTTTATTTTTTATTAATAAACTAGTGTGATTTTACTGTACTTCTGTCTCGTCTGGTTCATGGTTTCTGACAGTAGATACAGTCAATCCACTTGTTAGTAATATATTTTCCAGATTGAATGAGCAAGTTTACCGTATGGATCAGTTTGCCATGGTGTTACAAACACTCCTGAGTCGCTACGGCTCACCTGGAATCCCCCACTGTGGCTGCTCTGGTACAACCTGAGTTGCAGGCCGTCCCTGCTGCTGCGCCAGTCTCAGTGCAGGCACCCGCCTTGAGTATTACCTCTATAAGAGGTGTGTCTGGTTCGGACCCATTTCCCCAGCAATTTGGGGGAGATCCAGTTCAATGCAGAGGGTTTCTCAACCATGTTGAGATATACTCTGAAATTCTGCCCCAGGCATTTTCCACGGACAGAAGCAAAGTAGGGTTTGTAATATCTTTGCTTTCTGAGAGAGCCTTGGCCTGGGCTAACCCTCTATGGGAGACGCAAAAACCTTTTATCTTGAGTTACCCTGAGTTTGTGGCCTCCTTTAAAAGGGTATTTGACGTTCCCGCACGCTCCGCTTCTGCTGCCAAGTGCCTCATGTCCATCAGAGTATGAGAATTGTTGCCGACTATGCCATTGAGTTCCGTACTCTGGCAGCAGAGGTTGCTTGGAACAATGAGGCCCTCGTGTCTGCTTTTTCTCATGGTCTCTCGGATTCCATCAAGGATGAGATGGCAGCCCAAGATATACCCACTGAGCTGGAGAGCTTGATCTCGTTTGCCATCCTCATTGACTCCAGACTCGGAGAAAGACTTTCTTTCAAGGAGCGCTTGCGGAAGCCTCCTGTACGTTTGTCTCCAAGCTTTGCAGTCCCACCCGTGCCTCCCTCACCTCCCATGCCTCCTGATACCAAGTCGGTCAGTGATGAACCCATGCACTTAGGCTTCACGCGTCTCTCTGCGTATGAGGGAGGCTTTAGGAGGAGGGAGAGATTGTGCCTTTATTGTGGCCAGGCGGGTCACTTTTTGAAGTCTTGTCCTACCTGTCCTGGGAACACCTGAACCTTGATGTCCTGTCATGGGCAGACCTTAGGTGGTGTTGTGTCGTCCCCAGTTATGCAGAAGGATAAGCCCCTGGTTTCGGTCACCCTTTCTTGGGCTAAGTCGTCTATCGAGATACAGACTCTAATCGACTCTGGGGCTGCAGGCCTGTTCATTGATGCTGCCTTTGTATCAAAGCACTCGATTCCACTGCAGCTGCGTGACACTCCACTTGCCATTGAGGCTCTTGACGGAAGACCTCTACAGCCTGCCCATGTGACTCATGAGACGGTTCCGTTTTCCATGGCCGCAGGGGCTCTCCGCCATGAGATAATCCAATTCCAAGTGATTTCCTCTCCTAAGTTTCCGCTGGTTATTGATCATCCTTGGTTACAGAGGCACAACCCCTCTTTTGATTGGCTCCGTGCTGAGGTTCTCTCCTGGTCACCACAATGCAGTGAAAGATGCTTCCGGAAGGTAGCCAAGGTCCTGTGTATCTCCTCACTCTCCTCCCTGCCAGAGGAGTACCGTGATTTTAGCGATGTCTTTGACAAAGGTCAAGCCGGTAGATTGCCTCCACACCGGCTGTATGATTGTGCAATTGACCTTCAACCTGGTGCCACTCCCCCTTGTGGCCAGGTTTACCCTTTGTTGGTCTTGGAGGATAAAGCCATGGAGGAGTATGTTGCAGATGCATTTTCTCGGGGGTTTCATCTGCAAATCCTCGTCTCCTGCTGATTTCTTCTTTGTGAAGAAGAGGAGCGGTGAACTGAGACCTTGTATTGATTATAGGGGTCTCGATCGTTTCACGATTAAGAATGCCTACCCGATCCCATTGATTACAGAGATATTTGACTGTCTTAAGGGAGCAACGGTTTTCACTAAGCTTGATCTGAGAGGGGCTTACAATCTCGTGAGGATTAAGGAGGGCGACGAGTGGAAAACTGCGTTTTAATACCAGAACAGGCCATTATGAGTATCTCGTAATGCCTTTTGGCCTTTGTAACGCCCCGGCAGTTTTCCAGGAATTTATTTACAATGTCCTCTGAGATTTGTTGCAGTTATGTGTGGTGGTTTATCTCGATGATATCCTCATATTTTCCAAGTCCCTGGAGAGCCACCACACAGATGTCTGTCGTGTGCTTCAGAAATTAAGAGAACAATCTCTATTGTAAACTGGAGAAGTGTGAGTTCCATTGGGAACAGGTTAAATTCCTGGGCTGGTTTTTCGATGGACCCAGAGAAACTTTCGGCAGTCCTACAGTGGCCTCGACCCGTGGGGTTATGTCCTCTGCAGCGTTTCGTGGGTTTTGCTAACTATTATCGGAAGTTTATTCGTAACTTCTCGTCTCTGGTCAAGCCCCTGACCGATATGACCAGAAAGAACGGTAACCCACAGAGTTGGTCTCCGGAGTCCATTAAGGCCTTTGAAAGTCTCAAGGCTGCCTTTTGTTTCTGCTCCTGTGTTGGCACATCCTGATCCTGCATTACCTTTTATCCTTGAGGTTGATGCTTCTGAGACTGGTGTTGGCGCCCTGCTGTCTCAATGTCCTACCTCTGAGAGTGCTATGCATCATTGTGGCTACTTTTCCAAGAAATTGTCACCTGCCGAGTGCAATTGCGAGATTGGTGACAGAGAGCTGTTGGCAATCATTTTAGCTCTGTCTATGTATTTCATTGTGGAGTTGCCCAATTCCCAAGGCAACATAGTTATCCAAAGATGTGTCATTGTAATCAACTTGAGAAGTTGCCCACTTCTAAGGAACTGGCTTCCATTTTTGCTCGGGAGATCTTTCGCTTACATGGGCTACCCAAGGTGATTGTCTCGGACAGGGGTAGTCAGTTTGTGTCCCGGTTCTGGCAAGCCTTTTCTGCACAGCTGGGAATTCAGCTTGCTTTCTCCTCTGCGTATCACCCGCAGTCTAATGGGGCCGCAGAACGAGCCAATCTGTCCTTGGAGCAATTCCTACGTTGCTATATTTCTGACAATCACAACAACTGGTCAGACCTATTACCATGGGCAGAGTTTGCTCACAACGGTGCTTTGAATTCTGCTTCCCGATTGTCTCCATTTATGGTGAATTATGGTTTCCAACCTTCCATGTTGCCTGACTCATTTGTTCCGCAGAGTATTCCTGCACTAGAGGAGCATCTCCGTGGTCTTTGTTCCACTTGGGCACAAGTCCAGGAGGCTTTGCGTCATGCTAATGATAGGTACAGACTCCATGCTGACCGCAGACGCCTGCCTGCGCCTTCCTACCAGGTTGGGGACAGGGTCTGGCTGTCATCTCGCAACCTCCGACTTCGTGTTCCCTTACTGAAGTTCACACCTCAGTTTATTGGGCCTTTCTGTATCCTTCGCAGGATTAACCCAGTGGCTTACGCGTTGGACCTTCCTCCTAGTATGCGCATCTCAAATGTGTTTCATGTCTCCTTATTGAAACCGTTGGGCTGCAACCGCTTTACCACCTCGGTGCCACGTCCTCACCCTATACAGGTTGAGGACCATGAGGATTATGAGGTACAATTTATTGACTCCCGTAGGTTCCGTGGGCGCATACAGTACCTGGTGCATTGGAAGGGGTACGGTCCGGAGGAATGCTCCTGGGTCTCATCCTCCAACATACATGCTCCTGCCCTCCTCCGTGATTTCCATAGATGTTTTCCCCTCAAGCCCGGTGGTCCTCTGAGATGGAGGAGTCGTTGAGGGGGGTACTGTCAGGGCTGGCTCAGCCCTTCCTTCTCTGAGCTGGCCGCTCAGCTTTCGGCTTATTGCCAGCTCTCGTCTCTCTCCACTGTTAACCAGCTGTTGTGGATCTGCTCGTCAGTCCCGCCTACTTAAAGATCTCCAGCTCACTTTATTCCTGCCTTCGCCACATCACAAGAAACCATCTCCTGCGTTCCTGTTTAAAGACTGGCTTTGCTGACATCCCTTCTGGCTCCTTATTCTGCTTGCTGTTCCTCTACTTGGATCCCTGACTTCTGGCCTGGCTGATTAACCGATCTGGTTACTGAACTCTGGCTTGGCTGACTACCCGATCCAGTTACTGGACTCTGGCTATGCTTTGACTACGCTTACTCTATTTACCTTTTTTTTTTATTATTAAACTAGTGTGATTTTACTGTGCTTCTGTCTCAGTCTGGTTCATGGTTTCTGACAATTTGTTATATTGCATGGGTTGTTGTGGTCAGCCGACTTGGGCTCCCGCCTCCCCGGTTCTTACAGGAGGGTTGGACCCCAGGGGGAGCCCCCTCGTTCTTGGCCCCCTTATCCCTTGGACTCTGTCTACACCAGCTTATATACTGTAGTTATATGGGGTTTTGAGGGGCTGTTCCCCCACCCCTTGTTTTATCACTGTACTTTAATTCTGTGTGTTTTTTCATGATAAAATTGCAAGTGCATTTTTTCAGCTGGAGGGCATGCTCATCTCCCTTATCTGGGGTTAATCAGCCCCCGCCTCCCCCCCTTTTTCTTTTGTCCCTCTCAGGAGTGATTGCTATGTACATGCCTTTCTCTCTCCCCTCTCTCCCCTCTCTCCCCCCTCTCCCCTCTCCCCTCCTCTCTCTCTCTCTCTCTCTCTCTCTCCCCCTCTCTCTCTCCCCCTCTCTCTCTCTCTCTCTCTCTCTCCCCTCTCTCTCTCTCTCTCTCTCTCTCTCTCTCTCCTCTTCTCTCTCTCTCTCTCTCTCTCTCTCTCTCTCTCTCTCTCTCTCTCTCTCTCTCTCTCTCTCTCTCTCTCTTCTCAACCCCCTAAGTTCTGTGGATTGGGCTACCCTTTCACAACTCTCACTCCCTAGACCATAACCCTTCTCAGCCAGCTCCACCAGAAATTCTTGCGACTCCATAGCTACTGAATTGCACCTTTTGGCGACAGAGCGGAAAAGGCTCTACGGTGGTCCAAACATAATTTTATTCTTGGGCTAACAGGCTGGACACGATGCTGTCAAGGAAGATAAACTCAGCGAGGCGCCCACAGGCTCCGATTTGCCTTCGGACGGACAATGGGAACAATACATCTGATCCGGTCAAAGTTACCTTAGTCTTTGCCACCTTCTTGTCTTCCTTTCTATAATCACCCCTTTCCTTTCCCTGCTGATCAGTTTTTTCAAGCCCTCCACCTCCCACCTCTTACTGACTCAGCTCGTGAGGCACTTAACGCCGAAATCTCTGAAGCAGAGGTTGCACAGGGCATCAAATCTATACGTATCGCCAAAGCTCCCAGATCAGATGGATTCTCTTGTCTTTATTATCGTAAATTTTCCTCCCTGCTCACCCCTTACCTAACGGCCTATTTCAATAACTTGTAACAGGGTTCCCTACCCGCCCCTGACTAGGAATGAGCCGAACACCCCCCCCCCCCGGTTCGGTTCGCACCAGAACCTGCGAACGGACCGAAAATTTGCACGAATGTTAGAGCCCCATTAAAGTCTATGGGACTCGAACGTTTGAAATCAAAAGTGCTAATTTTAAAAGGCTAATTTGCATGGTATTGTCCTAAAAAGGGTTTGGGGACCCGGGTCCTGCCCCAGGGGACATGTATCAATGCAAAAAAAAGTTTTTAAAATGGCTATTTTTTCGGGAGCAGTGATTTTAATGATGCTTAAAGTGAAAAAAAGTGAAATATTCCTTTAAATATCGTACCTGGGGGGTGTCTATAGTATGCCTGTAAAGTGGCGCGTGTTTCCTGTGCTTAGAACAGTCCCTGCACAAAATGACATTTGTAAAGGAATAAAAGTCATTTAAAACTGCTTGCGGCTTTAATGTAATGTCGGGTCCCGACAATATGGAAGAAAATCAGAGACAAACGGCATGGGTACCCCCCCCCCCCCAGTCCATTACCAGGCCCTTTGGGTCTTGTATGGATATTAAGGGAAACCTTGCACCCAAATTAAAAAAAAGGAAAGGCGTGGGGGCCCCAGGCCCTATATACTCTGAACAGCGGTATACAGGCTGTGCAAACAAGACAGGGACTGTAGGTTTATTGTTAAAGCGAGGTCCCACTCAAATTTTTTAACTTAATCTTACCCCCTTCAGTTAATTGCATAGGTGTTTTTGTCGCTGTAATTACCTTTTATATTGTACTTTATTGTGGCACTTACTGTCTCTCCTCCCATGGGAGTAGGCGTGTTTATTGCCTTTCCCGGCGCCGCACTGTCTCCTGGGAACTAGGCTTCCCAAGATTCAGTGCGGAAACAATGATCATGCGTGTGAACAAGCTGTGAATGAACAGCATTCACCGCATCCAGGAAATCAATGCTTGTGGGCTTCACATGCCCACAAGCAAGATGGAAACAAGCCAGCATCACATTTTTTTTAAGTTATTCTTCAGTACGAAAACAGACAGAGGCGGAAAATATTATACCCAAACTGTGAGTACTATTTTGGGGTTAGCAAAGTGTCTCAATGACCTAAAATAAAAAAATAAATAAAAAAAAGATTGGTCGCCGGACTCCCGCTTTTAATAGAATCTGTTTGTAATTTTGAACTGGTACATTTTTAAAGTGTAGCTCCAGCCAAAAAATCTATTTGTAAGCTTTTTGGAAAACCTAGGGAAGGGTTATCACCCCTGTGACATTTGTTTTGCTGTCTGTGCTCCTTCAGAAGATTTCACCTCACTTTCTGTCACAATGACAAATGTTTTTAGAAAATGTGTTTTTTTTTTTTTTTTTTTTTTTTTTAGTGAAACAAGGTTTGGTGATAAAGCATCAGTGGAAAGGAGAAACGTTTTTCCCATATTAACTCTTACAGGAGAGAATTTCCCTTCCTAGGGATAGATTTCATCTCACTTCCTGTCGTCTCCTTCCGTTTGCAAGTAGGAGTCGTTTGTAAGTTGGATGTTTGAAAGTAGGGGCCTGCCCTATATACTCTGCAGAAATTGTGGCCTTAGGTGTTGGTGTTGCCACAACACTGTAAGCCCTCTTGGTGGGCGCTGGAACGGGCCCTGCTGTGAAATATTAGATCAAGAATTGTAATTATGTGTCCCTGTTGAACAGGGACAGAAAAATTGGGCCTTTTGGCACTGGTGCTTGTGCCACAACACTGCAACCCCTCACAGATACTCTAGTTGGAGCACAGGAACGAGCCCTGCTGCAAAGAATTGCATCAAAAATTGTAATTACACGCCCCTGTTAAACAGGGGCTGAAAAATTGGGCCTTAGCCACTGGTGGCGGCGCTCAGAAACAAAAATATTCTTACAAGCTATCAGCATGATCATTGAGGAGGAAGAGGATAGTCACTCAGCATAACAGGATAGTCACTCAGCATCTGCATAGGCAGTCTTGAAGGGATCTGACATTTCAAAAAAATTTATTCAGTTACATCAGCATCAGGTGCTTGGAATCTGGTGGTGATCCAAGACCGATTCATTTTTATGAAGGTCAGTCGATCGAGTCAGTGGACAGGCGCACTCTGTGATCGGTTACAAAGCCTCCAGCAGCACTGAATGTGCATTCCAAAAGAATGCTGAATGCAGCACAGGCCAGTAGCTCAATTGCATACTGTGCAAGCTCTGGCCAGTGATCCATCCTCAAGACCCAGTAATCCAGAGGATTTTTGGTGGGAAAGGTGTCCAAGTCAGATCTTGCCCCTAGGTATTCCTGCACCATGTAAAACAGACGCTGGCGATACCTTGGGGCTGCAGACTAAAAAATTGTCTGAACGCATCAGTCAGATGGCCACCTTCTCCACCGCTCCTTCTTTGACTGACCGAAGCCTCGGCAACACGTTGTCCAGGAACAAGAGTTTGTAACGTCCCAGTCTCTGGGAACGCGTTGCACAGACCTTTCTGCAAGGCCTCCCGAAAATGTTTCATCCTCTGCTCCCTCTGCGACGGCAAGATAAGCTCTGCAACCATACTCTTGTAACGTTGATCACGGAGGGTTGCCAGCCAGTAATGATCCCTCTCCTTGATACCACGAATACAAGTTTCCTTCCGTAGGCTTTGCAGGATCAGGGAGGTCATGCAGCGTAGGTTTGCTGAAGCATTCGGTCCGGAGTCCTCTGGGTCACTAAGGATGACATGATCCGCAGCTACCTCCTCCCAGCCACGTACAAGTCTATGGGTTTCTTGGGACTGTAAATGATCCCTTAAAGACTGCTGCTGATGCTGAGTGCCAGGCTCCACCTCCATGCTGACACAATCCTCCTCCTCCTCGTCCACTGCCTGTGTGATCAGCGGGCACGCAGGAACACTGGATAAAGGGGGGCCTTGAGAGCTAAGGAAGTCCTCCTCTTCCTGCCTATGTTTTGCCTCAAGTGCCCTGTCCATTATTCCACGCAGCGTGTGCTCCAACAGGTGGACAAGTTGGACAGTGTCACTGATGCATTCATTGTCACTGCTCACCATCCTCGTGGCCTCAAATGGTGACAGGACAGTGTATGCATCCCTGATCATGGCCCACTGGCGTGGGGAAAAAAAACAAGCTCCCCTGACCCTGTCCTGGTGCCATAGTCGCACAGGTACTCATTGATGGCCCTCTGCTGCGTGTGCAGCCGCTGCAGCATGGCCAACGTTGAATTCCACCTGGTGGGCATGTCACAGATTAGGTGGTTCTTGGGCAGGTTAAATTCCTTTTTTGGAGGTCTGCCAGCCAAGCACTGGCATTATATGACCGGCGGAAATGCACACTGACTTTCCTGGCCTGCCTCAGAACATCCTGTAAGCCCGGATACCTGCCCAAAAACCGCTGCACCACCAAGTTAAGGACGTGAGCCAAACAGGGCACATGGGCCAGTTGTCCCTGTCGGAGGGCGGAGAGAAGGTTGGTGCCATTGTCGCAAACCACCATTCCTGGCTTAAGTTGGCGTGGCGTCAACCACCTCTGAACCTGCCCCTGCAGAGCTGACAGAATCTCTGCCCCAGTGTGGCTCCTGTCCCCCAAGCACACCAGCTCAAGCACTGCATGGCATGTTTTGGCCTGCGTACTTGCATAGCCCCTTGAACACCTACGGAGCACCACTGGTTCTGAGGACAAAGCACAGGAAGAGGCCATGGAGGAAGAAGAGGAGGGGGTGGAGGAGAGAGGTGTGTCAGAATCACCAGTAGTGGCATTTTGGAGGAGCGGTGGCGGAACAACCTCCAACACTACTGCACCTTGTCCTGCATCCTTCCCAGCTGCCAGCAGAGTCACCCAATGCCCCATGAAACTTAGGTAACATCCCTGTCCATGCCTGCTGGACCATGAGTCAGTGGTAATATGCACCTTACCGCTGACTGCCCTGTCCAGCGAGGCCAAGACATTGCCTTCTACATGCCGGTAGAGAGCCCCAATCGCCTTCCGTGAGAAAAAGTGGCGTTTGGGAACCTTCCACTGAGGAACCGCACATTCCACAAACTCAAGGAAGGGGGCAAAGTCTACCAACTGAAAAGGTAGCAGTTGAAGTGCTAGCAATTTTGCCAAGCTAGCATTCAACCGCTGGGCATGTGGATGGCTGGGAGCGAACTTCTTTCTGCGGTGCAGCAGCTGGGGCAGGGAAATTTGCCTGGTACAATCTGATGTCGGTGTACCGATAGCAGATTGCCCTCAAGTACTTGGCTGTGACACACCTAATTCTACACCTTCATTCCTCTCAGTGCAGGTCTCAGAGAGGACTGAAGGTATAGTGGGGTTGGAGATCCCAGCTGATGAGGAGCAAGGAGAGGTCCTCTTTGTTCTTTTGGTGTGGGTCTTTTAGGTATGCTTGCCAATGAACTGCAACATGGTCAACATGTCCGGTCAAGCATGTGGTGCCCGAGCGGGAGATGTTTTGGCCACGCGAGATACGCTTGAGACATATGTTGCAAATAGCAGCGGTTCGATCTGATGCACTCGTCTCAAAAAAGGCCCACACCAAAGAACTTTTGGAAATACCCGCAGAGACAGCAGCGCCCTGCACATGCGGAGCTCTGCGGTGTGATGCAGTCAGTGTGCTGCCCTTAGGCTGGCCCCTGGAGGGCATCCTGCCTCGTTGGTGATGTGCCTCCTCCTCCTCCTCCTCTCTCCTATCAGGCACCCACGTGGAGTCAGTGACCTCATCATCCCCTCCCTCCTCATCACTGGAGCAAACCTGGCAGTATTCTGCAGCAGGGGGAACATGACTGCCAGATTGCTGTCCTTCTTGGGCACCCCCACTGTCTGGGCTCACGTTACTGCCTTCCTCTAGCTGAGTACCATCATTGGAGCCTTCAAATTGCTGGGCATCCTCCTGGAGCATGTACCCAACACTGTGGTCAAACAGTTCGGGGGACTCCTCAGGAGGACATGGTGGGGCTAGGGAAGGAGTCACTGATGCCATTGAGCCGAGGGAAGAGGCAGCGTTGGCAGCTGCTTTGCCAGACAAAGTACCCTGAGCCTGGGTGCGAGAGGATGAGGAGGATGAGGATGGCTTGGTCTTCCGCATGCTGCGCCTCAACACGGCCAGCTGACGAAAAAAAGGCCAAGCGTGTCCCACGGCCACATGCTGATGAGGATGCACCGTGTCCACGACCAGCACTGTTGCCTCTAGACACAGAGCCTGCTTGCCCTCTTTTATTGGCTTGTGACTGTCTGCCTCTCCTTGTTGGCCTTGCAGACATACTATTGGCCTGCACTGAGATGTAGCTGCACAAAACTGGTGTGTGTGTGTGTATGTGTATATATGTATGTGTATATATATGTGTGTGTGTGTGTGTATATATATATAGCAGAATCAACTGCCTGCCTGTAGTATTAGTATGAGAACACCTGCACTTGTCTTCAGGTAGCTATACTGTAGGTGCAACTGTGCAGGGTACACAGTACAGTAACTGGAAATACGTCAAGAGCCTACACAAGCACCTGACTTCAGGTAGCTATACTGTAGGTGCAACTGTGCAGGGTACACAGTACACTAACGAATTACGTCAAGAGCCTACACAAGCACCTGGCTTCAGGTAGCTATACTGTAGGTGCAACTGTGCAGGGTACACAGTACAGTAACTGGAAATACGTCAAGAGCCCACACAAGCACCTGGCTTCAGGTAGCTATACTGTAGGTGCAACTGTGCAGGGTACACAGTACAGTAACTGGAAATACGTCAAGAGCCTACACAAGCACCTGGCTTCAGGTAGCTATACTGTAGGTGTAACTGTGCAGGGTACACGGTACAGTAACTGGAAATACGTCAAGAGCCTACACAAGCTCCTGGCTTCAGGTAGCTATACTGTAGGTGCAACTGTGCAGGGTACACAGTACAGTAACTGGAAATACGTCAAGAGCCTACACAAGCACCTGGCTTCAGGTAGCTATACTGTAGGTGTAACTGTGCAGGGTACACGGTACAGTAACTGGAAATACGTCAAGAGCCTACACAAGCTCCTGGCTTCAGGTAGCTATACTGTAGGTGTAACTGTGCAGGGTACACGGTACAGTAACTGGAAATACGTCAAGAGCCTACACAAGCTCCTGGCTTCAGGTAGCTATACTGTAGGTGCAACTGTGCAGGGTACACAGTACATTAACTGGAAATACAGTTGCAATAAAAAGTATGTGAACCCTTTTGGAAGGATATGGATTTCTGCACAAATTGGTCATAAAATGTGATCTGATCTTCATCTAAGTCACAACAATAGACAATCACAGTCTGCTTAAACTAATAACACACAAAGGATTAAATGTTACCATGTTTTTAATTGAACACACCATGTAAACATTCACAGTGCAGATGGAAAAAGTATTTGAACTCTTGGATTTAATAACTGGTTGAACCTCCTTTTGGCAGCAATAACTTCAACCAAACGTTTCCTGTAGTTGTAAATCAGACGTGCACAACGGTCAGGAGTAATTCTTGACTATTCCTCTTTACAGAACTGTTTCAGTTCAGCAATATTCTTGGGATGTCTGGTGTGAATCGCTTTCTTGAGGTCATGCCACAGCATCTCAATCGGGTTGAGGTCAGGACTCTGTCTGGGCCACTCCAGAAGGCATATTTTCTTCTGTTTAAGCCATTCTGTTGATTTACTTCTATGCTTTGGGTCGTTGTCCTGTTGCAACACCCATCTTCTGTTGAGCTTCAGCTTGTGGACAGATGGCCTTAAGTTCTCCTGCAAATTGTCTTGATAAACTTGGGAATTCATTTTTCCTTCGATGATGGCAATCAGTCCAGGCCCTGATGCAGCAAAGCAGGCCCAAACCATGATGCCCCCACCACCATACTTCACAGTTGGGATGAGGTTTTGTTGTTGGTGTGCTGTGCCTCTTTTTCTCCACACATAGTGTTGTGTGTTTCTTCCAAACAACTCAACTTTGGTTTCATCTGTCCACAGAATATTTTGCCAGTACTGCTGTGGAACATCCAGGTACTCTTGTGCAAACTGTAAATGTGCAGCAATGTTTTTTTTGGACAGCAGTAGCTTCCCCTGTGGTATCCTCCCATGAAATCCATTCTTGTTTAGTGTTTTACGTATCGTAGATTCGCTAACAGGGATGTTAGCATATGCCGGAGACTTTTGTAAGTCTTTAGCTGACACTCTAGGATTCTTCTTCACCTCATTGAGCAGTCTGCGCTGTGCTCTTGCAGTCATCTTTACAGGACGCCCACTCCTAGGGAGAGTAGCAGCAGTGCTGAACTTTCTCCATTTATAGACAATTTGTCTTATTGTGGACTGATGAATAGCAAGGCTTTTGGAGATACTTTTATAAACCTTTCCAGCTTTATGCAAGTCAACAATTCTTAATCGTAGGTCTTCTGAGAGCTCTTTTGTGCGAGGCATCATTCACATCAGGCAATGCTTTATGTGAAAAGCAAACCCCGAACTGGTGTGTGTTTTTTATAGGACAGGGCAGCTGTAACCAACACCTCCAATCTCATCTCATTGATTGGACTCCAGTTGGCTGACACTTCACTCCAATTAGCTCTTGGAGATCTCATTAGTCTAGGGGTTCACATACTTTTTCCACCCACACTGTGAATGTTTACATGGTGTGTTCAATTAAAAACATGGTAACATTTAATCCTTTGTGTGCTATTAGTTTAAGCAGACTGTGATTGTCTATTGTTGTGACTTAGATGAAGATCAGATCACATTTTATGACCAATTTGTGCAGAAAAACATATCATTCCAAAAGGGTTCACATACTTTTTATTGCAATTATATGTCAAGAGCCCACACAAGTACCTGGCTTCAGGTAGCTATACTGTAGGTGCAACTGTGCAGGGTACACAGTACAGTAATTGGAAATACGTCAAGAGCCTACACAAGTACCTCGCTTCAGGTCGCTATACTGTAGGTGCAACTGTGCAGGGTACACAGTACACTAACTGGAAATACTGTAAAAACGCCTGCCTGTCAGTATATTAGGAAGAGAAGAACAGGATCTAGCTAAACTGAATAGTGTGTGTGTGTGTGTGTGTGTGTGTGTGTATGTGTGTATATGTCTCTCTATCTCTCTCCAGTCTCTCTATCTCTCTCCAGTCTCCACCGCAACGCACTACACAAGGCCGCCACGGAGGCAGCCTTATATAGTGTTGGGTGTGTACTAAACCCCCTGAGCCATAATTGGCCAAAGCTCTCTGTACACACAGCACTGTGATTGGCCAAGCATGCGGGTCATAATGCATGCTTGGCCAATCATCAGCCAGCAATGCACTGCGATGCTGCAGTGAATTATGGGCCATAACGCGCCGCTCGAATTTGGCGCGAACGGCCCATATCGTTCGTAATTTGGCGAACGACCGAACACACGATGTTCGACTCGAACATGCGTTCGACTCGAACATGAAGCTAATCCCTACCCCTGACGCTTTACGTGCCCACATAGCCATGATCCCTAAAACTACAGGCCAATCTCCCTGTTGAATAAGGATGTAAAACTTTTGGGAAAGATTCTAAGCACTCGCATTACCAATATTTACACGCATTGATCCACAGGGACCAGCTGGGCTTTGTCCCCAGCCATCAAGCGGGGGACAACGTCCACAAGGTGATCCATTTCATAAATCTGCTTCAGCATCGTAATATCCCGGGCATTCTTCTGTTGGTTGACATCTACAAAGCGTTTGATTCACTTTCCTGGGAGAACCTGGGCTACGTCCTAGAATGATGGAGCTTTGGAGAATCGGTTCTCCAGTGGATCTCGGCCCTCTACTCCTCCCCCTCTGCCTGTGTCACCTATGCTGGCCACCTCTCCACCCCCTTCCTGATCTCCAGAGGGATCAGACAGGGTTGTCCCCTATCACCGACCCTATTCATTCTGGCTCTAGAGTCCTTAACCATTGCACTTTAAAGTGACCCCAACATCTCTAGAATTCCATATGCCGGTATACACCATAAAGTTAGCTCCTCTTTACAGATGATGCTCTCCTGACCTTAACTGACTCCCTCACTACCCTCCCTAACCTCCAGGCCCTCCTCTCTCGCTTTTCTGCTTTCTTTGGGCTACAAATCAACCCTCAAAAAACCAACCCAACTACGAGCCTCCTTTCCGTTTTTGTGGGAACTCCTCCTCCCTTGACTATCTTGGTAGCAAGTTGACCCTCCACTACTTGTCCCTGTTTGACAATTACTATCCCCTACACTCACCTCTCTAATGCAATCTTGGCAATTCCCCTTATTAACCTGAGCAGGCCATATTAACGCGGTCAAGATGACCATCCTCCCCAAAGATCTCTATTATTTCACACCCTTCCAGTCCATATCCCCTCTTTCTTTTTGCACCTACTGCAGAACAGGATCTTATCCTTTATCTGTGCCTACCAACGTCCTCGAGTGTTGCGCTCTACCCTCTATAGGCACAGACTGCGAGGGGGTCTCGGGGGGGCCCCTAACCTAGCCAAATACTATCAGACTGCCCAGATATCACAACTAACCTTACTCCACAGGCATCCCATGGTGAGTACTTCTTGAACTTCCTAACTGTGCCCTGATTCCCCAATCAGCCTTGCTACAGCTCCCCCATAAACATCGCCCCCCCCTCACTTAGCCCCCTTATGCGCCATAGCGTAAAGCTTTGAAATTCTGTATGCTACTCGGGCAACCTTATGTCCTCCTTCCTATCGCTACTCCCTCTTTTCAATAATCCCCTGTTCCCACCTGGCCTTGACTAACTGAGCTCCTTCTCTTGGTGGTGCACTCATGGATTTACAGAGGTCCGTCACTTTCTTTTGTCCCGCACTCTCCCCTCCTGGTCTTCCTTCCAGGATACCGACAAAGTACCCTCTATGGAATTTTTCCGCTACGCCCAACTAAGTTATTGGGTTTCCTCGCTGAGGCGTAACGCTGTTTATCCTTTTCGGAACACAGTTTTTTTTACATTTTTTGAACACCTTTGCCTCCACTCTCCCGGTGCCCCAGGTACTATCTCAATGATTTATTCTTCTTTAAATGCCATAGACTCCCCTGGGGTCGTGTCTTATAAATCACGGTGGGCAAGGGACCCGGGGATCTCTATTGATCCAGAGGACTGGAACAAGGCCTGGCCCTCCATGGCTAGGTGCTCCTTCAACACGGCTACCTTGGAAGCTGCAAAGTTCTCCTACGTTGGTACTGGGTCCCTGTCCAGATAGCGAGTTCCAACCCATCCTATAGTAACCGGTGCTTCAGAGGATGCAGCCAATGGGGGATGTAGTACACATTTGGTGGTCTTGTCCCCGCCTCATAGGGTTCTGGTCTAGGGCGTTTGGTTTCCTACATTCCTTGTTCCATATACCCATACATCTAGAAGCCAAAATCAGTCTGCTGCATTGCCCTATCCAGGGCCTGTTTTTAAACCAACAAAAAACGGCTTTTTATTTGTTTATAGCTGCTAAAAGGGTAATGGTCAGAGCTTGAAAGAGGCCCTATGTTCTGTTTTCCATGGTGAAAAGCACTCTAAACCGACCTTATGATCAATAAGAAAATGTTGAGTATCCTGAATGATACTCACTCTAAATTTCTCAAAGTATGGTCACCATGGTGATCCTATGTTCTCCCTATCCTGCATCCGAACAGCCTGGGCCTCTCCTGAATACCAAATTATTACTTCATCCACCCGCGGGACTCCCCCCTCCCCCCCCCCGTCTCTCTCTCTCTCTCTCTCTCTCTCTCTCTCTCTCTCTCTCTCTCTCTCTCTCTCTCTCTCTCTCTCTCTCTCTCTCTCTCTCTCTCTCTCTCTCTCTCTCTCTCTCTCTCTCTCTCTCTCGTCGCCTCAGACTCTCCTGCCTTTAAGGTCCCAAGGCCCGGACGTAGGGCCTATTTCTGATAGTAAAGCGGCCTTGGTCTCTTGATTCTAAAACTTTTTTTCTTTTCTTCTGTATTTTTCCACAGATAGCTCACCCCGACCTGTGTCGGAGGTGTTAAATAGATCAGCATAAGCATTGCCCTCCGCTGATCACCAGTGAACCTACAACCTAGGCCTCTGTTGGTTGGCCCTTCAGGCCCTGGTGATCCATATGGACCTTTGGTTTATCCCACTAGGTCACTCAGTAGATAGTTTATACTAATTAAAGTCCTTTGATCGGGCTTCTCCAGCCTGTACTTTTTTGTTATGGTTCCGATGATGTACCCCTGGCGCCTCATCGCCAGGGGTACCACAGGCGCTTGATGGTAGGTCGCCATTGCGCAGGCGCAGACTTTTCACGGCGGTGACGTCACTTCGGCGGGGATATTTAACTCCCTGTGAGCCCCTGTCAATTTGGGGATTACTGTGGGCAGTTTGCGGCAGCTCCTCCAGGCACCAGGCTCTCAGGTTAAGGTAGCTGGGGCTATGGTGCAGGGGAGGCGGAGATGGCTCTTAAATGGAAAGCTGCACTGCTACTTGTACCCTTTTCTCCTAGGATGTGTGGGTGTTCCTACAAGGCCGCAGGATCGTCACCTATTCGTCCAGGGTGCCATGGACAGGTCACCATCTCCGTGCGGCCAGCCCTCACGCTCTAGGTACATGGGGTGTGAGGGGGGGGCCAGGCCCACTATTAAATGGACATATCTTCTAATGTCATGCTTTCTACCTTTCTCCTTTTTAACCCATCCAGGTCAGACTGTTAGTCTACTGTACGTGACGACAGGGACTTTCCCAGGCCACAACGTCAACCTTCCTCATGCAGGTCCAGATGTGACTCTCCGTCTAGGACCCATCAACAGAGGAGATGCTCCCATTCCTCCTCCAGACACCGCACCTGCCACTCTGATCGTAGAGCCTGCTGGGGGTGTGGGACCCGAGTCCCGGAGGGCAAGTCCTTATGTGACCCTTGTTATGCCAAGGTGGTCGGGGAAGAAGAGGCTAAAAGCCAGCAGATGGAATCATTAGTTAAACGTGTGGTGCAGCAATCCCGCAAAGAGTGGGGTACAGCCCACATGCAGAGCCAGTCCACCACTCTATCTGGCTCCCTGGCTGATGAGGCCCAGGAAGATCCAGGCCCATCCCAGCCTTAAGATTCTTCCCGGGTCTTCGAACAGCGAGTTGGAAGGAGACAAATTTGTCGGAGGCTTCGACTTCGCCCTTGTTTCCCCACTAATTAAAGCGGTCAAACAGACAAGTGGGAAGATCCTCCCACTCCCCTGGCTAAGCAAAGAAAGTTCGTTAAATACCTGGGGAAGGAACATTCCAACTTCCTGCTCCTTTCCGAAATGAAGGATATCATTGAGGAGTGGAGCAAGGTAGATAAGAAGGCTTCTATGTCAAGTAAAACCTACAGATTATACCCCTTCAGGGCAGGGGAAGTGAAACATCTGGAAAACGTGGCCCTCGCGGTTATGTCCAAGGCCATGGAGGCCTGGACAGAGAACGTGGACTCCATGCTCAGGGGAGTCTCAGAAGAACTGGCCAGGGGCTCAGCAGTCCAGGAATTGAAGCTGGCAGTGGCCTTCCTGGGGGAGGCTTTGATCAACCTTTTCCGCCTGCTGGCCCGGATTATGCTGTCCTCGGTCATGGCTAAGCGGGCCTTATCATTACGCCCTTGGCTTGCCGATCCAGCATCCAAACAAGGCTGGTGTAGGATCCCCTTTTGAGGGGCCCTCATTGTTCGGCAACAGGCTGGACAGTGCCATAGCCCGGGCCACGGATGGGAAGTCGGGCTTCCTGCCTCAGGATAGGCGTCTGCTCAGCCAGAAGAGGCCCCAGCGAAGAAGATGTAGTTCTGAGCGTTCAAGGGAAGCATGCTCTTACAGGCCCAGCTGAGACTTCAGAATTGGAGCAGAGGGCAGACATCCTTCCAAAAGCCCGCTAAATGCCAGCCGTCCAGTGGACGTGAGCCGCCTAAGTCGTTTTGAGATTGGGCCCGCCCAGGCGTGTCGGGTGGGGGCGCATCTGCTTCTCTTCCGGCACGTCTGGGTGGCCTCAAACCCAGACTACTGGACCATAAAGATGGTCTCAGCAGGCCACACATGGTCCTTCACCAGTACTCCTCCTCCAGATTTATTTCCACCCTGCTACCACGGTCAGAAGAAAAGAAGCAGGTGTTACTGTCCTACATGGATTCACTGTTTGCACAGGGAGCAATGGTGCCTGTACTGAAAGGCGAAGAGTTCAACGGGGTATACTCCCCTCTCTTCTTAGTGCAAAAGAAAAACGGTTCATGGCGTCCCGTGATAGACCTAACTTATCTAAACAAATTTATAAAAAAAACGAAAGGTTCAAAATGGAGACTCTGTGTACCATCCAGCAAGCCGTGCAGCCAGGCGATTGACTAATCTCAACCGACTTAAAAGATGTCTATTTCCATGTGCCTGTAGCAGAAGAATTCCACAAATACCTCCGGCTCAGGGTCAGGCAAGAACATCTACAGTTCACCTGCCTTCTTCACAAGTCTTTTCGAAAGTTCTTCTGGCTGTGATGGCCCTCATCAGAACCAAAGGGATACACTTGTACCACTATCTCGACTACCTCCTGCTACTATCCTATACAAGGAGCAGCTGTTGATCCACAGGGAGCAGGTTATCACCACACTGCTCGAATTCGGCTGGCTCCTAAACCTGGAGAAAAGCCATCTGTAACCAGTCCAGTGCTTGATATACTTAGGAGCCCAGTTCGACATGGTGGAAAGTACCATCTCTCTCCCAGTAGAGAAAATCCCAGTCATTCGAGAGACAATACTCTGGGCCTTGAGCTCCTCACACCTGAGGCCCTCACAGGGCCTAAAAATCATTAAAAATCATTGGCACAATGGTCTCTACAACCCCCATGGTCAGATGGTCTCTGTGGAGGTTACACCCTTTCCAGACAGGGTTTCTCCAGCAATGGAACTCAGGGGACAGCAATCAATTCATTCACATAACATCAGTGATGAGGAACAGCCTCTTCTGGTGGCTCCAGCGCAAAAATCTGCTCACCTGCCACTCCATTGCCCCCTCTCATGGGTCACAGTTACGACCAAAGCCAGCGGTGTGGGTTGGGGAGGCCTTTGTGGGTCAGAACTTGCACAAGGAAGATGGGATGCCCATCTTCACAATCCGTGCTCAAATGTCCTGGAACTACGGGCAGCCTGGTGTGCCCTTCAAGCCTTTGCTCATCTCCTGAAAGGGCAACCAGTTTTATTGAGAATGGACAGCGCCACGTCGGTCTCCAATGTGAAGAGGCAAGGGGGCACCCGGAGCTCCATCTTGCTCCAAGAAGTTGAGCACATCATGTCCTGGGCCCAAAAACTGGCCAATATCTCAGCAGTCTTCCTCCCCGGAGTCCAGAATGTCCAAGCGGATTTCCTGTCCCGCACACAGTTAGACAACGAGTGGTCCCTTCATGTGGGGACGTTCGAGTGGATCCTGTCCTTGGGAGTCAATCCCGAAGTACATCTTTTTATATCCCCCTGCAACTTCAAAATCAGGAAGTATTACACTCGGGGCCGTTGCAGCCAGGCCTTCGGAATAGATGCCCTGGCAGACCAGTGGAGCTTCTACAGGGCATATGCCTTTCCCCCGTTCCCCCAGAGACTCCAAGCAGAAGCAGTCGAGGTGGTGGTGATGGCTCCTTACTGGCGGAACAGGCCTAGGAACAGGCCTCCTGACCCAGCTCAGCTTCTGGGACCTGGTTCCTCTCCCTCTCAGGCCGGATCTTCTTTCTCAGGGGGCAGTCCTGCACCCTTGCCCGGCGTTACTGAGATTGATGGTCTGGTTCTTGAGAGGGAGAGGCTGGAAACCCTTGGGTGCGCCTAGAGAGATTTCCACCCTGAGCTTGAGAAAGGCAAGCACAAATAAGGTCTACGGGAGAGTATGGGCCAAGTTTGTTGAATCGTTCAGAGACCCAGGTATCCAGGATGTCCTCAGCTTCCTTCAATCAGGCCTAGATCTGTCTGTATCCATCAGCTCTCTCAAGGTCCAAGTCTCAGCCTTGTTGGCCTCCCCTGGAACATCATGGGCTGTTCACCCTCTAAGTACCAAAATCAAACACGTTAGCCAGGCCAGGGTCATACACAGGGGATCAGAAACTGAACAAGGGCAGGATAGGAGAGGGAGATAATGGATGGGATCAGGCTTACAAGGGAACTGGAACACAGGAGGGACAGGATCAGGATGGGATCGGGTACAGGCTCGGATACAGGCTCAGTTGCAGGCTCAGGCTCAGGTTCAGATACAAGTTACAGGATACAGGTCGCAGGTACAGGTCAGGGCGCAAGGAAGAAAGATACCAAGGCAAGCATGTGAGGGCTTGCCGGGTATTTATGGGACTGCCAGTGATTGTCCTCATGTAACACCTGAGCGCAGGGAGTGTTGTCTGCTCCATACTGCCAGGATCCATCCGCTGGTGGATGTCAGTACTGCGGCCCAATGATGACATAACACCAGCAGGGAAAGACTCTCCTGACAGTTCCAAACTGCCAGGAGACACCTGCTGGTGGACCTCAGTACTGCACGCCAAATGATAGATCTTACCAGCGGACGGACCCTTTCCTGACACTCCATGGCAGACGGAGTTCCCACCCGTTGGTCAAGAGGTGGCTAGTTACAGAACGCAGTCTCTGGCTGTGAGCTCAAGTTTATGGGAGTGGGGTCCTATAGTTTTGGAGAGGAGGTGGGGTTAACCCACACATAGACTGCCATGGAGTCCATCAGGAAAGGAAAATTACAGTATGTATTTGATAATACATTTTCAGTTTTTTATGAAATGTTCAGTTCATAGCACCCAACACCAGCCTTTTTTTTTTCTTTTTCTGCGGGTAGTGTAGGAAACATTACCACCTCTAAAAGGTTTGAAGTATTAGAAAATATTTAATTTAAGTTCTTTCTGGAGAATGTGCCCTAAATGGCGTAGTAGATATGGCACGATGTGTCTGTCTCTCTGCTTTTGTGTGCTCAGTCCCACCATAGGGTGAGAAATCATTGTGTTGGGCAGTGGCAGCTTTGGACCCCTTACCTCCCTTGGAATCTGCCCTAGACCTTTTCTAGACTGGACTAGTGGTGGCATGTCTAGCATACAGTTAAATAAATAAAATTGTTAACTAAAGTGATGTGCCTATAAATTCAATCCCAAGAAGAAAAAATATATCGTCGTCATACAACTTACAACAACTTACAACATCATATAGCGTGACTATACACACATTTCATAAAATATAAATATTGATACAAAAGTGATCCATAAAGTGCTCAGGTCCATATAAGTCCATAATACTCTGACCATCCAGGGTCAGTTTTCAGCGTCCTTAATACAAAGATAATAAATGTGACTTGATAGGTGACTGTGAATATAGCGATCTTCAGCAGTGATTACACTCAGGTGCTCCCCAACCCAAGGTAATGGTCACTCACCTCAGAGCGTGTGACCTCGCAATTAAGTTTGGTCAGTAGAGGGCGTGTCCAAGATGGCGCTGGGAGCGGACGTGTAGTACCAGAGCTCCCACTCCGGACTTAAATCCTTCTATAATCCTGGTGTGGATTTTGCACATATCGCCCTGCTAAATACACCGAGGTCTCCCCTGTGACTCAGGGAATGCGCAGACACAAAAAGGGGACACAGAAACCGCGAGTTCCTGACCATACGCGGACGCCGCCGAAGCCCGGGCCTTCTCCTCCTAAGGCTCACCACATGGAGACGCAGACATCCGCCCCGCCGGACGGCGCGATTCAGGCTGGATCTCAGGCGTTTGAGGCCCTGATGCAGGCTATCTCCACATGCCAGGCCACTCTCACCATAAAAATAGACCATGTCCAGGAAGAAACCGCTCTTATCCGCCGGGACATGGACCGTTTCAGGGAGCGAGTGGGTGAGGTGGAACGGCGGGTCTCTGCCTCAGAGGACGTGCAGAGGGAACACCATGAGGACATTCAGATCCTGAAAACGAAAGTGAGGGCACTTGAATTCAGGGCCGAAGACGCCGAGAATCGGAATCGGAGGAATAATCTCCGGGTCCTCGGTCTCCCGGAGGGTGCAGAAGGGACAGACCCGGTCAGATTTATGGAGAAATTGCTGCCAACTCTCCTCCCGAAAGCTCAGTTTTCCCCGCACTTCTCCATCGAACGAGCCCATCGAATGCCTGCTAGCAGAGGCCCACAGGGAGCGCCGCCGCGCACTTTCATTTTTAAACTCCTGCATTACAGGGACAGGGACACAGTGCTCCGCTCTGCTCGCCTGCAAGGAGACCTACACTACGAAAATTCGAAAATTCTCATCTTTCCAGACTACTCTGTGGAGACACAGAGGCAGCGGAAATCTTTCGACCATGTTCGTGCCATGTTGAGAGAGAAAGGAATCAAGTATAGCATGCTATTTCCAGCCAAACTGAGGGTGCAGGATGGCGAAAAAGTGCAGTTCTTTACCTCTCCCAGAGAGGCGGCTGCATGGGCTGATACCATTCGAAGGTGATTTCCACCAAATTGTGAGTACAATGCTGGAGAGTCTGCAGAGGGGTATTGTTCCTAGAAGGGAGGGATCGCTACTAGTCATTTATCACAGCATCAAGGACACCTGCGGGCTGTTTGTTCAGTACCCCCCCTGAACTGGTAACTCTGGTCCTAACCCATATTTCCCCCCTCCAGTACATCCCTGGTGGCACATGGGTTTTTTCCGAGATCCAGCATGGGGTTAGAAGAGAGACGCTTGCTGTGAAACCCTGAACCTCTCCTTATATATAAATACCCTTTATTGATACTGTCTACTCCTGGACAAAAGACAAGTTTTTCTCATTAATCCTGGACTGTCACCAAGGACGCAGAGGTGACGCCTCATCCTCTTTGGGACAGGATAGGGCCCCCAGTAATCACCTGCCTTCTGTACTTTCCTCTCCCCTTTCCCCCCCCCTACTTCCCCCTGCAAGTTTTTCCAGCAAACCCTCGATCCCGGCTGGGGTCGGGGACACTCGGCAACTACCGCAAGTTTTGTGCCCCCGGGGCTCCGGGTGATCCACACCAACTCTTCCTTACCGGAACTTAAAGTACACTTGAATATTTTTTGATTCTCAGAGGTTGGTTGCCTCTAGTTCACTGCCTCCATGACTAGCCTTTGGGCTGTAGCAATTTTTGGGTTACAAACCTGCCTCCATGTTGGGGGGTCGGGTGGGGTGGGGGGGGGTTTGGGGACGTTGAGCCATGTTTCTGGCTCCCAGTTTTTTGTTTTCTATTATTTGACAGTACTGTTTGCTCGGCCTACTAGATCTCTTGCCAAGCCTTGGTTCACTTCGGGCGCCCCTTGGGATGGCTGGTGGTGCACCGGGACTTGTATGCAATATATATCCTGTTTCTTTAATACTTAAACTGTATACATGACTAACCTTGATATCCTCTCCTGGAACACACGGGGTCTAAACTCTCCACTGAAACGCTCCTTAGTGTTTCAATTCATCAAAAAGCATAACCCCCATATTTGTGTGTTACAGGAGACACATTTGATTGGTAGCAAAACCCTCAGCCTAAAGAAACCTTGGGTAGGTTATCACTACCACTCTACCTATTCCAACTTTGCTAGAGGGGTTAGTATTTTGGTCCTAAAGACTCTCCCCTTTAAACTCCTTGATTTGGTTTTGGATCCTGATGGGAGATATGTGCTAATACACGCTCTGATATATGACCTACCATGGGTGCTGGTGGGTGTATACCTGCCCCCCCCGGCTTCCTTCAGGGTCCTCAACTTAATCTCGGGAGGGCTGGCTCGGTTTCCCCCGGATAATGTGGTGCTAATGGGAGACTTCAACCTGGTTCCGGACTCTGGGTTGGATAGGAGCTCAGTGGGAGGTACGGCTCGCCATGACTTAGCGGACTGGGCTGACACATATGGTCTGGTGGATGTTTGGAGATGGAAAAACCCCCAGACCAAAGCATTTACTTGCCACTCAGCCACGCATAGATCATTCTCTCGTATAGACCTGGCCTATGTGGCGGCCCCTGTCCTTCCCAGAGTTCGAGATATCAGCATACTTCCACAGGGAATCTCGGACCACGCCCCGCTGCTGCTGTCCCTGGAACTGACGGCGACTCCGTCGGATAAACTCTGGAGGTTGTCCAGATTCTGGATATCTGATACGGAAGTGGACTCTCAGTTTCAGGATTCGATGCAGCAATTTTGGCAAGTCAACCCGGGCACCGCCCCTGATAACACTGTTTGGGAGGCCTTCAAGGCCTCATCAAGGGGGCACTACCAATATATCATTGCTAAAGTAAGGAGACTACGCAGGGCAGAACTTACTAGACTTGAAGCAGAGGCGATTAGGCAAGAGGCTCTTTATGTCCGGTCTCGCGACCCACAAGACTATACCACACTCCAATCCCTTATTCAACAGACCTTGTTGACACAGACCTCCCTGACACAAAAAAAGCTATTATACCAATCCCAACGCATATTTGAGCAGGGTGAGAAGACAGGTCGCCTTTTGGCCTGGCTCTCCAGGGAACAATCCGGGGTAACGGCAATAGCGCAGATTAGAGATCAGGACGGGACACTTCATTCCTCCCCAGCGGAGGTAAACAGATGCTTTACCAAATACTATCAGCAATTATATAGCTCACGAGTAGTGTACGACCAACAGGCCCTTACTGACTATTTGGGGGAAATTGACATCCCAGTCCTCACAACCACCGCAGCAAACAATCTGGACGCTCCCATCCAACTGGAAGAGATACAAAAAGCCCTCAAAATGATGCAGACAGGGAAAACGCCGGGCCCAGACGGCTTCCCAATAGAGTTCTATAAGACTTACATGGAGGAACTAGCCCCTAGATTACAGATGGTTTTTAGCTCTAAAAGCTGGGGCCCTCCCGGCCTCGATGAGTGAAGCAGTCATAGTGCTCATTCCGAAACCGGGGAAAGATCTTACCCTCTGTGCGTCCTACCGCCCTATCTCTCTCCTAAATGTTGACGCGAAGGTCCTAGCCAAAATCCTTGCCAACCGCTTAAATAGTCATCACTGCCCTGACTCATCCGGACCAAACGGGGTTCATGCCCGGTAGAGGTACAGATATAAATATCCGTAGATTACACACTCATATTGCGGTGGCTGACCCGGGGAGCCCTGGGGTGGTGGCCTCACTCGACGCTGAGAAAGCTTTTGACTCGGTCGAGTGGGGCTACCTGTGGAGGGTCCTTTCCAGATTTGGTTTTGGTCCGGTTT
This sequence comes from Lithobates septentrionalis, assembly GCA_037952835.1. Lineage (NCBI taxonomy): Eukaryota > Metazoa > Chordata > Amphibia > Anura > Ranidae > Lithobates > Lithobates septentrionalis. The sequence continues at coordinate 1,372,290 of JBBDGP010001195.1, forward strand.
TTCTCTCCTGGATTCAGATGTTGTATGCACATCCAAGGGCTCGCATACGCACAGGAGGTAACCTCTCGGAGCTATTTCTCTTGGAGCGGGGGACTCGGCAGGGATGCCCGCTGTCCCCGGCATCGTTTGCCTTGGCCCTGGAGCTGCTGGCGGCCCATATTAGAAGTGACCGAACCATTAAGGGTATCAGGGTAGGCCCACTGGAGGAGAAATTGTCCCTTTACGCCGATGATTCCCTCCTTTATTTAGCTGATGCCTCCGGGTCCTTGAGGGCTGCCTTGAAGCCTTCAGCCGCTTTTCAGGAGTCCGTATCAACTGGGACAAGTCAGTCCTCTTTCCACTTCACCCATCCCTGCCCCGCATCGACACTCTGACCCCTCTCGGATGGGTTGAAGAGTTCACATATTTGGGTGTTAGAGTGGCCTCGTCCTTAGATGGGTACCTGGAACGTAATATTCTTCCGGTGTTGGACAAGCTTACCAAACCGTGTACTACTTGGCGCAAGCTCCCACTTACGCCGGTGGGCAGAGGGAATCTAATCAAAATGGTGTACATGCCCAAACTGTTGTACTTTTTTCGTCACACTCCTGTTCATATACCCCGGGCTTTATTCCGGAGACTAGACAGTATTGTGGGTGACTTTGTCTGGGCGGGTAAACCTCCTAGAGTGGCCAGACGGACCCTTTACCTTCCCCTCTCTGGAGGTGGCCTGGCCCTCCCAAATTTCCTCATATATTACTGGGCGGCAGTTTTGGTCACCGTCCGTTGGTGGTTCTCCCAGCCTAGACAGAACCCAGCGGTCACCCTCGAAGCCGCAATCCTTGGTTCATATGCGGCCCTTTCTAATCTAGTCTTCAGGGGGTGTAAAGCACACCCGGCTGTTACGGTGCCTATGAAGACCACTATACGGGTTTGGCAGTGCTCCCGGACGGCACATCGGGACCCCACGGCGGTCTCCCCCCATACACCCCTTTGGGGCAATCCCCTTCTTCCCCACCTAAATACAATACCTGACCCGGCGGCATGGGCAGCGAAGGGAATTGTTACCCTTAAGCAAATAATGCCAAACGGCAAGATCCTAACATTCCTGGAACTAAAACAAGCATTTAAACTTCCTCGGTCCTTCCAATTTCGTTACTGGCAGCTCCGACATGCCCTTACATCCCAATTCCCTAGCCCAGTCACTCTGACCTCTGACTCTATTGAGAGACTTCTTACGACAGACCTTTTGCACAAACCACTTTCCACCCTCTACATGTATCTTACAGTGGCCCATGACACGGACACCTCACACTTGCTGGCCAAGTGGAAGGTAGACATTCCCAACCTTGACGACGAGATATGGGAAGAATGTGTTTCCACGTTTATTCCCTCTATGATAGCGTCCAGAGATCGTTTTGTACAATTAAAATTCCTGCATAGGGCATACTATACCCCACAAAGATTGGCCAACATATACCCCTCTCACAGCCCATTGTGCACGAGATGCTCCACGGAACGGGGCTCCTTCTTCCATATGGTATGGACCTGTCCCAAGATCCATCCATACTGGAGAGGAGTAGCGGAGGTACTAACAGAAGTCTGTGGTGCCGCTTTGACACTGGACCCTCTTGTCTTCTTGCTCAGCTATCTTGGGGATGTAGAAGGTGACCGCTATACCAAATTATGCTTGACTTTTGCCCTCTACTATGCAAGAAGAGAAATCCTATTGAAATGGAAGGGTACAGAGCTCCCCACAGTTGCCGCATGGCGAAATGCAATCAAAGTCCTTCCATTATACAAAATTACTTATGAAAGTAGAAACTGCCCGGCAAAATATGATAAAATATGGTCAAACTGGTCTGATGTCTAAAGCAGTGAATTTATATCATATGAAACTGTCATGGTATTGCACCCATGGGCCACTGGGGAGCTGGGAGTGGCTGTTGATCGTTCCCTGGTTTATCTCTCCCCCCCTCGCTCTCCCCCCCCCACCTGCTTCCCTCCCTTCCCCGCTTTCCTCCCCCCCCTCCTTCCTTCTTCCCCCTTTTTCCCTACTCTTTCCCTCTCCCCCCCCCCTCCCCTGGACCGAAATAATCTCCTTCTCGTTATTTCTTTAGCAGGAGAATGTTAGGTACATGCTAAGAATATCACTGTTGGTATAAAGTATATGCACCCCCCCTTATTTGTACTGAACCATTTGATATTGGTAGTTTTTTAAAAAAAATAGACATATTCTTTACTACGGAATGCTTTTCACCTTTGGAAACTTTGATTTTCTGTTTGCCTGGCAACGGTCAAATCCTACTGAGTTATGATCTGGTGGCAAATACTGTACTGACTATGTTCATGCTATTTGTATTTTTATAATTTTCCTTTTTGTATTCTTACAATAAATAAAAAAAACTTTTACTGTCAAAAAAAAAGTTTGGTCAGTACACGCTTTTGAATCATCAAAACGGATTCCAGGTCAGGTTGCAAGGTCCAAATGCTGCTCAAAGATGTGGCATCCTCATATATAAATATCAAAAAGAGACTTCCATAGTGTAATAACGTTTTAGAAGATTTTATTTAATGCAAACAAAGCCCTTTCATAGGGTACTCACATGGGTCTGGTGCGTTAGTGCACCACTCTATAGCATGCCTTAATAGCGCCAAGCCATGGATGAGATTGTGTGCTCCTACTCCATATGACAGACCAGCTGCCTCCGGCGCCGTCAAGTCCCCTCCCCAGAGGGGACGGGAGGGGACTGGGCAGCACATTAGGCATTGCAAGGCTGGCAGTTACAATTACTCCCAGAGGTATGATGGGACTTGTAGTTCTGCAACAGCTAAAGGGACCCAGATTGCCTACCCCTGGTTTAAATCAAACCATATTCATGCGCTAAAATGGCCCAGTCAAAGTCCAGTCCTAAATCCTAAATACAATTGAGAATCTGTGGTGAGACTTAAATTGCTGTTCACAGACACACTCCATCCAATCTGACAGAGCTTGAGCTATTTTGCAAAGAAGAATGGGCAGAAATTTCACTCTCTAGATGTGGTAGAGACATACCCAAAAAGACTTGCAGCTGTAATTGCAGCGAAAGGTGGTTCTACCAAGTATTCGGGGAGGGGGGGGGGGGCTGCATACAAGTGCATGACACACTTTTCACATATTTATTTGTATAGAATATTGAAAATTATTTATCATTTTCATTCCACTTCACAATTATGTGCCACTTTGTGTTGGTCTATCACATAAAATCCCAATAAAATACATTTATGTTTTTGGTTGTAACATGACAAAATGTGGCAAATTTCAAGGGGTATGAATACTTTTTGAAGGAACTGTATTGGATTATCGACTGAGGTTGCTGGGTCCTGGAGAAGGAAACTTTGAGAGGTCTGTAAACAGATATGTTGTGGAGACAGTGAGCGTCAGGGCTGCTGCTCAGTTGTCTTTGATTTCCATGTGCTGCCTAAGCTGTAACTTGAAATTGCATAACTATGTTAACCAGGTTATTCAAGTAAAAACCAATTCAGCGCTATGGAATGAAAAATAAGTAGCAGCTGCCTGCACCAAGAATTCTACCAGTGAGTAGAATAACTAATATATGATTGATGTTGGTGTAGCGCTCCCAAAAAATGATGTAATACTTCACTCTGGTGAACTATAATACACCTCCCTCTCTTGGGTATGCCATGTGAACAACCCCGGTATGTGATTGAAAGTGAATAAAGTATGTATAAATGATAGAACTATAACCCCCCCCCCCCCCCCCCTCAGGAATCCTCTCAGGGTGGGTAAAAGAAAATGAAAAAAAAAAAAAACAGAAAACCTAATACATTTCCTCTCCTATGGGGTACCAACAATACTCACAAATATGTGCATACACTAAATACCAAAACATGGTGCTAATAATAAAGTGCTATAGTGCCAATATTACTTATATTGAATATTCTTCCCAAATAATAAATATAACTCCTATCATGTTTAAATAAATAAAAATAGAGCTGCATTTTTAAAAGATAACATGTGAAAAATCCATAGAACAACTTAAAAAGTCTTTGAAAGCAAGTGCATTTAAAAATGCTATGTCCTCCTCCAGGACCGCACTCACCAGAATAATGACCCCTCAGGGGGGTTAGAAGGCACTGTGTGTACACACCTAGGGTCCTTGGCAATAGCATGGATTCCTCCTCTCTCCTTTCTTCGGTCTTCTATACACTCATCAATGATAGGCTTGTGCAGAGTAAATGGACAGAGGCAAACCTCATAGTGTAAATCCGCATAATTTATTTAAAAAGTATTAGCATTGTACTTACAATCATGTAGGAAGGGCATGATTGTCCAGGGTGGAGACTCTTGCATCATTAGGTCACTTCCAGTTCTGGTCCATGGAACGCAGGGCATCTTGGACACAGTGATTTTACATGCTATACATTTCTTGCATGATTGTAAGTGCAATTTTAATATGTTAAGGAACAAACCTTTTTCTGACACTTGTTGTTTACAAGTTAAAATCAATATTTTTTGCTAGAAAATTACTTGGAACCCCCAAACATAAACCGCTGCGCAAATACACTGTGATATAAAGTATTGCAACGATCTCCATTTTATTCTCTAGGGTCTCTGCTAAAAATATATATATATATATATATATATATATATATATATATATTTTTTTTTTTAGCAGAGACCCTAGAGAATAAAATTGAGATCGTTGCAATACTTTATCAGTGTATTTGTGCAGCGGTCTTACAAATGCAATTGTTTTGGAAAAAATACACTTTTTAGAATTAAAAAATAAGAAAACAATAAAGTTGGTTCAATTTTTTTCTATGATGTGAAAGATAATGTTACACCGAGTAAATTGAGACCTAACATGTCATGCTTCAAAATTGCGCCCATGTGTGGAATGGTGACAAACTTTGGTACTTAACAATCTCCATAGGTGATGTTTAAAAATTTCTACAGGTTACCAGTTTTGAGTTACAGAGAAGGTCTTAAGCTAGAATTATTGTTCTCGCTCTAACAATCGCGGCGATACCTCGCGTGTGGTTTGAACACAGTTTACATATGTGGACACGACTTACGTATGCAATCACTTCTGCGCGCAAGCTCGGAGGGACTGGACACTTTCAATTTTTTTTTTCTTATTTATTTTGCTTTTTATTTTTACACTGTCCCTTTTAAAAAAATTATTTTTGATCACCTTTATTCCTATTACAAGGAATGTAAACATCCCTTGTAATAGAAATAAGCAGGGCAGGGCCTCTTTAATGTGAGATCTGGGGTCAAAAAGACCTCAGATCTCACATTTACACTTAAAAGCAAAGCTTTTTTTTCATTAAAAAAAAATGGGCCCTTTAAGGCCGGAGGTGACGTTTAATGTCGCTTCCTGCCCACTCATCCCGGGGATCGGATCGTTTCCACCACTACCGACGGTTCTGTTAAGCAGAGGAAACAACCAGGAAGCGCAAGTCCAGGAATCCAGATAGAGAGAGAGACCACCGCTCCAGGTAGGTCAGCCGAAACAAAAACTTTTCCTCTAGAACTGAAGAGCCCCAGCTGCTGGCTAATGCATATAGCAAATGAGGGTGAATGGAAAACTCTGGGCAGCCGCACTCCAAAGAAAATTTCTTGTGCCTTTTATTGAAAAATTGGGATCACACTGTACAAGCCACAGCAAAGTGATACAACCAAGAGTTGACGCGTTTCACACTACAGAAAGTGCTTACTCATAGCTAACGATCACTAGAATGAGTATCAAGTATATACTACTAGTTGCAGACCATGTGGATGAATAATTGTTCAATTAGCTAAACAGCTGATGCACCAACCCAATCAAGTTGGACTGATGATGTGAGGTCTCAACACATGTCATTGAGCAGTTAAACCCAGACTCAAAAACGAGATTGTATAATGTGTAAGCAAATAAATGGACAAATGTGCAAAAACTAATAAATGTGTATGTGAGTGCAACACATAATGCGTGAAAAGGAAACGTAAATAAGTGTAAAAAAAAGAGGGAAATATAATTGTGAATTAATATATAAATACAAATAAATGATAATAAAAAAACTCCTTATTAGTGAAGATGTGTAAAATGAATGAATGAAATAAACCATGAGCTTGTCCATGTGCATATTTATAAATATGTGACCTTATAGATAAACATGAATAAATGAAAAAACAGGCTACAAGACAGTTCTAAGTTGTCTATGTAATATGAGAAAATGTAACTAAATTGAATCCATAGACTAAGAAAAATCGTCCAAACCTTTATTGGATCCATGTGTGGATGTGTTGAATGGTAAGCTCGCATAGAAAGCAAAAAAGTGATTAAGTGAATAATTATTATGAATATTAAAATGTTGATGGATAATATAAATTACGTGTTCTAACTAATGATAATAGGAATGTAAGTAGTGTGTGTGTTCATGCATTGATGCATGCACAAGGTCCCCCTAAATGCTGATGGAACATTATAACAGATAATGAATAGAACTATCTCATAATCTCAGCATAAAGTATATGAATATATAAACATGTAAAAATAGAACTATATGGGCATGGACATATGAATCGGCGAATAACATCGATTCAATAGTACCACGGCCATATATAGGCAGAGGAGCTCTTCCAAATGGTTAAGCTCCAGCCACCTATAATGAGAGATCGTGCGATATCATCCCCCACCCATCTTGCTATGTATGTGGTAGATGTATACACTATAAATGAACTAATCCACTTATAAGAAATGGAGGGGAAAAAGAAAGTGAAAAAAGTCTATTAAAACGCATATAAAGGGAAAGACCCTGAGGTAAATTTTTTTTTTTTTTTTCAACAAGACCTGTGTCAGGACCTCAAAGTACATGAATCGATGTACATGAATCCCCTTAAAAAACAGTGTGAACATGATCCTAACGTGATCGTGAACTATGATCAAGCTCAAAATACAGGCTATTATCATAAAAGAAAACAAATATTTTTCCAATACAGAGCCAATGTAATACAACACATGTAAAATTGCATAAACACATAAACATACGAGCATAAAAAACCTCTGAACATAAATCTATAATGTGCCTACAAAACAGATGTGCCCTCTAATCCCCATTTGACATGGACCTCATTTGAGTTAATCAATCTATTAGACTCTATGTGTATGGGAAATGTATTTAATATTATAGGTGTTCCTAATCAGGAACGTTCCGTAAAGTGAACAAAGGACAACTATCCATAAACAAAAAAAGATTCAGACGAGTGTGATCAATAATGATCAAACCCATTTGAATCAAAAAGGAATTGAACTCTCACAGGTTGGTTGTGTATTTATATATATTAATTCACATTTATATTTCTCTCTTTTTTTACACTTATTTACGTTTCCTTTTCGCGCATTATGTGTTGCACTCACATACACATTTATTAATTTTTGCACATTTGTCTATTTATTTGCTTACACATTATACAATCTCATTTTTGAGTCTAGGTTTAACTGCTCGTTGACATGTGTTGAGACCTCACGTCATCAGTCCAACTTGATTGGGCTGGTGCATCAGCTGTTTAGCTAATTGAACAATTATTCAGCCACATGGTCTACAACAAGTAGTATATATTTGATACTCATTCTAGTGATCGTTGCGCTATGCGTAAGCACTTTCTGTAGTGTGAAACACGTCAGCTCTTGTTTGTATCACTTTGCTATGGTTTGTACAGTGTGATCCCAATTTTTCAATAAAAGGCACAAGAAATGTTCTTTGGAGTGCGGCTGTCCAGAGTTTTCCGTTCACCTTCATTTAACAACCAGGAAGTGGCGGGAGGGGGCACCTCTCCTGCCGCCCATAAAAGTGATCTTGTGGCGAATCCGCCACTGGGACCACTTTTATGGCAAAGTGGATCGCCACTGCCAATAAACTGGGGTTATGGCAGCTAGCAGTATTTAAACATCAAAGTAGCGATGTAGAGGTCCGGAAGGGGTTAAATTAATTAAATGGATTTACACATGAGGATTTCCTCTGTCTCCATTAATATTTGCCCTAATCCTTGAGCCCTTCTTTCCAACAAATGTGAAATAAAAAAAAACCTGGACTTAAAGGGCATTATCGAGAGGATACCACCATAAGATGGAGTGTCAGGACCTGGGACTGAACCTTCAACCTATGCGGTGTTTGGCTGTGGCTCTTCTCACTGTGCCATCGGGGATGCTGGACAGCTCCCTGCCTGATTCCTTGGACATCCTTACCTTGAGTCTTGTTTCCTTGCTTCTCCCATGAACTTCCTGATTGAAGCCATGTCTCTGCATTTCCTGTTTGCCAGATTATTGTGCTCTCTCCAGCTGATATCTTGCTCCTTTGAGTACCTGCAGCTGTCCTTATTTTCGCTACTATTTGTTATTGACCCATGGCTTGTTCATTGACTACACTTCCGTCTGATCCCATCCAGCTACTACTTGTTATTGACCTTTGGCTTGTTCATTGACACTCTTCTATCTCATCCCATCCAGCTACTACTTGTTACTGACCTTTTGGCTTGTTCATCAATTACACTTGTGCTTGTTCCTTATCTGCTTCATCCGCTACCTGACACCAGCTTACTTTCTTCCTGCTGGGGCAATCCCGGGCTGCAATCGGGCATTAACATGCAGAGAAATCCATCTCTACACAAGTGCTGCCCTAAAGTGCCATCTCTTCACCACTAATCAAGGACCAGACACCCATCCTCACCAGAGAGCCCTCATCTCTCCATCTCTCTGCACCTCTACCATCAGGAACTCTGATGAAGACCAGCTAGAGCTTAGACCCCGTGCTTCACCTGTGTCATCCGCTAAACGGGTTTTTTGGAGCATTAGTCCAGCTGACTACTCGTGAATCTTTTAACAGTTGCAGCCACTAGCCTCCGAAACTGACCCCAGACTGTGATATGGAGGCTTATGCCGATGACCCCCTCTTTTACAATACGAGACCGACCACCTCTCTACCTGTTCTTTTGAGAGAGCGCTGTACCTACGGACCCTTGTGAAACTTCATAGTTAACCTACAACAATCCAAAGCATTGGATGTCTCTATACTGGCTTGCACTCTTGCATCTCTTTGCTCCAACTTCAACTTTTAACAGATATCCCAAGTAATACAGGATTTGGACAAACAAAAAATCTTGCAGATCCCAACCTAATGTTTAAATTAAATGTCATCCCCATCTCCTGCTCCTTACAAGATGACTTTGAAAAATTTAAACATTTTTGTTGAAAAAGAACTTGATGCGAGGGCCATACCTTAATCCCACTTGGCATCCTCAGGGAAAGTATAGGAGCTTTCCCTTTGCCTTCTGGAGGTACCGCCAGTTGGCAGATTTTGTTGCCCCAACACATCGTGTGACACAGATTAGATCAACTCTTACAGAGATCGAACAATTATGGGCCGCTCAGGACCCTATGCCTTCAAATCCTGATGCATGTTGGAGGGACTGTGGGCAGAGGGGCACTTTCCTCCACATATGGTGAAAGTGCCCCTTAGTCCAGCCTTTTTGGGTAATGGTACGTAAACGTGTTAGATGGTCTTGGGATAGACCTCCCCAACTGCCCGAACTGCTTTCTCCTCCCAGTTCCTCATATGCCTCCCTCTCTCGCTATAAACGCAGTTCTCTCTCTCACCTTCTCAGTGCTGCTAAGCGCCTCATACCGGTTCACTGGAAAAGCTCCTGGGTCCCGAGTGAAACGGAGTGGGTAGGGAAGGTGAGGGAGATTATGGAGGCAGAGGAGTGGCTAGCCACCTATAAAGACAGACGAGAGAGGTTTGACTCCATATGGGAAAACTGGGAGGAGCATATATCTGGATCAGCCTAATTTTCTTGAAGCTTGGACATACTGTAGCTCTATTAGCACTGGCAGACTCCTAAAACAAATGGCCATGGCTGACCATGGCCCGTCCAATGTCGACTAAACCACATTTTAGTAGCTGTGAATCAGGTGTGTGCAATAAGACTGTAATCTTGGAGTGCGCACAGGAGTCCAGTCACATGTTAGTTCACGTTAATAGAGAATAATTTTCTGTGAGCTTTAAGCACATTTTCGTTTACTTCCTAGAGAACGGCTCTCTCTGCTCCCCTTTCTGTTGATAGAGGAGATATGTCCACTGGGACCAAAAGTCTGTGACATAGGAGAGTTGCTCTGGGTTTAATAGTGTTGAAGTAGCTCACAGCTTCCCTATAACTGTTACTTATATTACAAGTGACTACTCTTGAATTCTGATATTCTGTATAACTGTATCGTCACTGTTTTTCTTTTTTTATTTTATCTCCGTATTATGTCTCACAGCTGCTACAGATCCTGCCCATTTGTTTCCCTTACATTTTATTTTATTTTATTTTTATTTTTTTGCGCAATTAGGGCTGATATCTTTAAGTTTATCTAACAAGGGAAAGAAATTTGCATTAGAAGAGGTATCCTGATTAGGTCCGAGGTGGAGTGGGGTATCCAGACCCTGCACTTTATTATACTATGTACACATGGCAAGTCGACTAGTACAGACAAGGTACACATGCTCTGAGTTTCCAAAGAGCAGGATTATGCCCTCTTTTTCTTGATCGGGGCTTCCTAGGCAGGAAAGAACATGCTGAAAGATTTTCATAAACATCCCTTGATCAAACCAACTCTACTGGAAATAGGTGGATGTTTTAAATTGAGAAACTTGCAAAGCTATCCCTCCACCATGATGATCTTATGTCAGACGGAGTTTATCCCTGCTTTTATCAGATTTTAACTTCAGCTTGTTCAATTGACAAAAAATTCTGGAAGATGACTGGTTTCTATCCAATTATGGCTGGTTCAAGGAATTACATTGGCATCCAAATTCTAGGTCTCCAACAACTGAAAAAACAGCTTTACTTTTTTTTTTTTCAATTCTTTATTTAACCACTTCAGATCCGGGCCATTGCCAAATGATGGCAACAGCGCGGATCTAAAATACCGGGACGACGTCTATTGACGTCGCCCCCTTTCCTCCTTCCCAGCGCGCTCTCATGAGCGCGCCTCAGGGAAAATCTGTGTTGTCCGTGTCCCTTGGACACAGCCAATCCCAGGCCGTTTACAGCGCGATCGCCGCCTCCAATGAGAGATGATCTTAAATGTAAACAATTGAGATCATCTCTCATTGCCGGCTCTCTCTCCTCACACAGAGACAGCGTGTGAGGAGAGAGAGAGCTTCTGTGAGTTATTTTTGTCAGTAAAGTGAAACTTAGTGTGCCCAAAAAGTGTCCAACAGTGCCCACAGTGACATCCATCTAGTGCCATCTGTGCGCATCAGTGCCTACTTGGGCCTGTCTGTGCCCATCAGTGCGCATCTGTGCAATCAGTGCGCATCTGTGCCACCTCATCAGTGCCCATCGGTGCCATCTCATCAGTGCCCATCTGTACCACCTCATCAGTGCCCATCTGTACCAATCAGTGCCCATTTGTGCCGCCTCAGTGCACATCAGTGCACATCTGCCGCCTCATCAGTGCCCATCTGTGCCGCCTTATCAGTGCCCATCTGTGCCACCTCAGTGCCCATCTGTGCCACCTCAGCAGTGCCACATCAGTGCATATCTGTGCCCACCTGTGCCGCCTCATTAGTGTAAATCTGTGCAATCAATCAGTGCACATCTGTGCTGCTTCCTCGGTGCCCATCCGTGCCGCCTCATCAGTGCCCATTTGTGCTGCCTCATCAGTGCCCATTTGTGCTGCCTCATCAGTGCCCATCTGTGCTGCCTCATCAGCACACATCTGTGCCATCAATCAGTGCCACCTCATCAGTGCAGGCTTAGCACACACCTGTGCAATCCCATAACCACCAGCAGCCTTGTCCAAAAAAAGCTTTTCCGCCGAGGAGGCATACCACATTCTTTCCACGGCCGACGAGAGCAATGAGGAGCTCTCTTTTTCGGATTCCCTTTCCAATTCGGAGTCTGACGTAAATTACGAGCCAGTCCTCAGTAGTGAAACACTAACAGACTCAGAGGAGGAAGAAACTCGACCCGCCAAACGAAGGCGTTCTAATGAGGAGGCAGTGGCATCCACCAGCACCGCAGTGGCATCCACCAGCACTGCAGTACCTCGGCAAGAAAGGCCAAGTACCAGTGGGGTGTCACCTCAGCCCCAAAGGGTTAGGTCCCATGCCAGCCTTCCCTATGCCCTCCAGAACCCCTTGTGGCTTCCTCCTAATTCAGGAGAAGCTAGCGTTCCCCCTTTCACTGCCCAGCCAGGAGTCCAGCTGGATACAGAAAACTTTACCCCAATTAATTTTTTTAATTTAATTTTTACGGAGGACATGTTGGCGTCAATTGTTACCCAGTGCAACCTGTATGCACAGCAATTTATTTTGCAAAATCCCACATCATATTATGCCCCTCCCTATGAGTGGAGAGACCTGACAGTGGAGGAGTTCAAGGTTTTTTTGGGCCTCACATTTATTATGGGGCTCACCAAAAAAAACGAATTCCGTTCCTATTGGTCAACCCACCCCCTCCACCACATGCCGCTCTTCTCCGCGGTAATGCCCAGAACCAGGTATCTGATGATAATGAGGTTCCTCCATTTCAGCGACAATACCCAGTGCCCTCCCCGAAATGATCCAAATTATGACAGGCTTTACAAAATTCGGCCAATATTAAATTACTTTTCTGAAGTATTCCCCCAGCTGTTCACCCCCGGCCAACACATATGTGTGGATGAGTCCCTTGTGAAATTTAGCGGCAGGCTTAAAATTAAGCAATTTATCCCCAGCAAAAGGGCCCGCTATGGGGTGAAGGTGTACAAACTATGTGACCGACCCACAGGGTACACATATTCCTTCATAGTGTACAAAGGGAAGGACACCCAGCTGCAGCCCCCTAATTGCCCGGACTACTTTGGAACCAGCGGGAAAGTTGTTTGGGACCTCATATACCCCCTACTCGACAAAGGATACCACCTGTATGTAGACAACTTCTACACTTCTCTGCCCCTGTTCCACAACCTTCATCGGAAGAAGACGCCAGCATGTGGCACCGTAAAAAAAAAATTGCAAGGGCTTTCCTCAAAGTCTTGTTAATAAGAAGTTGAGAAAAGGAGAAACGGCAAATCTGCGTAACAAAGAGATTCTGGCAGTGAAGTGGAGGGACAGAAGGGATGTGTATATGTTGTCTTCCATCCACAATAACACCTATGTGGAAATCCCCAGAAGGAATGGCCCCATCCAGAAACCCACATGCATTCATGAATACAATTCGTTTATGGGGGGAGTCGACTTCAACGATCAAATGTTGGAACCATACCTTGCCACAAGAAGGACATACCATTGGTACAAAAAAGTAGCAATTTATTTTTTTCAATTGGCCATATACAACTCCTATATTATTTACCGCAACTCCACCCAAAACCCTTCCTTGGCTACCAGGAGGAAATTTACACTGCCCTTATATTCCCGAACGGCCCACCAGAAAACATCCGATCAGATGTTTTTAGTCGACTCTCCGAACGCCACTTTCCAGATAAACTCCCTCACAAACCAACAGGCCAAAGACGTCAAAAAAGATGTAAGGTGTGTACCAGAGCAGGAGTCAGAAGAGACACATCTTATTATTGTGCATAATGTCCTTCCCAACCAGGAATCTGTATAGGTGAATGTTTCCGCCGTTACCATACTTCACTAAATTATTAGTGAAATATGGTAAACGTAATCCTCAGTTCCTGCCTTCACACCCCTTATGCCACTGCCTGCTCTGTAACTGACCCTGGCTTGTTATTCGACCATGCTTTTGCCTGCCGATTCTGTACATACCTCTGCCTGATATGGAACTGACCCTGGACTGTTATTCGACCATGCTTTTGCCTGCCGATTCTGTACATACCTTTGCCTGATCTGGAACTGACCTTGGACTGTTTGACCATGCCTCTTGCCTGCCTCTTGGACTGATCTTGTACCCTGCAACTGGACTAGTGGGATTCAACACAGGGGCCTCACATATGTGAGGGGCTCCAGAATAGTTTTTCTGGATGAAGAAAACCAATTTTCTTTGTTTTCTCATTCCTAGATTAGGGTCTGGAGACTCGGAGGCTTCAAAGAGATTTGGGTGGGAGAAGCCTCTACCCCTGTCCCCATTCTGTCCTGAACAAGGCCCTACTTCTGCCTGCTGCCTGTAGGACTTACTGCCATCATGCCTCTGTTTGTCGCACTGACCACAGCACATGGACCATGTTCCTGCCTACTACCAAGACCAATATTTTGGCACTGCTGACAATCTCTGCCTGCGCTGACCCTGCACTGCACTGACCTATGGACAGTATCCCTGCCTGCTGCCTGTACTGACTATGGACAGTATTTCTGCCTGCTGCCTGAAAAATTGTGTTCGCTGTTGCTGACAGAGTCCCTGCCTGCTGCCTGGACCAGTGCTATAATCCTGTGGACAACTGTACTACTAAAACCACAGGTAATCTTTTGTTTCTCTTTGCTCAGCATAATGTATTTTGGGGTGTAATTCTTGGTATGTGCATGCTATGTGTCCCTGGAACACCTGATGGTGTTTCTTGCATGTTGGATCTCTGTATGTGGTCAGGCTGTGTAAAAGTCTCACACATGTGGTATCGTTTTAACCAGGAGGAGTAGCAGAATGTATTTTGGGGTGTTATTTTTGCTATGTAAATGCTATGTGTTGGAAATATCTTATAAACTGACAACTTTGTGTAAAAAGAAAAAATGCGGTTTCATTTTTTTCCACATTTTCCAAAAACTTCTGGAAAAAAATGAACCATTCAAAAGACTCATTATGCCTCATAGATTATACGTTGGGGTGTTAGCTTTCCAAAATGGGGTCATTTTGTGGGCGTTTCCATTGTCCTGGTGCTCTAGGGCCTTCAAAAGTGTAATAGGTGGGTGAGAAATGAGATGTGTAATTTATGCTCCTAGAACACCTGATGGTGCTCCCTGCATGTCGGGCCTCTGTATGTGGCCAGTTAGTGAAAAAGTCCCACACATGTGGTATTGTAATACTCAGGAGGAGTAGCCGAATGTATTTTGGGGTGTTATTTGTGGTATGCACATTCCATGTGAGAGAAATAAGCTATTACAATGACAATTTTCTGAAAAAAATATAAAAAATAAAAAAAAACCTTAATTTGCAAAGAATTGTGGGAAAAAATGACAACTTCAAATAACTCACCATGCCTCTTACTAAATACCCTGGAATGTTCCAAAAAGGGGTCATTTGTACTTTCCTGGCTTGTTAGGGTCTCAAGAAATGAGATGGGCCTCAGTACATCAGGTGTAATCAGATGTGATCCTTTTTTTACGATTTGCACCGTAGACTCTATAAATTTCACACAGACCACATAATATCCACTAATTTGGGTTATTTTTACCAAAGATATGTAGCAGTATAAATTGTGGCCAAAATTTATGAAGAAAAATTGCTAATTTGCAAAATTTTATCACAGAAACAAAGAAAAAAGCATTTTTTTTTCAAAATTTTCGGTCTTTTTTTCATTTATAGCGCAAAAATTAAAAAACCCAGAGGTGATCAAATACCACCAAATGAAAGCTCTACTTTTATGAAAAAAGGACTAAAATCATTTGGGTACAGTGTTGCATGACTGAGTAATTGTCATTCAAAGTGTGAGAGCACTAAAAGCTGAAAATTGGTCTGGGCAGGAGGGGGGTTTAAGTGCCCAGTAAGCAAGTGGTTAAGTAAAGCATACGGGAATACAGAAACCACCACAACGGTGTGCATAAAATGAAGCAATCCAAATATTTGACCAAAAGCACAGACGACACATTGTATTTGAAGAAGGATCAAACATCTGAAGAAAAGCCACCCTGTAATTCCCAGTCTAGGAAGTCTCTGTACCCCACATGATAATTTTGCACAGCAATTACCGTATATATTACTAGCAAGTAGAGAAAGAATAGATACGACCCTAAGGTCTAAGCAACAAGAAGAGATCAGTAGGGGAAAAGCAGAAAGAGAAGGATGGGGTGGGGGGGCAACTAAAGAAGGGGTTGTCACCCACCAGTTACTCCCTCCATGGCCAGGTAGCCACACGGAACAACCTATGTCCAGGTGACTAGGCCACCAGCTCCGCAAACTCCTCAGAGTAGAACCACTTCTTGATAAAATTCTCACAGAGACATTTCTCTGTGGCCACCAAATCCTCCATCAGCTTTACTTTTTATGCTGACCCCAATATTCCAATACTAGGTATGTAGAGACAGCAAAACTGCTGCATTTCTTGCACTTTCTGCCCCAACCCCCACTTGTTCTGCAGACCCATAACGTCATTTGAGGAATTGTGTCAAGGTCATGATACAGTCAAATGAATCCTTACTCTCTCTTATCAACTACTAGTGAGCATATACTCCTCCCATTTAGACGTGACACAACTCTCACAAGTGGAAAAGGGATCTGCAGATCACATTTACAGATAGCCAGAAAGATAGGATCTTGTTTTTTCTTCACAAAGCTTTTTAGTAGTAGCAAGTATTAAAAGATCACATTCAAGATTATGACCCAGTTGTACAGGATGCTATCTGTCCTCGTCAAACTCTTCCTGCAAACTACATGAGTTGGTATTGCAATGCTCTTACAGGCACCCTATTACATATTTTTTGGGAAAGCCTCATGCTGTGCCCCTTTTGGCAGCGAACCAGCCAAATCATAACATGACTTGCTGAGATTTCTCTCTTACAACCAGATGGCTGTCCTTTTAAACTTGACACTACTGTCAAGGAAACACTACAGGGAATCATTGCTGATTCATATATTGAATGCAGACAGGGCGTGTATCCCCAGCAACTGGAAACATCTAACCCTTCCAATGGTGAGCCAATGGTTTCTCAGGGTGAACGATATACCTCTCCTCTGCCCCCAAGAATAAGTCAGAAGAACACACAGCCAAATGGTTCTACAGGTAACTATTCTGATACTCCCCTGTGTAACTGCTATACACATGTAGGCCTGCCTCTTTTGGGGAGGGGTTATGACAAATGGCCCTCCCCAAACAGGATACTGCACTAAACATGTAGGTAGATAAGAGAACCCAAACCATTTGCTAAGTGGAAGATTGAGTTTGATAATAAAGTTGGCAGTGCCTCTACCCAGGACAGGGGGCTTCTGTGAACAGAGGGGATTCAATTTCTGGGAAATTAACCAATATTCTAATCAAAGTAATTGGGAGCAGAGGAACTAGTCTATCCAACATATAACATTAACCAAAAGTATATAAATGCACACCAGTATGGAAATAATACAAGCTTTATAAAAGAAAAGATTACTAATACTACATACATGAAATGTACAAACGGGTATTATCAGCAAAGGGCCCAAAAATAATCCTCGTGGAAATGTGCACATATACCCAGGCATATATAGTTGTTATTATTAAAGATACCTGGGACACCATTTCCCACCAGCAGAAACTGTGGTGTGGCAGTGGAATTTAGAGTCAGTCTATCTACTAAGACCCATACACACGATACGAAAATTGGAAGAAAAATTTAGTCCGACGAACGATCTGCTGATTTTCAGATCGTTAGCATGGTGCTTTCGACAGCTGATTCCGGTTTTTCATCAGACAAAAGCTGGATGTGCAGACTATAAAATTTTTGTCATATGTGAACTCAACGTCCAATTTTCGTTTAATTATTACGGTTATCGTACGAAAAAAATTGTAAGCAGAAGACTGCATGCTCAGAAACGAAAGAATACATACAAAACTAGTCAACGCATTACGTCACTTCTGAAGTTGTACTCTGTCGCATAAGAATTTTCGTATGGTCAGTAACCTCTTCACTTTCGACATGAGAGCAAGCAACAAAAAACGGACGTTCGGGCGTCCAAAAATCTGATCGTGTGTACGAGGCTTTAGTCCCAACTAGCTTCTAATCTTTCCTGCAACTCGACCTCCAACTATCAAGTGGACGTTGGATGACTAAACAGGCTCTAGCCTATGCTGGTTATTGAGACCTAGCTATAGAACCCCAGACCAAAAAGGACAGGGTCAGCTAAGATAATTGGAGCTGTATATAAACTTTATTGCAATAGACAGATTAATCTACTAACAAACAGCAAGGTGACACGCACAACATATCACAGACCTAATTATTTACTATAGTGCATGTAAGATATCAGTAAGGAGGCACTCTCCACAGTCCCAACCCCCCCCCCCCCCCCAACAAAAAAAAAGCTTTGTGAAAATAAAATGAAAAACAAAATTAAATTGTAAAAAAAAAAATACATAAAATGAAAAAACTAAAAAACTATTGACACCATCCACTGCTCTACTGACACTGTTCACTGCCCTACTGACACCATCCACTGTCCCACACCCCTTTAAGCCACACCCAATATTTCAAGCAATATAAGCCACGCCCACATTTTGTTGCGGCGTGCTGCTTTTTTTTTAATGCCGTGGGCCCACTTTTAATCGTGCACACGGCCCTACTCATTTCCTGATGCGTCCCTCAGTAGAACAATTGGGTTTTCAGCAAATTACCATTAGAATGTCATGATTCTAAGTGAAATAATGACATTCCTGTCCAAATTTTTTTCAGGTAAGCAATATGAATTTGTCATTGCCGTAGGAGGTTTCAACTATATTATAATGCCTGAAATGGACAGAGACCTTCCTTCCTCCTGGGGTGTAGTTTCCTAGCTATCGTATCTTTTGGCAAGTAATTGCAAGAACATGGGTTAATAGATAAATGGCATATCATACACCCTAGAGAAAAACACATTTCTTATTTATCTAAAATGCATACAACTTTTTCTGGGAGAGATCTAGCAGTCAGCTGTACTCATAATATTGAATATATGGCTAAGGGAATTTGAGATTCTACATGTGAAAAAGGATAATTTCAGATCATTCTCCACATATAATACAATTTAAATGAAATTAAAAAAAAATAATTATCTTCCCTGCAGAATCATTAACAATTAATGAAAAAATAACCCTACTGGTCAAGATTGTTCCAGGAGTCGCTTTTCTATTTACTCAGATCTTAATGATTTTTTGGAATGGAATAGCTTTCCTGTCAGCTTTTCATCAGTTTTCATCAGTTTACATCAGTTTTTCATCAGTTTTTACATCAGTTCTTTACATCCACTTGAGTAAAATTTTTGGTTAATATTAGAGCTGCACGATTCTGGATAAAATGAGAATCACACGATTCTCTCACGATTCTTGCGGCGTAACATCATCTCTCACATTATACAAAAAAATTGGGCTAACTTTACTGTTTATTTTTTTTTTTTTTTTTTATTCATGGAAGTGTATGTTTTCCCAAAGAATTGCGTTTGAAAGACTACTGCGCAAATACAGAGTGACATAACATATTGCAACAACCGCCATTTTTTTCTCTGGGGTCTCTGCTAAGAAAATATATAAATAATGTTTGGGGGTTCTAAGTAATTTTCTATAAAAAAAATACTGATTTTAACTTGTGAGCAACAAATGTCAGAAAAAGGTTTAGTCTATAAAGCGTTTGTTAAACCCAGAAAAAAAAATATTGATCCTGTTTTTTTAAAGCGTGTTTTACAGCACAGTACTTGTGTGATTTGGCCCCCTGTAACACCTGTAATACCTGGATCCTGACAGTTTCTGCCCTCCCTTATGTAAACTGACCACGGTGTATCATGGCTGCTAAACCCTGACACGTTGATCATTTTATATGCCTCCGTCATCTGCAGCCTGCTATCTGCAGCTCTCCTCTCTGCTCTTGTGTCCTGAGCATCTCGCACATTACTGCTCCCAATCACTGCCAGCCCCTCTGCTAGGATTACATGATGTATATACTATATTCCATTTTCTAAAATTCTTCTAATAGAGTTTATCTTATCCCCGATCAGTGGTCAGATGTCCGCCCGGCGCTGTCTTCATCCGATATTTGGATTACAGAGGGAGGTCACATGACTGCCCGGCAGACGTCAGAGGGAGAGCTCATCCCCTCCCTCTGTAATACATACATTGGAGGAAGACAGCGCTGGGCGGTCACATGACTGCTGATCGGGGATAAGAAAAACGGTATTTATAAGAAGAATTTTAGAAAATGGCATATGGTATATACTGTAGTACTATACTGTGTACAGTATACTATACTATACTGAAATCCTAGCAGAGGGGCTGGCAGTGGCTGTGTGCACTGCCTTAACAACCCCTTTAAGTTGTTAAACTTCCCTCATCTACAAACAGAAATTCATTCCTTTGATCTAAACAACAGAGAGATACATTGTATCCCTTCTCTATCTCTCTGCGCTGAGAAATGTCTGTTTTTTGACAGCTCTGTCTCTGCACTATTTATATAGAATCAGCGAAATGTAAGTTTAGATGGAGAGGGGGGGTTGAATGCAGATTTTTTTTTCATGATTATTCCAGCAGCTCTAGTATGCCTGCGCATGTGGGGGTGGGGAGGCTCAATTTCCAATAGTCCCCTATGTGATAGCAGATACGTGACAGGTCCAATTTGGGGGGGGGGGGGGGGGGGGGGGTTCAATGTGTGCAAGGAAAGGGGCAGGAGAAGTGATTATATACAGTGAGGGGGCATGGATAGTCTGTACAGACAGGCTCTCTCACTTGCCGATGCTGGCTGTCACTGTCAGCTTTTAAATGCAATTGTCGGCTCTTTTTTTCTATACTTAATAATGCCAAGAAGGAGAAGGACATCACCCCATGACCACGCCCCTTTGTTTAATTCAGTGGCGGGCCCCAATGACAGCCCCTTCTCAGCGCTATTAAATATAGAAAAAAAAGAGCCGGCAACTGCATTTAAAAGCTGACAGTGATAGTCCGCATTGGCAAGTGAGGGAGCCTGTCTGTACAGACAGCCCCCTCACTGTGTATACTGCTCTGTCCTGCCCCTCTCTTTGCACACACTGTCCCCCCCCCCCCCCCCCCCGCCTGTATAGACTGCTCCCTCACTATGTATACTGCTATACTGCTCTCCTTCCTTTCTCCACCACAAACCCCCCACAGTGACTGGTTGCTCCTAACAACCAATGCAAAAGCGGACGCTTTCGCAATGGACCGTTCGTCCGTTTACATCCGTTTTTCGTCTCATTCGTTTTTTTAACGGATGAAAAATTGGGCTTTCATCTGTTCAAAAAAATGGATGTTGACGGAAGTGGATGAAAACGTATAAAAATAGATGATATTCCGTTTTTCCATTGGAATGAATTGATGTCTGTTTTTCATCTGTCAACGGATGGATAAAAAATGGACAAACGGTCCGTATGTGTGAAAGGAGCCTTAAAGAAAGTGGAATATACAGTATATAATGTACAGAGATCATTTCAAAGCAGTATTATTTTGAGGAGGGAGATATATGAGGAGGAGGGCATATGCATATGACAATAAAAAATGAAACGGGTATACTATAACCTCTGAGGCAGGCCATACATGGTCGAATTTCGAAAGAATTTCCTTTTGAAAATCAGAAAATTTGTGCGTTTTGTGATCCGATGGTGCCACAATTGATTTCGAAATTCGGCCAACCAAGCCTTCAATTTCACCTAATGTTGCTACAGAAAAGAATTTTCGAGGCTGGGAATCTTCTTTTCTTTCCGGGAATTTTCTTTTCTTGCACATGCGCATTTCTTTTTCGATTACATTTCTCGCACAATTCTCCAATCATTGATTAGAAAATCGTTTGTTCATTTTTCAAAAAATTTCCAACATGTCCGATTACTCAAATTTGATTGCCGCACGAAAATCGGCTGTTGCTGCATCCCACTAATGGTGCGAAATACGAACGAAAATTCTTAGATATGATTTTGAAAGAAAATTCTTTTGAAATTCGACCCATGTATGGCCTGCCTAATATAGTTGATACATTTTACTTGTAGCAATAACTCACGGTGGAGCTGCTGGTTTAAGCGGGTATGTTACCTTCACTTTGCTTCCCTTGTTTCACCGGCAGCGGGTCTAGGGGTTCCGTTGAGTTTACTGCTGGACGACACACGCACCAACACTAGAGTACGTTTTCAATGCTTTATTAAACAGTCAACTTTAGGAAGTAGCAGGAAAGAGGTGGAAAAGGAAACCTTCAGGAGAAACTCAAATATCTTCTTCTAATATCTTAGTGACAAATGTCCCGGTAGTTTTCAGATAATTAGGTGGAATGCGCTCCCCTTGTGGGACACACTCTTTGCTTGTCTGGATAGGCCTCTCTCACTCTAGCAGCCAGTATGCAGCACGAATATAAAGTCTCTGCCACAGACTTACTTGGGGGGGTAAATCTGCACGATCCTCTGCCACAGGATGTATCAGATCTTCTGCAGTGAACAGTCAGTCACAGTGCCTGAACCTTTAAGCCGAACCGGCGACACTATGCTGTATGGTTATTTCTTTTGGATATGTCCTGCAACCGAGTTACCAGGCCCCTCTACAGACCAGCACGCCGCGTGATCTCTCCAAGACGGGTCCTCCCCTGGGATCTCCTCGGCTGTCCAGCTTCGTCACATAGGACCGACAGCTCAGGACCATTCCTCGGCCACGGTGGTAGGCTCCAGACAAGCCTCTGGACCCACCCCTGCGCCGCAGCATCGTGGGCCTCCCGATCGGAGGACCACGAGGTAGCTCCTTAACGCAAACCTGTCGGCCAGGAGGGCCAGCAGGTGGCTGTAAAACGACCCTAAAACATGGCGTCTGTCCCATAAATACCCCCTTCCCAGAATTCAACTCGGAGGACCACCTCCACCGAGCTTGTCTCCGAGACAGAGAAGCATCTATACACTTCGACATGTTGCTCTTCCAACACTGACTAATGGTAACAGAGACACCCACCGGTCAGCACGGAAGCACACACAACGTCAGCCAAGCTGGAACAGAGGCCAACTTTTAACCTTCCTAACACCCAATTCACTAAATTTACCTAATCTGCGGTAGATTGTAAATCTACCAGCACTACAACTGATTTTACAGTAACTTGTATGCTTCTAAAAAGATATATTCAGAGGAGCAACTAGGTAAACATTTGGAGAAGACTACATTACCAGTTTTGGAGTTGGAATATACTGATCATTTATTTTCTCCTGTTTACTTTAAAAGGGTTAGAAAGGGAAGTAGTGACGCTTTCCAAAAATAAGGCCCCTGGTAGAACTACATAAGATCTATGAAGAGATTTTTTTGGCCATGCCTATTAGATAAAATGAATGCATCTTTGAGCTTAATTTATTACCAGCTTCTATTTACTAAGTGATACTTAGTAAAGTAAGTGATAGTGGCTAAATTGAAACCAGGCAAGGATGTGACCAATTCAGTATCGCATATCCCAATATTCATGCTCACAGTAGATGGTAAATAATGGCTAAAATGCTAACAAATCTCTTGCTTATAGTAATACATACAATTATAAACCTCAATCAAGCAGACCTTATGCCTAGTAAATAGTGATGAGCCGCACCACCCTGGGTTCAGTTTTCCAGGTGTTCTGCAAACTTCAAAGATGTTTAGATGCCAAACTGAAATCAATGGGATAAAAATGCCCATTTTCTGGGCTAATAGGTAAGGGGTGTAACAGAATAGCATCGGGGTGGGCAATTTTTTTTATTTCATGCAGCCAGGAGCAATGATTTTCTAGCATTGACATACAGTATACAAAGGAAAAAAGTTTTAAAATTGACTGACAGCTGTCGTTTTTTGTTAAAGACCCCCTTCCCTCAAGGGTCTGCTATGTATATTGGGGGACTTTGGGGGTTTTGTGTGCTGTGCTGAGAAGCCAACAAATAATGTAATTTTCCAGCAATGTAAACTGTTATATTTGTTTGTCATTTTTGCTGTAGCACTATCCTGTGTACAGTTCCCCCCAAAATACATACTGGAACCTTTGAGTCTGGTATGGATGTTAGGGGTTACCTCACACAAAAATGCAAACAAAAAAAATAGCGTGAGGTTCTCCCTAAAAAATCATACCAGACCCTTAACCACTTGCAAAGTCACATATATGGCGACAAGGCAGCCGCTCTGTTCTGGATCACTTACATGTGCATGATCCTGGGTAGGGGCTAAACTGTGCTGTGATTCAGTAAAGCACAAGTCGGTCAGCAGGTTTATGATGATTTAATGATAATTATAATGATTTATGGCCAAGACCTGCTGAGCAGCTTAGTGAATCACAGTACAGAGCACTTTGTTTACTAACAACACAGGGCTCTGTACATGGAGAAGGGATGTGGCTGAGAAAAATCAGCCACATTGATTATTAAAAGCAGCACATATTAGACACATTACAAATTGTTAGGCACATAGTTAACCCCTTAAAGTGGATGTAAACCCGATTTTTTTTTTTTTTTTTATGTCATAATGTAGAGTATAAGATTTCCTATCATTTGTGCCCAGTCTTGCCACAAAGAGTTAATTCAGCTCTGAGCAATGCTCTTTTATTGTTCAGTGAGATAAAACTTGACAAACAGAGAAAAACTTTGACAAATCCTCCCCCTTGCTGTGAGTGACAGGTGATTTACATATCTTGTGCACTAGCCTAAGACATGCATTATTTTTTAATTCCCACTCCTTTCTTCAGCAGCTCTGCAAGGATTGGCTGTTACACACCTCAGCATGATATGGCATGCTGAAGTCATGTGGTTACTTTCCTGTCTTTTCACTGGATGTTAGAGATCATAGCAGAAGTTCAGTGTAAGAAATACACAGGAGAAAATGCATATTGACAAGGGGAGTGTAGAGGTGGGCGGGGAGTCTACTGACATCACGACTCCACCCACCGAGCTCCAGACAACAGACCCACCCACAGAATCTGCAGTTTTTCGGGTCTCATAACAGACAGAGGGGAGACATTTGACAGGTAAAGATACATGCAGGAGGCATGTATATCCTTATAGATAACTCCTAAGGCAGTAGTTTAGAAAGGATGACATTGGGTTTACATCCACTTTAATTGCCCTTAGATGTTAACCTCGTCCCAGCCAGTGTCATTAGTAAAGTGACAGTGTCTAGTATTATCACTGATCACTTTATTATTGTCACTGGTGATGTCAATGTCAGTTAGCTAGTTTCCACCCAGTGTCAGTTAGTGTCAGATTACCTGCCACACTATCACAGTCCCACTAAGTCGCTGATCACTGCCATTACTAGTATAAATTAATTAATTAAATAAAAATTCCAACATATACACCAACATTTGCAGATGCTATAACTTTCACGCAAACCAATCAATATACACTTATTGGGATAATTTTTACCAAAGACATATAGCAGAATACATTTTGGCCTACATTTATGAAGAAATTAGCTTTTTTAATTTTTCTATTAGGTATGTCTTATAGCAGAAAGTAAAAAATATTGTTTTTTTTGCCTTTTTCATTTATATAATAAAAAAATAAGCTTGATTTGTGTTGCATGACCATGCAATTACCAGTTAAAATAGCGCAGTGCTGAATTGCAAAAAATGCATGAAGGGAGTAAAATATTCCGGATGTCAAGTTGTTAATCTAAGCATGTAGTCTCGCTAGCCAGAAAAAGGGATGGAGAGTGTGCAGAGCACTTTATCCCCATGTGGATGAGGACAAGCAAGAGCCTCTTCCCCACAACCCTTGCCCAGTGGTTATGGGGGTCTGCAGGTGCAGAGCTTATTGGAATCTGGAAGCCCCCTTCAATAATAAGTAAACACTAGATACCCTACCCACTTAAATGAGTATGGGGATTGGTACATATATAGTTATACTGCCATGAATTTTATCTAATTACGTGCTTATTGTTATTTCTTGATATGCTAAACATCATTTTTCGACTGTTTGATGGCTAATCTCAGTACCTTTTTGTCATGGAATGTGAGGGGTCTGGGTACCCCCCACAAGCGCTCCCAAGTGTTTACCACGATACTTAAATCCAATACTCCCTTAATATGTCTTCAGGAGACACATTTGACTCCTGAACACATTGATCACCTCAAGAAGCCTTGGCTGCAGTGGACGGGCCATTCCTGTCATTCCTCTTATTCTAAAGGGGTATCAGTATTGGTGCACCACTCAGTCTCATGGGAGTGTGTGAAGGTTCAGGCAGACCCCCATGGGAGGTACGTCTTTATCCAGGCACAGCTACATGCACTCCCATTTGTGATTATGAGTATTTACAACCCCCCTTCTGCTAACTTACAGGTGGTTAAAGAGGTGATGGTTTTTGCTGCAATGTAGCCAGAAGTCTATGTTTTATGTTTAGGTGATTTCAACCTACTCTTGGACCCGGTCATGGATAGACATGGTGACCCTCTGGCCACGCAGTCCCAGACATTGTCTGCTTTCGGTTCCTGAGTTCGGTTGGAGCGACTTATGGCGTGTTTCCAATCCCAATACCATTGCATATTCATGGTCCATCCCCAGCAGAGGCCGTCTCTCAAGAATTGATTTGGCATTAGGTAATAAGTTTCTCACCAAATTGTCCTCTATCACATATCTGCCTAGGGGAGTGTCGGACCATTCGCCTTTGTCACTGTCCATTGATACTGGGGCTACTGGAATCCGCAGACCCTGGAGGGTTCAGCCCTTTTGGCTGTCCCTGATTGGGTCCAATGACAGGATACCAGATCAACTAGCGGCTTTCCTGGAAGCACACGGCTCTGAATGTGGTTTAATGTTTTGGGACGCCTTGAAGGCTTATTTGAGAGGGGCTCTTAAGTCCACTATATCATTTATTAAACGGTCTTCCCAACAAGACGAGGAAGATCAAGCAAAAAAGTACCAAACAGCTGAAGCGACTTATTTGACAGCCCTAACCGTATCCAATGGGAGTTTGGGAGTCTGGCAGAGGTGACATTGTTGAAATCAGCAGGAGAGAAGGGGTTTGGCCACAATGCAAAACGATATGTTTGGCGTAAAAGCAACACAGCTCATCACACTCAACACACCATCCCCACCGTGAAACATGGTGGTGGCAGCATCATGGTTTGGGCCTGCTTTTCTTCAGCAGGGACAGGGAAGATGGTTAAAATTGAGGGGAAGATGGATGCAGCCAAATACAGGACCATTCTGGATGAAAACCTGTTGGAGTCTGCAAAAGACCTGAAACTGGGACGGAGATTTATCTTCCAACAAGACAATGATCCCAAACATACAGCAAAATCTACAAAGGAATGGTTCACAAATAAACGTATCCAGGTGTTAGAATGGCCAAGTCAAAGTCCAGACCTGAATCCAATCGAGAATCTGTGGAAAGAGCTGAAAACTGCTGTTCACAAACGCTCTCCATTCAACCTCACTGAGCTTGAGCTGTTTTGCAAGGAAGAATGGGCAAGAATTTCAGTCTCTCGATGTGCAAAACTGATAGAGACATACCCCAAGCGACTTGTAGCTGTAATCGCAGCAAAAGGTGGCTCTACAAAGTATTAACGCAAGGGGGCCGAATAATTTTGCACGCCCCACTTTTCATTTTTTTATTAGTTAAAGTTTCAAAAATCCAAAAGATTTCGTTCCACTTCACAATTGTGTCCCACTTGTTGGTGATTCTTCACAAAAAATAAAAATGTTATATCTTTATGTTTGAAGCCTGAAATGTGGCAAAAGGTTGAAAAGTTCAAGCGGGCCGAATACTTTCGCAAGCCACTGTATATATATATATACACACATACACATACAGTGTCTTGAAAAAGTATTCACACCCCTTGAAATTTCCCACATTTTGTCCTGTTACAACCAAAAACGTAAATATATTTTATTGAGATTTTATGTGATAGACCAACACAAAGTGGCACATAATTGTGAAGTGGAATGAAAATGATAAATGGTTTTCAAAATTGGCACCTGGATCCTATATCTGGCACCCCTACCCCCAGGCAGACAGGCAGCGTACCGTACGTTGATGTCAATTGATGTTAGGGTAGTATACTGGCAGATTGGGGTAATATAGTGCCAGGTTAGGGTGATCTAGTGCCAGGTTAGGTGATATACAATAGTGCCAGGTTAGGTGGTAGTGGCAGGCTAAGTAGTAGTGCTAGGTTAGGTGATATACAATAGTGCCAGGTTAGGTGGTAGTGCCAGTTTAGGTGATATACAATAGTGCCAGGTTAGGTGGTAGTGGCAGTGCCAAGTTAGGTGGTAGTGCCAGGTTAAGTGATAGTGCCAGGTAGGGTGGTAGTGCCAGGTTAGGGTGGTAGTGCCAGGTTAGGTAATAGTGGCAGGTTAGGGTGGTAGTGCCAGAGTAAATACATGACAACACGAATAGATAAGAGTCCTGTTCCCCCACCTGCACTAAAAGCATGAATCTATGACTGTCCCTGCTGCTGCAGAACCTCTATCTCCCCCTCCCTGAAGTAAACATGAAGAAAAAAAAGCTCACATGGGTGCTGGCAATCTGAGGATTGATTCTGGCTTCTTCTTCCTGGAACTGTAATCAAAATGTGGCGGGTGGAAGGGGAAGAGGGAGGGGCTGCTGCACGGACAAAGCATTGCAGCTTTACCGTGCCCATCATTGCCGCCTTACTGTGCCCATCATTTCCGCCTTACTGTGCCCTCATTGCAGCCTCACCGTGCCCATCTCATTTCCGCCTTACTGTGCCCTCATTGCAGCCTCACCGCGCCCATCTCATTGCCGCCTTACTGTGCCCTCAGTGCAGCCTCACCATGCCCATCTCATTGCAGCCTTACTGTGCCCTCATTGCAGCCTCACCGTGCCCTCATTGCAGCCTCACCGTGCCCTCATTGCAGCCTCACCGTGCCCTCATTGCAGCCTTACTGTGCCCATCATTGCAGCCTTACTGTGCCCTCATTGCAGCCTTACTGTGCCCTCATTGCAGCCTTACTGTGCCCATCATTGCAGCCTCACCGTGCCCATCATTGCAGCCTCACCATGCCCATCATTGCTGCCCTACTGTGCCCTCATTGCAGCCTTACTGTGCCCATCATTGCCGCCTTACCATGCCCTCATTGCAGCCTCACCATCGTTGCAGCCTTACTGTGCCCATCATTGCAGCTTCACATGCCCATCATTGCAGCTTCACATGCCCATCATTGCAGCCTCACCGTGCCCATCTCATTGCAGCCTTACTGTGCCCATCATTGCCGCCCTACTTTGCCCATCATTGCCGCCTCACTGTGCCCATCATTGCCGCCTTACTGTGCCCTCATTGCAGCCTTACTGTGCCCATCATTGACGCCTTACCGTGCCCTCATTGCAGCCTCACCATCGTTGCAGCCTTACTGTGCCCATCATTGCAGCTTCACATGCCCATCATTGCAGCCTTACTGTGCCCATCTCATTGCAGCCTTACTGTGCCCATCTCATTGCAGCCTTACTGTGCCCATCTCATTGCAGCCTCACCGTGCCCTAATTGCAGCCTCACCGTGCCCATCATTGCCGCCCTACTGTGCCCATCATTGCCACCTTACTGTGCCCTCATTGCAACCTCACCGTGCCCATCTCATCAAATAACACATCCTGATGGTACGGAGGCCCGTTTGGCTGGAGATATGCTTACTTGCTTTCACGACTTCTATACAAGTATGTATGACTCTACCCTTACATTTACCAGTCAAGACATTGAGACATACCTTTTCGATTTGATATTCCCTAAATTAACTCAGGAACAGGGGGAGGACTTAGATGCAGATATCACGGAAGATGAGGTCAGGGAGGCAGTAGTGTCTATGGCTAAGGGAAAGTCCTCGGGTCCCGATGGTCTACCCTTGGAAATATATTGCACATACCTGGCACAGGTCTATTCTATAGCGTTTCGAGAGGGGAGACTGCCACCATCTATGTACTCTGCCACGGGGGTCCTTGTTCCTAAACCTGAGAAGGACCTGGCTGATTGTGCGTCGTATCGGCCAATTTCTTTATTGAATATTGACTATAACATACTAACAAAGATTCTGTCCAAACGTCTCAATGCAGTCATTCTAATGCCCCGTACACACGGTCGGATTTTCCGATGGAAAATGTCCGATCGGAGCGTGTTGTCGGAAATTCCGACCGTGTGTGGGCTCCATCGGACATTTTCCATCGGATTTTCCGACACACAAAGTTGGAGAGCAGGAGATAAAATTTTCCGACAACAAAATCCGTTGTCGGAAATTCCGATCGCGTGTACACAAATCCGACGGACAAAGTGCCACGCATGCTCAGAATAAATAAAGAGATGAAAGCTATTGGCCACTGCCCCGTTTATAGTCCCGACGTACGTGTTTTACGTCACTGCGTTTAGAACGATCGGATTTTCCGACAACTTTGTGCGACCGTGTGTAGACAAAACAAGTTTGAGCCAACATCCGTCAGAAAATATCCTAGGATTTTGTTGTCGGAATGTCCGAACAAAGTCCGACCGTGTGTACGCCCTATTAGTATAATGCATCCAGACCAAACTGACTTTATGCCAGGAAAGTCTAGCTCCATTAACATACTTAGGACGCAACTAATAGCTCAACTTTCTGCATGAGTCTTGGGCGCTGGCTTCGCTAGACACCGCAAAAGCCTTCGACTCAATAGAATGGCCCTTTCTGATGGCTGCATTGCACTCATTTGGCTTTGGCACTAAATTGCAACAATGGGTCAGTATACTTTATAGGGATTCTGGACTCCTATCCCCATCTATACAGCTTCGAAGAGGTACCAGGCAGGGGTGCCCTCTGTCTCCGCTGTTGTTTGCGGTCGCTATCAAGACGCTGGCACTGAGATTTCGCCAGTCTCCTCTTTTTAAAGGCATCACTGTTATTATATTATGACATTATTTTATATATGCAGGATACCTCTGCCTCATTAGGAATAGCAATGCAAATTACAGACAAATTTGGCATGTATTCGGGCCTTAAAATTAACTGGCAGAAGTCAGCCCTGATGCCCTTTTCCTCGCAGGCCCTTCCATGCAGTGATCCTCCATGCCCTCTTAAGGTAGTGACCTTGTTTAAATATTTGGGAATCATTAATACCCTGTCTCCTTTAGAGGCTTCCCAAGTGAATCTGGACCCTCTGGTCACCATGATTAAAGCTAAACTTACTGTCTGGGCCAAACTTCCCCTGTCTGTGGCAGGCAGAATTAATCTCATTAAGATGATTCTTGTGCCCAAGTGTCTGTACGTGACTTCTCACATGCCTACCTCAGTACCTAAATCATTTTTTAAAACCCTGGATAAGCTACTTATCACCTTTTATTTGGGCCACCCATAGGCGGAAACTTAAATTCTCCAATCTGCAGCGCCGCAAGGCTAATGCTGGCATGGCATTGCCTAACTTATACTATTATTATTTGACTGGGCAGCTACGCCATCTGACAGACTGATTGGGACCAGCTATGCTGGCGGTGGTTGAGTCATATCTTGCCTATGTCCTTAAAATCAAACATCTGTTGATAGCACTGGAGGCACCTATGGCCGCACTGGTGGGAAGACATATACCAATATTGACATTGGCCCATACGGTCTGGAGGGAGACCAAAAAAGTTACAAATTTAGAGACAAAGAGTTTAAAAAAAAAATGGGTATGGGGTACATAGATGCATTGTACCGCTACTCATTCACCAAAAAAAGTCACCTGAAAATAAGGAAACCAAATGTTTAACAAATCCTTTATTTAACCACATGCCAACTGGGCCATAGTCGAAAGACGGCTACAGCGCGGTCGGCTTATCCTGGGAGGGCGTCCGTGGATGTCCTCCCAAAATCCTGCTCTCGTGCGCCCCCTGGGGCGCGCACCCGAGAACATCCGTGACCGCCGGGTCCTCTGGATCACGGTAAACAGCCGTTGCGATGACGGAGGACGGAGCGATCACATGTAAACAAACCGGCGTCATGTCATGACGCCTGTTCCTTCCTCCCCTCTCTGTACCGATCGGTACAGTGTGAGAGGAGAGGGGGAGGGATCGGATGGTAGCAGCGCTGTGGGCTGCATGTGTAGTGCCCACAGTGCTGCTCAGTGACAAATACAGCCACATCCATCCATCCATCCATGCTCAGCCATTCCTCCATGCTCTAATGCCCTGCAATACCCCACAATACTCTGCAATACCCCGCACTACCCTGCAATACCCCACAATACTCTGCAATACTCTGCAATACCCCACAATACTCTGCAATACTCTGCAATACTCTGCAATACCCCACAATACTCTGCAATACCCCGCAATACTCTGCAATACTCTGCAATACCCCGCAATACTCTGCAATACCCCACAATACTCTGCAATACCCCACAATACTCTGCAATACCCCACAATACTCTGCAATACCCCACAATACTCTGCAATACCCCGCACTACCCTGCAATACTCTGCAATACTTTGCAATACTCTGCAATACCCCGCACTACTCTGCAATACTTTGCAATACCCTGCAATACTCTGCAATACCCTGCAATACTCTGCAATACCCAGCCATACTCTGCAATACCTCGCAATATTCTGCAATACCTCGCAATACTCTGCAATACCCCGCAATACTCTGCCATACTCTGCAATACCCAGCCATACTCTGCAATACCCAGCCATACTCTGCAATACCCAGCCATACTCTGCAATACCCAGCCATACTCTGCCATACCCAGCCATACTCTGCCATACCCAGTCATACTCGGCGGTACCCTGCAATACCCAGCCATGCTCAGCCACACTCTGCCATGCTCAGCCATACTCTGTCGTCAGGGTGATAACCGTAGGACGGGTAATTCTGCCAGTATTCCTCATGGTGGCGCCCTTCTGCCTATTTAAGCCTGCTGCTGGTGCATGCTGGTTGCTGGATTATCATCAGCTTCCTGTGTTCCTTGTGCCTGTTGTGATACCTGCTTCCTGTACTACTCGGCTTGCCTGACTGCTCCAGTATTCCGCCTGCATTGACCCCGGCTTGAACCTGACTATTCTTCGGCTCCGCATCTGTACCTTGAGCGTCCTCCTGTGTTTGACCCCTGGCTCGGCTACCTTCTCTGTTCCTGATTATCCTGCTGTACCTCACCTTGGACTGATTCCTGTGCTAAATGACCATTGGCCTCGCTCTGACTCCGCTCCTGGTTGCTCCACGGCTCCATACCTGGAATCCCTCTGTCACGTACCTGGTAGGTGGAGCCCGGAATGCAGAGAACGGCCTCTCGTATGCCTCTGACTTAAGAACCCCTGAAGGTGTGAACAGGGACTCGAAAGTACAGAGGGGCACAAGTGCCTGACTGGAACACTGAAGTAGAAGGCAGGATCCTGTAGTCAGCAGGGAGGTGCACTGTAGTCCTGTAGCAGGTTGCAGACAGCAGGAAGGTGCACTGTAGTCCTGTAGCAGGATGCAGGTAGCAGGGAGGTGCACTGTAGTCCTGTAGCAGGTTGCAGACAGCAGGGAGGTGCACTGTAGTCCTGTAGCAGGTTGCAGACAGCAGGGAGGTGCACTGTAGTCCTGTAGCAGGTTGCAGACAGCAGGGAGGTGCACTGTAGTCCTGTAGCAGGTTGCAGACAGCAGGGAGGTGCACTGTAGTCCTGTAGCAGGTTGCAGACAGCAGGGAGGTGCACTGTAGTACTGTAGCAGGATGCAGATAGCAGGGAGGTGGACTGTAGTCCTGTAGCAGGTTGCAGACAGCAGGGAGGTGCAGACAAGCCGGGTCAAGGTACTGGCGGGCAGATCAGGTACAGAAGGGCAAACCAAGAGAATAGTCAGAGTCCAAGCCAAGATCGGGGCGGGCAGCAAGCAGGTAAGTCAGGAACAAGCCAAGTAAGTACTGGATACAAGAAAACTGGTAACAAGGTAGCAGGGGTCTCAGGAAACGCTGTAGACCGGACAGCAAGGCAGCATTGAAACAGTCTTCTTTAAATAGCCTATCTTTGGCGCCAAGTGGCACTATTGCGTACGCACGTTAGCGCTATTAGCGCTATTGCGCATGCGTGTACATTTGTTAGCATTATTAACGCTATTGGCGCTATTGCGCGTGCGCCGGATGGCGCTTCTATGCACAGGCATTCGTTTAACCCTCAATCTGCTGGGAAAACTGCAAGAGGGCTTTTCCTGACACCCTCCTTGCACGGTTGCCCTTCAACCTTACCAGCGCACCCCAGCAGCGCCCTGCTATCGGCTACTCAGCAACAACGTTCTGGCAACCCGTGCACCTTTGGGCACCGTACTCCCTGTCTCACTCCCAGGGTTACGCTGCACTTAGCCGCAAGGGGTGCCCCCTCTGCAAACCGGCCTCACATCCAGGACTCTGACAGCCGTACTCGGCCTCTGTATGTGGCCAGGCTGTGGAAGTCTCACACATGTGGTATCGTCGTACTCAGAAGGAGTAGGAGAATCTATTTTGGGGTGTCATTTTTGGTATGTACATGCTATGTGTTAGAAATATTGTATAAATGGACAACTTTGTGTTAAAAAAAAAAAAAGTGTTTTAACCACTTCCCGCCTGCCGTCATATGACGTCCTTGACTTTGTGCGGGGATATCTGAATGATGCCTGCAGCTACAGGCATCATTCAGATATCAGCTTTTTCAGCCGGCGATTCCCTACACCATTCGAATGATCATAGTGGCTGTTCCACTGCTTGATCGCTCTTATGGGCGGCGAGAGGGGACGTCCCCCCCTTCCCGCCGCCCTCCGGTGCTTCTACCGACTCACCGCTACGATCGAAGCCAGGATCGTTTTTTTTAATTTTTATTTCAGGCTTCCCAGCCTAGAGGTGAGATGTGGTGTCTTATTGACCCCATATCTCACTGTAAAGAGGACCTGTAATGCCATATTCCTATTACAAGGGATGTTTACATTCCTTGTAATAGGAATAAAAGTGATCAAAACACTTTTTTTTTGTAAAAAAGTGTCAAACTAAAATAAATAAAGTAAAATGAACAATAAAAAGAAAAATTTTTTTTAAAGCGCCCCTGTCCGTGTGCTCGCATGCAGAAGCGAATGCACACGTAAGTCCCGCCCACATATGAAAACGGTGTTCAAACCACACAGGTGAGGTATCGGTGCAAACGTTAGAGCAAGAGCAATAATTTTAGCCCTAGACCTCCTCTGTAACTCAAGACATGTAACCAGTAAAAAATTTTAAAGCGTCGCCTATGGGGATTTTTAAGTAGCGAAGTTTGGCGCCATTCCACGAGCGTGTGCAATTTTGAAGGGTGACATGTTGGGTATGTATTTACTCGGCGTAACTTCATCTTTCACATTATGCAAAAACATTGGACCAACTTCACTGTTTTGTTTTTTTTTAAAGCACAAAACATTGCTGCGCAAATACCGTGCGAGATAAAAAGTTGCAAAAAGTCGCCATTGTATTCTCTAGGGTCTTTGCTAAAAAAACATATATAATGTTTTGAGGTTCTATGTAATTTTCTAGCAAATGATGATTTTTACATGTAGGAGAGAAATGTCAGAATTGGCCTGGTGACTCCAAAACGCCTGGAGGTGCTCCCTGCATGTTGGGCCTCTGTATGTGGCCGCGCTGTGTAAAAGTCTCACACATGTGGTATCGTTATACTTGGGAGTAATAGCAGAATGTGTTTTTGGGTGTAATTTGTGGTATGCATATGCTGTGTGTGAGAAATAACCTGCTAATATGACAATTTTGTGAAAAAAAAAATAAAAAAAAATCTTGATTTTGCAAAGAATTGTGGGAAAAAATGACAATTTCAAAAAAAATCACCATGCATCTTTCTAAAGACCTTGGAATGTCTTCTTTCCAAAAAGGGGTCATTTGGGGTATTTGTACTTTTCTGGCATGTTAGGGTCTCAAGAAATTAGATAGGCCAGGTGTGATCAATTTTCAGATATTGGCACCATAGCTTTTGGACTCTAACTTTCACAAAGACCAAATAATATACACCAGTTTGTACCTATTTTTACCAAAGATATGTAGCAGTATAAATTGTGGCCAAAATTTACGAAGAAAAATTACAAATTTTGTAAATTTTATAACAGAAACAAAGAAAATTTCATTTTTTTACCGAATTTTCAGTCTTTTTTCTTTTATAGCGCAAAAAATAAAAAACACAACGGTGATTAAATACCACCAAAAGAAAGCTCTATTTGTGTGGAAAAAAAGGACAAAAATTTCATATGGGTACAGTGTTGCATGACTGAGTAATTGTCATTCAAAGTGTGAGAGCACCGAAAGCTGAAAATTGGTCTGGTTAGGAAGGGGGTTTAAGTGCACAGTTGTCAGGTGGTTAAAAAAAAAAAAAGCCCACAAAAAGATCTTGGTTAATCCACCGTCAATTGCAATGCCCGCCACCTGCGACTCTCAAAAAAAATAAACCCCAACCCAATAGTGGGACCAGCTGAATGACACTAACCCGAGCTGTCATCAGCTATAAAAGGGAAGTGGTGAGGATAATGGTGACATCATTCACCAATTATGGTCATTTGGTCAATGTCATTGTCCAAATATGGCCAGTGGCCATATTTAGACAGTGATGTCACTACTTTCCCAGCCCCTTTTCTTTAAAAGGAGCATGGATTCCCTGTGACATCAGTGGTTCCTGGTCATGCTGCTCTAATATAGAAGAGCCCAAAATACCCCTTTTACAGAACAGGGGGCCGAATGGGCTAGTTTGGGCATTTGTCAAAGCGCCAGAAGAGCAGAAGTTTAGCCTAAACCTAGATCTGGACTAAACTGTCAACTCATCCCCACTAATAAAACCCCTGGCAAAAATTATGGAATCACCAGTCCCTGAAGATGTTCCTTCAGTTGTTTATTGTTGTAGAAAAAAAACAGATCACAGACATGGCCAAAAACTAAAGGCATTTCAAATGGCAACTTTCTGGCTTTAAGAAACACTAAAAGAAATCAAGAAAAATAATTATGGTGGGCAGTAACACAGGGAATAAATTATGGAATCACAATTCTGAGGAAAAAATTATGGAATCACCCTGTAAATTTTCATTACAAACACTAACACCTGCATCAGATTAAATCTGCTTGTTAGTATGTAGGTAAAAAGGAGCGATCACACCTTGGAGAGCTGTTGCAACAAGTGGACTGACATGAAGCATGGCTCCAACACCAGAGATGTCAATTGAAAAAAAGGAGAGGATTATCAAACTCCTTAAAGAGGGTAAATCATCACGCAGTGTTGCACAAGATGTTGGTTGTTCACAGTCGGCTGTGTCTAAAACATGGACCAAATACAAACAACATGGGAAGGTGGTTAAAGGCAAGCATACTGGTAGACCAAGGAAGACATCAAAGCGTCAAGACAGAAAACTTAAAGCAATATGCCTTGAAAACAGAAAATGTACAACAAAACAAATGAGGAACAAATGGGAGGAAACTGAAGTCAACATCTGTGACCGAACTGTAAGAAACCGCCTAAAGGAAATGGGATTTACATACAGAAAAGCTAAAAGAAAGCCATCTCTAACACCTAAACACAAAAAGCAAGGTTACAATGGGCTAAGGAAAGGCAATCGTGGACTGTGGATGATTGGATTTCTGTCTTGACGCTTTGATGTCTTCCTTGGTCTACCAGTATGCTTGCCTTTAACCACAACATCCTCAGGGACTGGTGATTCCATAATTTTTGCCAGGGGTTGGGCGGTGCAAATAAGACAGGGACTGTAGGTTTGTTTTTAAGTAGAATCTGTTTTTAATTTTGAACGGGTACATTTTTAAAGTGTAGCTCCAGCCAAAAAAATCTGTTTTTAAGCTTTTTGGAAAACATAGGGAAGGGTTATCACCCCTGTGACATTTGTTTTGCTGTCTGTGCTCCTCTTCAGAAGATTTCACCTCACTTTTTGTCCAAATGACAAATGTTTTTTGAAAATTTGGGGGTTTTAGTGAAACAAGGATTGGTGATAAAGCATCAGTGGAAAGGAGAAAAGTTTTTCCCATATTAACTCTTACAGGAGAGAATTTCCCTTCCTATGGGGTAGATTTCATCTCACTTCCTGTTGTCTCCTTCCGTTTGCAAGTAGGAGTCGTTTGTAAGTTGGAGCCTGCCCTATATACTCAGCAGAAATTTGGGCCTTAGGTGTTGTGTCGCCTCAACACTGTAAGCCCTCACAGGGCCCTGCTGTAAAATATTAGATCAAGAATTGTAATTACATGCCCCTGTTGTACAGGGACAGAAAAATTGGGCCTTTAGTGATGGTGGTGGTGGTGCTGGTGCCACAACACTGTAAGTCCTCACAGTTACTCTTGGTGGGTGCTGGAACGGGCCCTGCTGTGAAATATTTTATCAAGAATTGTAATTACATGCCCCTGTTGAACAGGGGCTGAAAAATTGGGCCTTAGGCACTGGTGCTGATGCCACAACACTGCAACCCCTCACAGATACTCTAGTTGGAGCGCAGGAACTAGCCCTGCTGCAAAAGAATTGCATCAAAAATTCTAATTACATGTCCCTGTTGAACAGGGGCTGTAAAATTGGGCCTTAGGCACTGGTGGTGGCGCCCAGAACCAAAAATGTTCTTACAAGCTATCAGCATGATTATTGAGGAGGAAGAGGATAATTACTCAGCATAACAGGATAGTCACTCAGCATCAGCATAGGCAGCCTTTGAAGGGATCTGACATTTAAAAAAAAATATTCGGTTACATCAGCATCAGGTGCTTGGTAGCTGGTGGTGATCCAAGACTGATTCATTTTTATGAAGGTCAGTCGATTGACCGAGTCGGTGGACAGACGCACCCTGTGATCGGTTACAAAGCCTCCAGCAGCACTGAATGTGCGAAAGAACACTGGATGCAGGACAGGCCAGTAGCTCAATTGCATACTGTGCAAGCTCTGGCCAGTGATCCATCCTCAAGACCCAGTAACCCAGAGGATTTTGGGTGGGAAAGGTGTCCAAGTCAGATCTTGCCCCTAGGTATTCCTGCACCATGTAAAACAGACGCTGGCAATGGTTGTTGGAACCAATCATACCTTGGGGCTGCGGACTAAAAAATTGTCTGAACGCATCAGTCAGATGGCCACCTTCTCCACCGCTCCTTCTTTGACTGACCGAAGCCTCAGCAACATGTTGTCCAGAAACAGGAGTTTGTAACCTCGCAGTCTCTGGGAACGCGTTGCACAGACCTTTCTGCAAGGGCTCCCGAAGATGTTTCATCCTCTGCTCCCTCTGCGACGGCAAGATAAGGTCCGCAACCTTACCCTTGTAAAGTGGATCAAGGAGGGTTGCCAGCCAGTATTGGTCCTTCTCCTTGATACCACGAATACGAGGATCCTTACGCAGGCTTTCCAGGATCAGGGAGGCCATGCAGCGTAGGTTTGCTGAGGCATTCAGTCCGGAGTCCTCTGGGTCACTATGGACGACATGGTCCGCAGCCACCTCCTCCCAGCCACGTACAAGTCCATGTGTTTCTTGGGACTGATCCCTTAAAGACTGCTGCTGATGCTAAGTGCCAGGCTCCACCTCCATACTGACACAATCCTCCTCGTCCTCTTCTTGTGTGATCGGCGGGCACGCAGGAACACTGTCTGGATAAAGGGGGCCTTGAGAGCTAAGGAAGTCCTCCTCTTCCTGCCTCTGTTCTGCCTTAAGTGCCTTGTCCATTATTCCACGCAGCATGTGCTCCAACAGGTGGACAAGGGGGACAGTGTCACTGATGCATGCACTGTCACTGCTCACCATCCTCGTGGCCTCCTCAAATGGTGACAGGACAGTGCATGCATCCCTGATCATGGCCCACTGGCGTAGGGGAAAAAAAAACAAGCTCCCCTGACCCTGTCCTGGTGCCATAGTCGCACAGGTACTCATTGATGGCCCTCTGCTGCGTGTGCAGCCACTGCAGCATGGCCAACGTTGAGTTCCACCTGGTGGGCATGTCACAGATCAGGCGGTTCTTGGGCAGGTTAAACTCCTTTTGGAGGTCTGCCAGCCGAGCACTGGCATTATATGACTTGCGGAAATGCACACAGAATTTCCCCGCCTGCCTCAGGACATCCTGTAAGCCCGGGTACCTGCCCAAGAACCGCTGCACCACCAAGTTAAGGATGTGAGCCAAACAGGGCACATGGGTCAGTTGTCCCTGTCAGAGGGCGGAGAGGAGTTTGGTGCCTTTGTCGCAAACCACCATTCCTGCCTTAAGTTGGCGTGGCGTCAACCACCTCTGAACCTGCCCCTGCAGAGCTGGCAGAACCTCTGCCCCAGTGTGTCTCCTGTCCCCCAAGCACACCAGCTCAAGCACCGCATGGCATCTTTTGGCCTGCGTACTTGCGTAGCCCCTTGAATGCCTACGGAGCACCGCTGGTTCCGAGGACAAAGCACAGGAAGAGGCCATGGAGGAAGAAGAAGAGGAGGGGGTGGAGGAGAGAGGTGTGTCACAATCATTAGTAGTGGCATTTTGGAGGCGTGGTGGCGGAACTGTCAGTACTAGGATCCCTTTAGGACCCAGCACAACTCACCTGACACAGCCTTTACCTGGGAAACAACAATGATTGGCCAGCTCACCTTTAAATAACATGCATCAGCATTCAATCATTGCTCGTGTTAGAGTTTACCTGTGTTTGATCCAGTTGATATCTGCTCTGTGTATTTCGTGTATGACCCGGCTCGTTTGACCCTGTTTGCTTGCTTCTGATTCGGTACCGTTTGGACTCTGATCTTCCTGTGTATGACCCAGCTTGCCTAGACTACGTTTTTTCCTGATACCACTAGTACCTTCATCTGCAGCAGTGAACTACAAGCACCAGACATCTATCCTCCACCTGCAGCGGTGAACTACAAACACCAGACACCATCAATCCTCATCTGCAGCGGTGAACTACAAGGTCCAGCAAACATCTACCTACAGCTACAGCGGTGAGCTACAAGTCCCAGCTGACCTGCTCTGCTCATGGTATGTGCTCTTGTTCTTTGAACTCTTTGCATAATCAGAATACCTGAACTGTTACCTGTTATATGCTCTACCCTGACAGGAACAACCTCCAACACTACTGCACCTTGTCCTGCATCCTTCCCAGCTGCCAGCAGAGTGACCCAATGCGCCGTGAAACTTGGGTAACGTCCCTGTCCATGCCTTCTGGACCATGAGTCAGCGGTAATATGCACCTTACCGCTGACTGCCCTGTCCAGCGAGACCAAGAAATTGCCTTCCACATGCCGGTAGATAGCCGAAATCGCCTTCCGTGAGAAAAAGTCGTGTTTGGGTACCTGCCACTGAGGAACCGCACATTCCACAAACTCACGGAAGGGGGCAGAGTCTATCAACTGAAAAGGTACTAGTTGAAGTGCTAGCAATTTTGCCAAGCTAGCATTCAACCGCTGGGCATGTGGATGGCTGGGAGCGAACTTCTTTCGGCGGTGCAGCAGCTGGGGCAGGGATATTTGCCTGGTACAATCTGATGTCAGTGTACCAAAAGCAGATTGCCCACAAGTACTTGGCTGTGACACACCTAATTCTACACCTTCATTCCTCTCAGTGCAGGTCTCAGAGAGGACTGAAGGTATAGTGGGGTTGGGGATACCAGCTGATGAGGAGCAAGAAGAGGTCCTCTTTGTTCTTTGGTGTGGGTCTTTTAGATACGCTTGCCAACAAACTGCATGGCAGGTCAACATATGTCTGGTCAAGCATGTGGTGCCCAAGCGGGAGATGTTTTGGCCACGCGAGATACGCTTGAGACATATGTTGCAAATAGCATCCTGCCTCGTTGGTGATGTGCCTCCTGCTCCTCTCTCCTATTAGGCACCCACGTTGAGTCAGTGACCTCATCATCCCCTCCCTCCTCATCACTGGAGCAAACCAGGCAGTATGCTTCAGCAGAGGGAGCATGACTGCCAGATTGCTGTCCTTCTTGGGCACCCCCTCTGTCCGTGCTCTCGTTACTGCCTTCATCTAGCTCAGTATCATCATCAGAGCCTTCTAAACGCTGGGCATCCTCCTGGAGCATGTACCCAACACTGTGGTCAAACAGTTCGAGGGACTCCTCAGGAGGACATTCTGGGGCTAGGGAAGGAGTCACTGATGCCATTGAGCCGAGGGAAAAGGCCGCGTTGGCAGCTGCTTTGCCAGACAAAGTACCCTGAGCATGGGTGAGAGAAGATGAGGAGGATGAGGACGGCTTGGTCATCCACTCGACCAAGTCTTCCACATGTTGCGGCTCAACATGGCCAGCTGCCGAAAAAAAGGCCAAGCGTGTCCCACGGCCACATGCTGATGAGGATGCACCGTCTCCACGACCAGCACTGTTGCCTCTAGACACAGAGCCTGCTTGCCCTCTTTTATTGGCTTGTGACTGTCTGCCTCTCCTTGTTGGCCTTCCAGACATACTAATGGCCTGTAGCTGCACTAAGCTGGGATAGAGATAGATATATATATATAGATATAGATATATATATATATATATATAGATATATATATATATATATATATATATATATATATATATATATATATATATATATATATATATATATATACATACATACATACATACATACATACATACATACACTGATACTGCAGCTAGCAATATCAACTGCCTGCCTGTAGTATGAGAACACCATCAACCTTCTACAGGTAGCTTTAGCTGAACACTGTGCAGAGGTCGCACTACACTAACGTGTAAATAATTTAGCTGCCTGCGGTAGTGATAGGATCAGGAAAACACCACCAACCTTCTACAGGTAGCTTTAGCTGAACACTGTGCAGAGGTCGCACTACACTAACGTGTAAATAATTTAGCTGCCTGCGGTAGTGATAGGATCAGGAAAACACCACCAACCTTCTACAGGTAGCTTTAGCTGAACACTGTGCAGAGGTCGCACTACACTAACGTGT
This sequence comes from Lithobates septentrionalis, assembly GCA_037952835.1. Lineage (NCBI taxonomy): Eukaryota > Metazoa > Chordata > Amphibia > Anura > Ranidae > Lithobates > Lithobates septentrionalis. Next base: position 1,414,880 of record JBBDGP010001195.1, read on the forward strand.
AAATAATTTAGCTGCCTGCGGTAGTGATAGGATCAGGAAAACACCACCAACCTTCTACAGGTAGCTTTAGCTGAACACTGTGCAGAGGTCGCACTACACTAACGTGTAAATAATTTAGCTGCCTGCGGTAGTGATAGGATCAGGAAAACACCACCAACCTTCTACAGGTAGCTTTAGCTGAACACTGTGCAGAGGTCGCACTACACTAACGTGTAAATAATTTAGCTGCCTGCGGTAGTGATAGGATCAGGAAAACACCACCAACCTTCTACAGGTAGCTTTAGCTGAACACTGTGCCGAGGTCGCACTACACTAATGTGTAAATAATTTAGCTGCCTGCGGTAGTGATAGGATCAGGAAAACACCACCAACCTTCTACAGGTAGCTTTAGCTGAACACTGTGCAGAGGTCGCACTACACTAACTTGTAGCTTTAGCTGAACACTGCTCAGAGGACGCACTACACTAACTTGTAGCTTTAGCTGAACACTGTGTAGAGGTCACACTAAAATAACTTGTAGCTTTAGCTGAACACTGTGAGGAGGACGCACTACACTAACTTTTAGCTTTAGCTGAACACTGTGCAGAGGTCACACTAAACTAACTTGTAGCTTTAGCTGAACACTGTCCAGAGGACACACTACACTAACTTGTAGCTTTAGCTGAACACTGTTCAGAGGATGCACTACACTAACTTGTAGCTTTAGCTGAACACTGTGCAGAGGTTGCATTACACTAACTTGTAGCTTTAGCTGAACACTGTTCAGAGGACGCACTACACTAACTTGTAGTTTTAGCTGAACACTGTGAGGAGGTCACACTAAACTAACTTGTAGCTTTAGCTGAACACTGTGAGGAGGACGCACTACACTAACTTGTAGCTTTAGCTGAACACTATGCACTACACTAACTTGTAGCTTTAGCTGAACACTGTTCAGAGGACGCACTACACTAACTTGTCATTTTAGCTGAACACTGTGAGGAGGACGCACTACACTAACTTGTAGCTTTAGCTGAACACTGTGAGGAGGACGCACTACACTAACTTGTAGCTTTAGCTGAACACTGTGCCAAGGTCACACTAAACTAACTTGTAGCTTTAGCTGAACACTGTGAGGAGGATGCACTACACTAATTGTAAATAGTCTAGCTGCCTGACTGTGGTACTAATAGGATCAAAAGAACATCAGCAATTTTCTTCAGGTAGCTGTAAATACTGTAACAACACAAGCCTGCCTGTCAGTAGGAAGATAACAGGAACGGATCTAGCTAAACTGAATACAGTGTGTGTGTGTGTGTGTGTGTGTATATATATATATATATATATATATATATATATATATATATATATATATATATATATATATATATATATTATACACACACACACACACACACACACACACACAACACCTGGGATGCATATATATATACACAATACACTGTAAGTGCAGCTAACTGACTGACTGTCCTGCCTAATCTATCTAACTTAAATCAAATGACACTGTCTCTCTCTCTCTATCTCTCTGTCAATCTGGAACACACTACACAGGGCCGCCGTGCAGGCAGCCTTATAGAGTGTGGGGCATGTTCTAAACCCCCTGAGCCATAATTGGCCAAAGCTACCCTGGCTTTGGCCAATTACAGCTCTCTCTACAGACGGCGCTGTGATTGGCCAGGCATGCGGGTCATAGTGCATGCTTGGCCAATCATCAGCCAGCAATGCACTGAGATGCCGCAGTGAATTATGGGCCGTGACGCGCCACACGAATTTGGCACAAACGGCCCATATCGTTCGCAATTCGACTAACGATCGAACAGCCAATGTTCGAGTCGAACACGGGTTCGACTCGAACATGAAGCTCATCCCTAATATGCATCCCACTGGAAGATTTCTCCTCACTGCCATCTGTAGCACCCTCCTGGTTAGGTAAGGTGCTAGGTACATTTACATTTTTTCTCCTGTAGTCAAGGGAGCAGTGATTGTTTGCTCTGGTCTGTTCAGGGTTTCACAGGCTGGGAGTTTGATTGTGTCCCCCTGCCTCTGGGATCAGCTTCCAGAGCTTAGGGAGGGAAGACTAAAAAAACAGCCTTAATATTGATTAGGGCCTAGCCTATCCCTGGGGATGTGTACCCAGATGGTGGCTGGGAAGCTGATAAATAGTCTGAAAACTTGAAGAGATGGTCTTTTAACAGCAAGGAGAATTCCCAGCTGTTTCCCCTCGGAGGCAAGCCTTGGGTTGTGGTGCTGTTCTCTGAGGTCTTGGGACTCTTCTTAAAAAGCACCTGTAACGGCCCATGCTATCACAAGGGATAATGTTGATTAAAAAAATAAATAAAAGTACAGTGTAAAAAATAAAAAAAAATAAATAAAACTTTAAAAAATATTAATCACTTACGTGCAAATGCTCACACACACGTTGGTCCCGCATGCATATGTAAACAGTGATTGCACCACACATGTAAAGTATCACCGTGAGCATCAGAGCAAGAGCAATAATTCTAGTGCCAGACCTCCTGTGTAACTCTAAACTGGTAACCTGTAAACATTTTTAAAGTAACATCTATGGAGATTTTTAGGTACTTTTGTTTGGCGTGGTTCCATGGGCATACGCAGTTATAAAGCATGCCATATTAGGTATCTATTTACTTAGCATAACGTCTTTTATGTTCTACCAAAAATTGCATATTATATTGTGTTCACTAAAACTCATTAAAAAAAAATTTTTCCTGAAAATTTGCATTTGATAAACCTTTATGCAAATATCGTGCGAGATAAATTGCAAAAACAACCATTTAATTTTCCAGGGTCTCTGCTTAACCCCTTCACGCCGACATAACACATATATAGGCCTCACTGCACTGGACTTTTTTTTACGTGGGGTCACATATATGTGTTTCTCTCTTTGTGCTGGGAGCATGCTGCATGGCATGTTAAGAAGCATAATGCACATGCTGTTTCATCAAGAATGAACAAATACAGATATGCAATGTGTACTAAAGTGATTCTAAATATAATTTCTATTTCTTTAAAATGATAAACATGTTATGCTTACCTGTTTTGCACGGGGCAGCCCTGATCCTCCTCTTTTCTGGTCTCCTGTCGACGTTCCTGGCTCCTCCCCCCACCCAGTGCCCCATAGCAAGCTGCCTACTATGGGGGGCACTCATGCGGGCTTGCTTCCGAGCCTAGCTGTGCGGGACTAGGACCCTCCCCTACTCCCTTGTCACTGGCTGCCGCTTCTGTCTCTGAGCCAATGAGGAGGGAGAGAGCAGACAGAGCCTCTGCTTTCATGCACATCACTGGATTGAGATCTGACTCAGTAAGTATAAGGGGTGAATTTAGAAGAAATGGCAGCACACCACTGTAGATCAAAATCCTTTTTATTTGGACATCCCAAAAACTACAGGAATCAGAATGCTGGGTAGACGCGTTTCGCACACTTCACGTGCGCTTAGTCATTACCCTAAGTCATCACAGTATAGTAGGGGTGGCTGTGGGGGAGCTGCATGTAGAAGGTTTTTTACCTTAATACATAGAAAGCTCTCTACAGTTTTATAACTTTTCTGTGCAACCTAAACAAGGCACAAAATGACTATTATTACTTTCTTTCATGGGATTACAGGGGGATTGCCTGGCTCTTGATTAAATCCACTTCATTTCCAAGCTTCTCAAAGCTCAACACTTTATCCATGGACGTTGTCAATCTCCTTTACTCAAACCAGACAATTAATCATATTTACTTATGTGATTTGGAACAAAGAATGTGATCTCTCCCCTATGCCCTACACGTGCAAAGAATGGGTCGTTTGGTGGTCTTCTTATGGGTGAGCCCCTCACACACTGCACAGCGCCCTCCTTACAACCCTCTACAGCACCACCTTCTGTGACAGCTCCTGCAAACTCAACCAACCTTGGAAAACATACTCGAGGCCCTCCCTCGCTTTCTATTGGCTAGTAAGTGTCAAGTGCTTCATTTCGATTCGCTAGACGCAGTGTCGGTCAGCAGCAAGGTAGGCTGAGCGTTGGTCACCCCAGGCTCTTGTGGATGAAGTGCAGACGGTACAGCCGGGGCCCCGGGGGAAGAAGAAGCCGGACGGCCCTCGGACAGGATGCATAGCGGAAGGGCCCCTCCTCAGCCTATGTAGACATAGATTTTCTGACGTGAATGCGTTAATGTGGTGTTTATCTATCTATCTGTGCATTTTGTGGAGCCTTTTTTTTTTATTCGTGTAGATATAACGGTGCCGTGTGTTGAAGCACACTGGGTGTGAGCAGACAGAACTTGTGTCCATGCCGTCACGTTGGAGAGCTTGTGGGCGCCTATGTGTGTCCCAGGTTCAGAGTGTGAATGATGGAAAGGTAGTCTCCTATGTAATGTGACCTTAGAAGCTGCCTTTGTCATACTTGAATCTTCTGCTGCAGGGGGCTCGCCGTTTTTCATGTTGTGTTGGCCATTTACTTGCCCCTTCAGCCCCCTCTGCCCTTCCTCCTGTCTGGATACATGAAGCGTTGTAAGTCAGACGAATTGCACCCCGAGGAGGTGGCTGCTACACAAGATGCGCTTTTGCCACCCACTGTCATGGAAGTGCGAGGATCCGATTGCCCATTGCCTGGGGATGTGGGCTCAGCAGTACCATCTGTCACCCCGGCACCCCCTGTCTACACACGGAACAAACCGCCAGACCTCAAGGTAATTGCAGGATCCCTGGAATCACTACTACAGTTTATGCACACAGCTATTTTATAGGCTTGGCGTCATTTTCCGGCACTTTCCCACGCCTGGAGAGCCCCACGTGCCACATCTTGCCTGCCATACAGGTAAATCATGCGCTGAGGCTTCTTTGCACGTCCCATGTATCTTCCAAAAGTGGAAGTTTCGCAGTTGGAAAATGCATCAGGCGTGCATGTGTGGCGCAAAAGAAGCGACACCGTTTACAAGAGCCTGACCATGTACAACCATTCACTTATATGGCAAGCTGTATGCAGCACATGTAGCTACCCCACTCACAGGTAAGTGCCGATAAAATTACGCTAGGCATACAAATGCCTGTTAAAACCAGGTGTGCATGAATTACTGTCGTTTTACCATCATGCTTGAGGTAATTGTAGCCATATTAGTGCACTTGCAAAATAAACAATTGAGCACTGTCCGTAAAACTTTTTTTTATTTGCAAACTTGCACTAACATCCAACAATTGGATGTTGGTGCAAATAAAAAAAAGTATCACGGACAGTACTTAAAGTGGAAGTCCATACGAAAACTAAAATCCCTGCATCTATAGCCACCAGCATTCTAACACTAACCTATATAGCCCTGTAAAGAAAAAAACGAGTATACAGTGATACCTCGGTTTGCGAGTAACGCGGTATACAAGCGTTTCGCAAGAAGAGCTATATATTTTTTTAAATACTGACTTGATTTGTGAGCGCTGTCTCGCAAGACGAGCAGGACTCCAGCCGCTGGTGTAAGTATTACTGTTTATATCCAGAGGTTCGGGGACGCTTTAGAATTCAGAGACACTGGGAGACACTCCCAGCTTGGTGGGGCGGGCATAACGTGCGTCGGAGCAAAGTGTCACCAGCTCCCGAGTGTCTCCGAGCATCAACAGCACCCCCGCACCTCTGGCCACATACAGTACTGCGTACACCAGCAGTGGTTGTGGAACGAATCATCTGAGTTTCCATTATTTCTTATGCTGAAACTGACTTTGATATATGAGTGCTTTGGATCAGAAGCATGCTTCTGGAATGAATTATGCTTGTAATTCAAGGTATTGCTGTACATACCTTTTCTGCAGGCGATCCAATCTAATCCCATGCTGAGCTGCGGCTTCGCTGTGTGGGCGGGTGCAGAGGACACTGCTGACAAGGGAAGCCCCAAAGTAAGTTTATGGGTGACATCACTTCCCATTCATTTTATAGTCGTTGCCGGACGTGTCCTCTGCAGAGCTTCTGCTGCTAGGGATCAGGTCGGATCGCCTGCAGAAAAGGTATGTATACTAGTTTTTTCTTTACAGGGCTAAATAGGTTAGTGTTAGAATGCTGGTGGCTATAGATGTAGGGAGTTTAGTTTTAGCATGGACTTTCACTTTAATTGTTTCTGTAGTTTTACCTTACTGATGTATACCTGATTGCATATTGAAGTGACCCTACGGCTGCATTTACACCGGTGCGAATTGTTGCTGCATCAGCGGCTAGGCACCGCCGGCTGGCCCTGATCACTATAGTGACAGGTCGCCAGTGGAGGCAGCTATTCGCGGCTCTCTGCACAGCCAGAGATTACCAGCGGTGATCACTGCTGGATGCACACAAAGTGTGTTCAGCAGCGATCACCGCAGGTGATCACTGACTGAGCAGAGAGCCATGAATAGGTGCAGCCGCCAATGACCTGTCATAGTAAATGGGGCCAGCGGCCACACCTAGCCGCTGAAAGCTGGTAATCTCTGATTCCTGCTGCTACTATTTGCACTGGCCCTAATTGTATGTATCGAATGTAGCCTAAATGTAGGGATGGGAAAAAAATCGATTTAAATCTTGAATCGAATTGAGAGGTCAAATCGATTCAAAATTTAAGCAAATCGATTATTTTAGATTTTTTTTTTTCACTGCGCCGGCCCCGAGGCGCTGCGGGCATGAGTTTTTAGGCGAGGCCGCGGCTTCGGCCTAGTCCGCGGCTACGGCTGGACGCCGCGGCCTCGCCTAAAAGCTCATGCCCGCAGCGCCTCGGGACCGGCGCGGATTAAAAAAAAAACTCGATTCGAATCGTGAATCGAGTTTTATTTAAGAGAATCGAAGATTATTTTTTTTAAGAAAATCTCCCAGCCCTACCTAAATGTTATACAGTCTACACTAAAGTGACATTAACTTACATATTTTCCAAAAATAATCCATACACACTACTTAATGGCCCTGTAATCTATTTTTTCATGAAATTGTTTCTAACTGTGTTTTTCTTGTAATGTTCTCTGTGAGCTCCTAAACCTCTCCTTTCCACCCTACTTCCTGTTTCTTTGGAACAAGCAGTGCATATTAGTTGTGGTCATGTGCACTGCTCTAAGCACACTACAAATCCCATAGACTCGGACTAGCAAGCAAGTGACTACATTCTTATATACAGTGGGACCATGGAGCATGAATGTAGCCACCCTCTAACAGGAAGTCAGATCACAGTAGCAAAAAAAAATAAAATATGGAATTTGGAGATTTGACAGAGACTGGGAGCAATAGAAGCTACTTTTCCGAGTTAAGAATACATACAGTACTTGAATAGATTTTATTTTAAACCACAGTTTATCGTCTCTTTAAATAATTGCACATTATATGCAAGATTATTTTATCACAGTGCATCTTAACTTGAAATCGTGTTTATAAAGAGGTTGCAATGTATTTTATCTGCCTGTATGTGTTAAAGCACAACTCCGGGGAAAATAAAAATGCTCCTTAGCAGTGGGGCCACCCTTGCACTGCAAGGATTAAATGCTTGTTTAGGTCTAGGGTGCCACGAACAGCAGTTTTTCTTACCAGATCTCTTCTCTCCCGGCAGCTAGCACTCTCCTGTACTCCCCTACAGTCTTACAGTGAACTATGCCTCAGGGTCCTCATGTCCAGTGCAGGGCTATGGACCCTGCATTGTATTTGATGATGTCATAGGACCTGGGACTGGTGGCGCATAGGAGAGAAGAGACTGTTGGTACCAGTCTTACAATCTGGAGGGAGCCTGTGAGCAGGGAGGATTGGGTAAGTAAACTTGATTTTTATGGCACCCAGACCTAATTGAGCATTTAACCTCTGCATTGTGGAGGCAGTTCCATTGCAAAGGAACATTTTTACTTTACCCAGAGTTCTGCTTTAATATGTATCTAAACCCATGTGCTGTTTTTTTTATCTTTTTTTCCCTTTATTTTCATCTGGTCATCTAGCTAGTAACACACTTTTTTCACTGTATCTTTGGAGGAGCACTGTAGCCACCCTTGAACAGCAGCATTGTTACCTGCGGAGATGATTGCTGTTAGATGGAGATGTTAGATGTAAAGATTGACTTTACATAAGTGATTAACACATTAAAGCTTGACACCAGGTAACACCTTTTAAGCTGCAGAAGTTTTTTTGGGATAAAGGTTTTACATACAGTGGCGGAAATAATTATTGATCCCCTGCAGATTTTGTTAGTTCGCCCACTTACAAATAAACGACGGGACTATAATTGTTATCATGGGTGTCTTTTAAATGATAGAGACAGAATATTAAGCAAAAATCCAGAAAAAACAGTTACATAGTAGGTGAGGTTGAAAAAAGACACAAGTCCATCAAGTCCAACCTATGTGTGTGATTTTATGTCAGTATTACCTTGTATATCACTGTATGTTTTGGTCGTTCAGGTGCTTATCTAATAGTTTTTTGAAACTATCGATGCCCCCGCCGCTGACACCACCACCTGTGGAAGGGAGTTCCACATCCTGGCCTCTCTTACAGTAAAGAGCCCTCTACATAGTTTATGGTTAAACCTCTTTTCTTATAATTTTAATGAGTGGCCACTAGGGTTGCCACATCATCCCTTTAATCCAGCACACACATTTATTACACAGGTTCTGTGGCTGATTAAGGTAGTAATTAAACTCACTTGGTGCCTTATCTGCATTAAATCAGCCTCAGAACCTGTGTAATTCATATGTGTCCTGGATGAAAGGGATGATGTGGCAACCCTAGTGGCCATGTGTCTTGTTAAACTTTCTTCCGCGAAAAAGTTTTATCCCTATGTTCAGTGCTTGCAACCTTTCTTCATAACTAATATCCTCCAGACCCTTTATTAGCTTTGTTGCCCTTTTTTGTACTCGCTCCATTTCCAGTACATCCTTCAGGAGGACTGGTGCCCAGAACTGGACAGCATACTCTAGGTGCGGCCAGACCAGAGTCTTGTAGAGTGGGAGAATTATCACTATCCCTGGAGTTAATCCCTTTTTTAATGCATACCAATATTCTGTTTGCTTTGTTAGCAGCAGCTTGGCATTGCATGCCATTGCTGAGCCTATCATCTAGTAGGACCCCCAGGTCCTTTTCCATCCTAGATTCCCCCAGAGATTCTCCCCCTAGTGTATAGATTGCCTTCATATTTTTGCCACCCAAATGCATTATTTTACATTTCTCTACATTAAACCTCAGTTGCCATGTAGTTGCCCATCCCGTTAATTTGTTCAGATCTTCTTGCAAGGTTTCCACATCCTGCAGAGAAGTTATTGCTCTGTAATAAGTAATAATAAAAATGTTATTAATTGAATGGCAGCTCAGTGAGTAAAATAAGTATTTGATCCCCTACCAACCAATAATAACTCTGGCTTCCACAGACTGGCTACAGTATGTGCTCTATGTGGTACGTAGATTAGTCCTGTCAATTTGAGAAGGTGCTCCTAACGAAAAATCGTCATGTGTATAAAAGACACATGTCCACAGAATCTCTTTCTTCCATTAAAACCTCACCATCATGGGCAAGACCAAAGAGCTGTCAAAGGACATCAGGGACAAGATTGTAGACCTGCACAAGTCTGGAATGGGCTACAAGACCATCGGAAAAAAGCTTGGTGAGAAGGAGACAACTGTTTGAGCGTTTATTTGCAAATGGAAGAAATACAAAATAACGATCAATCACCCTCGGTCTGGAGCTCCATGCAGGATTTTGCCTCATGGGGTAAGGAGGATCATAAGAAAAGTGAGGGATCAACCCAGAACTACATGGGAGAAGCTTGTCAATGATCTCAAGGCAATTGGGACCACAGTCACCAAACACACTCACCAAGTCACCAAAGACTCTCCTTCCTGCTCATCTTTGAGTCTGCTGGAACTCTGTCCAAGTGGAACTGGTCTAAGTGGTGATTTAAAAACCAGAGTTGAAAACAGGAGGTTATAACAGGGGTCATAGTACCTGCGCAGTGTGAGTACCTGAGTGCTGTCTGAGTAGTGTGTATGAATTGTTAGTACTTGTGTACTGTGTACTTGTGGATTGTGAGTGCACGTAGGTCTGCGGGTGCACGTAGGTCTGCGGGTGCACGTAGGTCTGCGAGTGCACGTAGTTCTGCGGGCGCACTTAGTTCTGCAGGCGCACGTAGGTCTGCGGGTGTATGTAGTTGTGTTAGTGCACGTAGTTCTGCGAGTGCCTGTGTATTGTCTTGTTGAGTACCTGTGTATTGTCTTGTTGAGTACCTGTGTATTGTCTTGTTGAGTATTAGTGTCAGGAAGCTAGTTAGGTCATTTGGACAGGGTATAATCCCCAATCCTCATTAAATTGAATAGGTACGATGCCCGGCGGGTGTGGAGAGGTGACTCGCTGTACATCTTGCGGCATGTATGCGCTCCTTGATCATCTGATCGAGGGTGAATACTGCTGTGCAAAATGTAAGCGTATTGTTTCTCTGGAAGCCCAAGTTCTGAATCTGGGGAGGCAACTGTCAGCACTGAGAAGTCCCTCCATACTAAAGGAGAGCCAGGAATGTACACAGCAGGGGCCAGCACAGAGGCGGGTGGAGACAAAGAGGTGCAAGCACTAGCAAAGAGTAGATGGGTGACAGTCAGGAAAGGTAGAGGGGGAAGTGCCAGGGAGGCTGATCCAGGGCTGGAGCATCCCAATAAGTACGCTCCATTGAGTGACATTGGTGAAACCAGTCAGGGACCAGCACTGCTGGAGCTGAGGGACTCTCCTAGCTGCCGGGGGAAGAACTCCTCTATCGAGAGTGGGGGGGAAGCAAAGGGAAAGGAAAGACAGATTCTGGTGGTAGGGGACTCAATTCTTAGAAGGACAGAGAGGCCAATCTGTAACAAAGACCTGAAGCACCAAACAGTATGTTGTCTACCGGGCGCTCGGGTTCGACACATCACGGATCTGGTGGACAGATTACTGGGAGGGGCTGGGGAAGACCCAGCTTTCATGGTGCACGTCGGCACCAATGACAAAGTCAGAGACAGATGGAGTGTCCTAAAGAACGATTTTAGGGACTTGGGCGCTAAATTGAGGAAAAGGACCTCCAAGGTAGTATTCTCAGGAATACTACCGGTACATCAAACCACACCAGAAAGGCAGAGGGAGATTAGGGAAGTAAACAAGTGGCTGAAGAGCTGGTGTAGTAAGGAGGGGTTTGGGTTCCTGGAGGACTGGGCCGACTTCTCAGTCGATAACCAGTACTATAGAAGGGATGGACTGCACCTAAATGAGGAGGGTGCATATCAGCTGGAATGAAGATGGCCAAAAAGTTAGATGGGTTTTTAAACTCGGCGATGGGGGGGAGGGCGCAGAGGTAGAGATAATCAGCGCGGAACATATTCCAGAGGGTAGTATTGGGGCCATTAATGGTAGGTTGAACAAAGCACATAAACTCAAGGTAAGTATAGTAGGAAGTCCTAGTTGCAATCACGGAACACCCAATAAGAGGATAATATGCGACCAGTCTAAACTACGTGGCATGTTCACCAATGCCTGGAGCCTGGCGAACAAGATGGGTGAACTAGAGATACTGTTGTACGAGGAGGTTTTGAATTTTGGGGGAATTTCAGAGACTTGGTTCAACAGCTCTCATGATTGGCTGGCAAACATTCAAGGGTATACCCTTTATAGCAAGGATAGAGAGGGTAAAAAAGGGGGAGGGGTATGCCTATATATCAAGAATAATGTACAAGTGAATGTGAGAGATGACATCACTAATAGAGCTAGGGAGAAGGTGGAATCCTTATGGGTAGAGCTCCAAAGGGATGAAGCTAAGGGGAAAATAATACTGGGAGTATGCTATAGGCCCCCTAACCTGAGGGAGGAGGGGGGGGGGTGGATCTCCTATCACAATTTGGATTAGCAGCAAGGATGGGAAGTGTTATCATAAAGGGGCATTTTAACTATCTAGACATAGCCTGGGCAGAGGGAACCACGCATTCATCTAAGGCTTGCCAGTTCCTAAATGTCTTGCAGGACAATTTCATGGTTCAGATGGTAGACGCACCAACTAGAAATAAAGCGTTACTGGATCTACTGATTACCAACAATACAGACTTGATCACAGATGTGGAAATACGGGGCAATTTAGGTAACAGCGATCACAGGTCAATTGGCTTCAGTATAAATCACACAAATGGGAAACATAAGGGGAATACAAAGACACTGAATTTCAAAAGAGCCAACTTTCCTAAACTACGAACCTTGCTAGAAGGCATAAATTGGGCTAAAATCTTAGGAACAAAGAACACGGAGGAGAGATGGGTTTGCTTTAAGGCTGGGTTCACACTGCTGCGGTGCGGGAACGCAGCGAATTTACTGCGGGTTCCCGCATCGCACCAACTCGCACGGCAGTTCACACTGCCATATGCGAACTGCTGGGGAGTGTCATACAATGTTAATGACACCCCCAGTTCAGCCCGCATATCGCACTGCGAACTGACAATTCGGACATGTATCGGATCGCATAGGTGTGAACACCCATGCGATCTGATTCTGGTCCGAACGAAAAAAAGGGTCCTGTGCGAGTTTGGACCGAATGCGGTGCGATATCAGCCATACTATCTGTATGGCTGATATCGCACAGCACAGACATCGCATGTGATGTGAACAGCAGTGCGCTGTAAATCACATACGATGTCTGCCACCGCAGCAGTGTGAACCCAGCCTAAGAGCTTATTAAATAAGGGCATTAGCCAATGCATCCCATTGGGTAATAAATTTAAAAGAGCGAACAAAAGTCCTGGATGGCTTAACTCCAATGTAAAAATGCATATAAAAGCAAAGGAGAAGGCCTTAAAAAAATACAAGGTTGAGGGATCATCATCGGAATTCAGACTTTATAAAGAATGCAACAAGAAATGTAAGGGTGCAATAAGGACGGCTAAGATAGAACATGAAAGACACATAGCAGAGGAGAGCAAAAAAAATCCCAAGAAATTCTTTAAAGTGGATGTAAACCCGAAATTTTTTTTTTTTTTTTTTATATCATACTGTAGAGTATAAAATTTCCTATCATTTGAGCCCAGTCTTGCCATACAGAGTTAATCCATCTCTGAACAATCCTCTTTTGTTGTTCAGTGAGACAATTCTTGACAAACTGAGAAAAACTTTGTCCCACCCACAGAATATGCAGTTTTTCGGGTCTAATAACAGACAGAGGGGAGACATTTGACAGGTAAAGATACATGCAGGAGGCATGTATATCCTTATAGATAACCCCTATGGCAGTAGTTTAGAAAGGATGACCTTGGGTTTACATCCACTTTAAGTATGTTAAGAGTAAAAAAGGGAGGACAGACCATATTGGCCCCATAAAGAATGAGGAAGGACATCTGGATACAAAGGATGGGGAGATGGCGAAGGTATTGAATTTATTTTTCTCCTCAGTCTTCATGAGGGAATCGGGGGAGCTTCAGTAACCAAAACTGCAGTGTTTATCCGTATGACACATCACAGGAAGCACCTCTGTGGTTAACAGAGGACAGAATAAAAATTAGACTTGAGAAACTTAACATTAATAAATCACCGGGACCAGATGGCTTGCATCCGAGGGTACTTAGGGAACTCAGTCAAGTAATTGCCAGACCATTGTTCCTAGTTTTTACTGACAGTCTACTGACTGGAATGGTACCAGGTGATTGCAGAAAAGCCAATGTAGCACCAATATTTAAAAAGGGCCCAGAATACATCCCTGGGAATTACAGACCAGTTAGCCTAACATCAATAGTATCTAAACTCTTGGAGGGGATGATAAGGGACTATATACAAGATTTTAGTAATGAGAACGGTATCATTAGCAGTAATCGGCATGGATTCATGAAGAATTGTTCTTGCCAAACCAATCTATTAACCTTCTATGAGGAGGTGAGTTGCCATCTAGATAAAGAAAGGCCCGTAGACGTGGTGTATCTGGATTATGCAAAAGCATTCGACACGGTTCCCCATAAAAGTTTACTGTACAAAATAAAGTCTGTTGGCATGGACCACAGGGTGAGTACATTGTTTGAAAACTGGCTACAGGGGCGAGTTCAGAGGGTGGTGATAAATGGGGATGATACTAAGCTAAGCAGTGCAATAACTTCGCAGGATGTGGAAACTTTGCAAAAAAATCTGAACAAATTAATGGGGTGGGCAACTACATGGCAAATGAGGGTCAATGTAGAAAAATGTAAAATAATGCATTTGGGTGGCAAAAATATGAATACAATCTATACACTGGGGGAGAACCTCTGGGGGAATCTAGGATGGAAAAGGACCTGGGGGTCCTAGTAGATGACAGGCTCAGCAGTGGCATGCAATGCCAAGCGGCTGCTAACAAAGCAAACAGAATATTGGCATGCATTAAAAAGGGGATTAATTCCAGAGGTAAAACGATAATTATCCCGCTCTACAAGACTCTGGTCCGACCGCACCTAGAGTATGCTGTCCAGTTCTGGGCACCAGTCCTCCTGAAGGATGTACTGGAAATGGAGTGAGTACAAAGAAGGGCAACAAAGCTAATAAAGGGTCTGGAGTATATTAGTTATGAGGAAAGGTTGCGAGCACTGAACTTATTCTCTCTGGAGAAGAGACGCTTGAAAGGGGATAAGATTTCAATATACAACTACCATACTGGTGACCCCACAATAGGGATAAAACTTTTTCGCAGATGGCAGTTTAACAAGACTCATGGCCACTCATTAAAATTAGAAGAAAAGAGGTTTAACCTTAAACTACATAGATGGTTCTTTACTGTAAGAGCGGCAAGCATGTGGAATTCTCTTCCACAGGTGGTTGTCTCAGCGGGGGCATTGATAGTTTCAAGAAACTATTAGATAAGCACCTGAACGACTGCAACATACAGGGATATACAATGTAATATTGACATATACTCACACACATAGGTTGGACTTGTGTCTTTTTTCAACCTCACCTACTATGTAACCATGTAACACTATTGGCAACACAATACGCCGCCATGGATTGAAATCCTGCAGCACCTGCAAGGTCCCCTCCTAAAGAAGGCTTGTGTACAGGCCTATCTGAAGTTTGCCAATGAACATCTAAATGATTCAGAGAAGGATTGAGAGAAAGTGCTGCCACATTGGGGGCCAGTGGACAGGGCCATGTATTGTAAAATCTTGGATGAGAACCTTCTTCTCTCAGCCAGAACACTGAAGATGGGTCGTGGATGGGTCTTTCAGCATGACAATGACCCAAAACATACCACCAAGGCAGCAAAGGAATGGCTCAAGAAGAAGCACATTAAGGTCATGGAGTGGTCTAGCCAGTCTCCAGGCCTTAAGCCCTTGCCGCCGAGTGTACTCAGATATGTGGCCTCGGCTTTCGGGGGTTATACTGGGATGATGCCCGCAGCTGCAGGCATCATCCCGGTACCGTTTTTTAGAGCGGCCGATCGGCTATCCAGGGATAACAACCGATGTGGCTAAAAGCCGCTTGGTTGTTATCCTGGAGGAGCGGGAGGGGACATCCCCCCTCCTGCCGCCTTCCGCCGCTCTTACCGGGCTTCCCGACTCACCGGGAGTCCTGGTCATCGATCCGCCTCTTACGACAGCTAGAGAGAGACTGGCACGAAGCCAGAAACTGTTTCGTTCCAGTCTTCTCTCTGTAAACACGCAAGTGTTTCCTGTTTACTCGGTTGCCAATGGCGCCAGTTTTTAAAAAATATTCAGTATTCAGAATCGCCAAAAACGGCGATCTGAATACTTTGAAGTGCAAAGGAGGCATGGGAGGTCTTTTAGACCCCCCCATCCCTCCATAAAGAGTACCTGTCACCACCTATTACTGTCACAAGGGATGTTTACATTCCTTGTGACAGCAATAAAAGTGATCAAAATTTTTTTTCTAAAAAAACACAATGAACATAAATGAAATTAAAAAAAAAAAAAAGTTTAAAGCGCCCCCCGTCCCCGCGAGCTTGCGCAGCAAAGAAAACGCATACAGAAGTTGCGCCCGCATATGTAAATGGTGTTCAAATCACACATGTTAGGTATCGCTGTGATTGTCAGAGCGAGAACAATAATTCTAGCACTAGATCTTCTCTGTAACCCTAACCTGGTAACCGTTTATTTATTTTTGAAATGTCGCCTATGGAGATTTTTAGGCACCGTAGTTTGTCGCCATTCCACAAGTGTGCGCAATTTTAAAGCGTGACGTGTTTGGTATCTATTTTACTCGGCGTAACATCATCTTTTACATTATACAAAAAAATTGGCTAATTTTACTGTTTCGTTTTTTAAAATTCATGAAAGTGTCTTTTTCCCCAAAAACTTGCGTTTAAAAGACCACAGCACAAATACCGTGTGACATAAAATATTGCAGCAAACACCATTTTATTCTCTAGATTCTCTGCTAAAAAAATATACATAATGTTTGGGGGTTCTAAGTAATTTTCTAGCAAAAAATACAGATTTTAACTTGTAAACACCAAATGTCAGAAATAGGCTTAGTCATGAAAGGGTTAATCCTTTAGAAAATGTATGAAGGGAACTGAAACTTTGAGTTGCCAAGCACAGCCAAGAAACCTTAAGGACTTAGAGAAGAGTATAAAGCAGAGTGGACCAAAATCCCTCCTGAGATGTGTGAAAAACTGGTAACCAACTATAAAAAAACACCTATGATAAAAAATTATAGACCCTTCATTTCTTTCAATCAGCTCCTAGGTTTTATTGTCAAAGCCTAATTAAATTCGAAAGCTGATTGGTTTATATGCACAGCTGCATCAGATTCTGTGTGCTTAAGTTTTATTATCCCCCCCCCATTGTGTTGATGCCTGTGATAGACTCCATCATAGTTCCACTTTAACCGCTTCCGGACTGGCTCACGCCGATATACGTCGGCAGAATGGCACGGCTGGGCAAAAGGACGTGCCTGTACGTCCTTTTGAATTCCCCACCATGCCATTGCGTGCGCGCCGGCCGGGAGCTCCGTGAGTCGGGTCGCGGGTCCCGTGGACTCGATCGCCGCGGGGATTCCCGCGATTGTCTCACGGAGAGCAGGAACGGGGAGATGCTGATGTAAACAGCATCTCCCTGTTCTGCCTAGTGACAGTGTCACTCGATCTCTGCTCCCTGTCATCGGAGCAGAGATCAGTGTACTGACAAACACAGCCCAACCCCCCTACAGTTGGAAACACCTCCCTAGTACTGATTTAACCCCTCCCCGCCCCCTAGTGGTTAACCCCTTCACTGCCAGTGTCATTTACACAGGAATTAATGCATTTTTATAGCACTGATTGCTGTATAAATAAAAATGGTCCCAAAAATGTGTCAAAAATGTCCGATGTGTCCGCCATAATGTCGCAGTCACAATAAAAATCGCTGATCGCCGCCAAAACTAGTAAAAAAAATTATTAATAAAAATGCCATAAAACTATCCCCTATTTTGTAAACGCTATAACTTTTGCGCAAACCAATCAATAAACGCTTATTGCGATTTTTTTTTTACCAAAAATATGTAGAATACGTATCGGCCTAAACTGAGGAAAAAAAATGTTTTTTGATATATTTTTGGGGGATATTTATTATAGCAAAAAGTAAAAAATAATGTGTTTTTTTCAAAATTGTCGCTCTTATTTTGTTTAAATTAAAATCGCAGAGGTGATCAAATACCACCAAAAGAAAGCTCTATTTGTGGGAAAAAAAGGACGTCAATTTTGTTTTAGAGTCATGTCGCACGACCGCGCAATTGTCCGTTAAAGCGACGCAGTGCCGAATCGCAAAAAGTGCTCTGGTCAGGAAGGGGGTAAATTCTTCCGGGGCTGAAGTGGTTAAAGGGGTTGTAAACTCTCATTTTTTTTTTTTTTAAATAACAAACATAATACTTACCTCCACTGTGAAGTTTGTTTTGCACAGAGTGGCCCTGATCTGCCTCTTCTGGTGTCCCCCAGGGGCTGGTGGTCGAGTGCGCACGTTGGAGAAGGCATTCCGTTCACACAGAATGTAGGACTCGGCCCTGGTGCCCGCATCATTGGATTTGATTGACAGCAGCGGGAGCCAATGGCTGTACTGCTATCAATCTATCCAATCAGGACACGAGACACCAGCTAGAGCTGGTGTGCTTGTTCCCGGCTGGAGAAAGATCCGTGTCAGGTAAGTAAAACTTGGGCTTGGGGGGGCTGCAGCACCACAGAAGGTTTTTCAGCTTAATGCATAGAATGCATTAAGCTGAAAAACCATGACGGTTTATGACCCCTTTAAGGTATTCAAAATGATTATTAATATCAGCTTTTTGTTTGCAATGGTGATAAAAGCATAGTAATATAGATTAAAGTGATTGTAATGTATTTTTTTTTCAATAACAAACATGTTATACTTACCTGCTCTGTCCAAGGGATAGGGCCCTATGCAGTCAGGAAGTAGGTCCGGACCGCAGAAGACCTGTCCCGTGTGTAATGGGCCTTAACCAATTGTTTCAAATTTCAAAGTCAAAACCAGCTAAACAATTAAATACACAGTTCAACACATAAAAGCAAGCAGTTTTACCTGACAAATAACTTTCCTGACGCCTTCATGGCAGCACACACTGGGTTGTAACTCCGCCTCCACAACCTGACAGGATTGGTCTAGCTATAAAAGTTGAAGAGAGATTCCCCCCCACCATTCTCTTTTTTATCCTCACCTGACGAGATTGGATGGACATCGCAAAGCCTCTTACCGCATCACCCCAGCAGGTTCAAGCCTCTCCTGTTTGGAAGTCCCTCCTGTACAGTCTCTAAAGGAGCTTCTATGGAGGGAACCCTGCTCTGGTGTTCTCAGGGGCATCAGCAACAGAACATCTGGCACAGAAGTAAGCTTTAAAAAAGCTTCAAAGATTGAAGTGGTCTCCACTTTGCCTTTCAATTATTCTACTCCCCTTGCTGCTATTAATTTATGTTATTTTTTCCCCCTTTTTTCCTCCTGGGACCTGTAGTCCCACAGCACTCGGTCCGGTCCGTCGTGGCCGCCTCGTCTCTCCCCCTGCATTGCGCACGCGCGGGAGGAGGAGATTCGGCCGTTCTGAGTCTTTTTCCAGTTTCCAAGATGGCGCCGGCACGATTGCGGCTCTTCTGCGCATACGCGAAAGCGTCATTTTGCAGCGATGGCGGCGTTTTTAAAAAAGGCTGTAAATCTAGAAGACTGTGACTGAATGCCTGTCAGTGATTCCAGGTCAATGTATTGCACACCCTCGCTGTGTGTTTCACCATAGTCTCCAGGTAAGTGCTCTTAGGCTTCTCGCTTCCCTATATTCTAGGGATTTTTATATTTTACTTTTTCTTAAATCTTTCTGTATCCCTTCCAGAATTCTCTTGTTTCCTGCCTGCACTCGTCCTACACTGCTCATGTAGACCACTGCCAACGCAGACCACCCGCATCCTATAAGGTAAGGGCTGTCCGCCTTCAGTGGTAAGTATTGAAGAGAGAAAAAAAAGAGCACATCGTCTAACATGGCACCTTCTGACAGCCCTTCCAGGTCAAAGTCAAGACGCAAAGACCAGTCAAGCCATACCTCAAGCAGAAGATCCTGCAGAAGCCAGTCACGCTCAGCATCTCGTCATAGGCACTCACGCCATAGTCATTCTCGCCATGGTCACTCACGCCACAGCCGCTCGCGACATTGCAGATCACGTCATTGAAGATCACCTTCATCATGTCACGGGCGAAGCCAACACACCCGTCCTGCAGCTAATGCCTGCTGGGTATGTGGCGCTACTGCTTTGCCAGATAAATTAGCATGTCACATGTGCTTTAATGAAGCCACAAAAGAAAGAGAATCAGATGTCAGAGAAGTGACCAAACTGATCCGAGAATCCATGCGAGAATCCATAATGGAGTCAGCAACACCCCTGCCGGCCAGACCAGCTCCAAGCACTTCTTCTGCGGCTCCTCCTCGCTCAACAGACTCAGAACCCCTTCAGAGAGTGAGGATCCAGAAGTACCAGCGGGTTTTGACTTCGCTCTGGTTGAACCCTTTGTGAAATCAGTCATGGAGGCCATAGGTAGGGAGGAATCTGAGGAAGCACCTCAGAAAACCGGAAAATATTTTCCAAACCTAAAAAGGACCCAGAAACCTTCCCTTTCATTGAGGAATTAGATGATTTAATCAAAGATGAATGGGAAAGATCTGACAAGAGGCCCAGCCTTTATAATAGGCTAGCCAAAATGTATCCTTTGAAAGAGCCTAAGGTTAACTCCTTAATTAATGCTCCTATTGTGGATGCCTCCCTAATGCGCCTTGCAAGACATGTCACTCTACCCCTCGAGGACTCCTTCCAGGACGTTTTTAGATCGGAAAATTGATCTGGAACTTAAAAAAGCATACTCCACGGCAGGAGGCGCCTGTAGACCAGCAGTCACCACGGCAGCAGTTGGTAGAGCCATCTCGGGCTGGGCTTCCAATATAGAAAAATCTCTTCAGGAAGGAGCAGACTTAGAAAAAGTAATTACCTCTCTGCAAGAACTCAGATTGGCAGGCGATTTCGTCGCGGAAGCCTCCGTGGATGTTATCAGGTGCTCGGCCCGGGCAATGTTAGACTCGGTGATGGTAAGAAGAGCTTTGTGGCTAAAACCTTGGATAGCTGTCGCAGCATCAAAAACAAATTGGTGCAAAATTCCCTATGACGGCTCTAATCTCTTCGGCTTCAAATTGGATGCAGCCATTTCCCAGGTGACGGGGGGCAAGTCAGGCCTCATTCCCTCTGACAGGAGACCCAAGAGACCAAGAGGTCCTGTCTACAAGGGCAACCTTCCCGAAAGATACAGGGAAGCCAAGACTTATAGACCAGGTAAAGAGTTTAAGCGAAACCGGAGGAACACATAGTAATCCTTCCTGAAAATGCGAAAAACCAAGGCCACCCCTTCTGGCGAACAGCAGAAGTCCTTTTGAAAATACGCCCGCCCATCCTCCAAGGGTGGGTGCCAGACTCAAGAGATTCGCACAAATATGGTCAGAGAACATCAAAGACCCTTGGACCATTTCCACGATCAAGTTCGGTCACAAGTGGAGATTCCTAGACAGGATTCCCAGAAACCACTTTTTTCCAACCAAACTCCTGTCTTCTCCATGCAAGAGAAAGATCCTTCTAAAGTATATAACAGAATTAAAACAAAAGGAGGCCATCCTGGAGGTCCCGCAATGTCAAAGAGGCAGAGGATTCTACTCCCCCCTTTTTCTTGTAAAAAAGAAAACGGGATTTACGACCAGTACTGGACGTAAAGAAACTCGACAAGAACATCAAATTAGAATTCTTCAAAATGGAAAGCCTCCAGTCCATACTATTAGCTGTGAATCTAGAAGACTGGATTCTGTCCGTAGATTTATCGGACGCTCTATCTTCACATCCCAATACATCCTGCCTTTCAAAGGTTTCTCCGCTTTTCAATCAAACAACATCACTTCCAGTTCCAGTGCCTACCCTTCGGCATCTCATCGGCTCCCAGGACCTTCACCAAAGTTCTTCTACCCGTAATTGCATATCTCAGAGAGAGAGGTCTAAGAATACACCATTATCTGGATGACATACTACTTCTAGCAGAAAGTCGCCAGGTCCTGATCCAGCACCAGGAGATCTTACTATCAACCCTGCGAGTTTTTGGTTGGCTAGTGAGCTGGCAGAAAAGCAAGCTCCAGCCCACACAGAATATGGTATTCCTGGGGGCAGAATTGGACACCATCCGAAACAGAGTACAGCTTCCTCAGGAGAAGATTATGCCTCTGATTCAAAAAATTCAGCGACACACTTACCAGCCAGAGTGTGTATGAGTGTCCTGGGTTCCATGTCTGCAACTCTACCCATGATCCAGTGGTCCCAATGGCACATGAGAATGTTGCAGAATTCCTTTCTGAAGCAGTGGAATGGAGTATCAATGCTTCAGACAATCTACATCCACAGATATGTGAAGCAATCAATGTGGTGGTGGACGCGTTTCAGCAACCTCGAGACGTACAAATCTATAGTCTCTCCACAGCCAGAAGTGGTTACTTCAGATACCAGCCAGAAGGGATGGGGAGCTCATTACCAAAATCTAGCAGCACAAGGGCAGTGGCAGTTTCGAGCTTACGGTATAGTATCAAATATACTGCAGCTCAGAGCAGCCTTTCAGGCGCTTCTGGCCTTTGGTCCATACCTAGCAGGGAAGAGCGTTCTGGTTCAAATGGACAACAGAGTTGCTGTAGCATATATTCAGAGGCAAGGGGGTATGCACACTAATGGAAGAAGTTCGCCCTATCTTGGATTGGGCACAAGTACATCTGGTGGACCTGAGGTCGGTGTATGTCCCGGCAGCACAGAACATGCTGGCCGACTATCTAAGCAGGGAACTTCTCTCAAACAACCAGTGGTCATTGAGCCAACAGGCCTTTTCTCTCCTTTCAAAAACTTGGGGAATACCGGAGATCGACTTAGCTACTCCTGTGAGCACCAAATGTCAGAGATTTCTGTTGAGCAGCTTTCCCATTGGCCGAGGGAATAGATTGTCTGATCCACCCGTGGAATTTCAAGCTGGGATACATTTTTCCACCAATTCCCTTAATCGCAAGATTCCTATCCAGGCTTCGGAGATCATCAGCCACGGTGATAGCAGTATTTCCTTTTTGGCCAAGGAGGCCTTGGTTCACAACCCTACTACAGCTCAGCCTGAAACAACCACTGCCTCTCCCGGTAACATCAGACCTCCTATTCCAGAGTCAATTCCTGCACCCAGCGCCGGAGAAGTTACACTTGACAGCATGTAAATTGAAAGGACTCCGCTGCTAGAGCAGGGATGCTCGCAGGAGGTAGTTTCGACTCTTCTACAGGCGAGGAAAAACACCACCAACAAAACATACTTACAAGTCTGGAGTAGGTTTTGTTCACTGGCCCAACAAAAAACTGGAACCCAATATCACCAGAACCACCGCAAGTTCTAGAGTTCCTTCAATTGGGTACTAATAAAGGACTGAGTTCAAGTACCCTTAAAGTCAACGTTTCTGCCCTATCGGCTAAAACATGCATTAGATGGGCCTTACACCCTCTGGTTATCCAGTTCATGAAGGCCTGCCTAAAAATCAGACCTCCAAAGAACCTGACTTTGAAGTTAACCTTCCTTATCGCCATTACATCTGCGAGAAGAGTTTCAGAACTTAAAGCATTATTGATAACGGAACCATACCCGATAGAGTGATATTGAGACCCTCTAGACATTTCATTTCCAAAGTATCATCCTCCTTTCATTATAATCAGGATATCATCCTTCCATCCTTCACTAACGACCAAGGCGAACCCCATGCATTGGATGTAAAAACTGTCATTACCGACTATCTGGAAACCACAGCTTCCTTCAGGAAGTCAGATACTCTTCTCATAATTCCACACGAGCCTAGGAAGGGTCATCCATCATCTTCTCGAACGATCGCATCCTGGCTGGTTAACACCATCAAAAAGGCATACTCTTCTCAATTAGCTATCCCGGAAGGCATCAGGACGCACTCAACCAGGGCAGTGGCGACTTCATGGGCAGCATACTGTAGAGTTTCACCAGAAACTCTGCTCAACTAACAACGGCAGACTTTGGCAAATCCATTATTAGAGCCAATTCCACAGCTCTAAATAAATAAAACCTTAATTTTTGCACCTTCCCGACTGGCGAGTTATTTCCCGGTGTGTGCTGCCATGAAGGCGTCAGGAAAAAGGAAAATAGTATACTCACCTTTTCGTAATTTTCCTTTCCTGACGCATCTTCATGGCAGCAAACAGGATCCCACCCTGTTCTTAGATGATATATACAGAGAATGGTGGGGGGCATCTCTCCAACTTTTATAGCTAGACCAATCCTGTCAGGTTGTGGAGGCGGAGTCACAACCCAGTGTGTGCTGCCATGAAGATGCGTCAGGAAAGGAAAATTGCGTAAAGGTGAGTATACAATTTTCTGTTTTTTATATCAGTACTTTGGATCCTCCTAGTCTTGCTGTTGTTGCGTGGAAGCATAATAAAGGGATAATAACATCTTTTAAAGCCTTCAATTTTGCCACTGACTGGTATGACCCTCTCTTTATTATTTTCCTGCTATAAACCCACCTAGATATCCCATTTAGCCTACAGAATCACCACTGTCAGTGTAAGCCAGATGTCAATACACAAAAAAGTTGTTTTACTGAAGGCAAATATATTGTTCATTTTTCAGGGAAATTTGCACTGTGCAAGGACATATTTCCCTTAGTTTAGTGAATATGTTGGACATTCACAAAAATTACCTAATTACACAACGTGCACATGATTGGATGATGAAAGTCACCTCATTCACTAAGTTAAACATGATTGTAAACTTACATAACACTTAAAATATCTTTTTTATTAAATAACAAACATGTCATACTTACCTGTTTTGTGCAATGGTTTTACACAAAGCCCCATTCGTCCTCTTCTTGGATCCCCTGCCGGCATTCTTGTCTCCTGTCTCCGAGTGCCCACCATAGCAAGCCGCTTGCTTTGGGGGCACGTGTGTGGGTGCGCTCCGAAACCACACTGTGTGTCCATTGAGTCTCGCTCCCTCCTCACTGGCTGTGATTGACATCTCTGAACCTATAAAGAGGGAAAGAGTAGAGAGAACTGCTGCTCTCGTGCACAGCACTGGATCGAGATTAGGCTCAGGTAAGTATAGGTGGGAGGAGCTGCAATTAGAAGGTTTCTTACTTTTATGCAGAGAATGCATCTTCAACCTTTATACCACTTAAAAGTAAATTCCCAAAGTGAACAACCTGATTTCCTTTAGTAAATCAACCCAAATGGGTTTATATTGGTGTGTGAAGTTATCCTTTCAGAAAGCAGGCAGAACAAAATTTTAGAAGGTAAATCATCTCTCCACTGAAATATTCATTAACTGTAATTAAGCAAGATGCTTTCTTCTGCACCACAAGGTGGAATGTGCTGGACTTATTTGGCCCTGTGGCTGTTTCCATAGAGATGCTGGAAAGAATAAAGTTTAGCTGGCTGTGTTTGATGTTTGGAGATGTAGAGTGGGCTGCTAGCAAGTAGCCTATTATGGAAATCAGGCATATTAATTTAAGCTTTCTTGCATCAATAAATTGGTAACCTAATCAAAAGACTTGTTTGTCTAAATCTTAATTCTGCTGTTAACTGTGACACTGGATTACTTATTTGCCATCTGAAATTGAGGGAATTGCATAAAATGTTTTAAACCTGGACTCAAGGAAAAGATATAGTCCTCCCGTGCAGTGGGGCTGCCTCCGCACTACAAGGAATAACTGTTTGTTTGCGTTTAGTTAATGCAGTTTAGTGTTTACCTGATCCTCTGCTCCTCAGCCTCCTTGGCACTGCTAGACCAGTGCCCAGAGACTCTTCCCCCCCCCCCCCCCCCCTGCACTATGGCGGTCTAAGTTCCTCTGACGACTACTGCAGGGCACATAGTCTTTGATTGGATGTGAGGATGCTGAGGAACAGACCACTGCTGCAGCATGAGCGAGTGCTGTCTGCCAGAGAAAAAGAGGATCAGGAAAGTAAAATTTGCTTTTCCTGTCCCCTAGACAGAAACGAGCTGCTAACCTCTGCAGTGTGGGAGCAGCCACATTTCAAAGGAGGACTTTTAGTTTTAAAAATCACTTTTTTGAGTGACAGTTTGTCTCTGTGTAACTTAAAGTGGCTCTTCAACCAAAACCTTTTTTTTGTTTTGGATAGAAAAGTAAAGTTTTAGAAATTCTGTCAATGGTCATCTG
Organism: Lithobates septentrionalis; assembly: GCA_037952835.1. Classification (NCBI taxonomy): domain Eukaryota; kingdom Metazoa; phylum Chordata; class Amphibia; order Anura; family Ranidae; genus Lithobates; species Lithobates septentrionalis. The sequence continues at coordinate 1,440,540 of JBBDGP010001195.1, forward strand.
GGTAGAAATTGACAGTAAATATCTCAAATGCTGATAACATATGTAAGGCTTAAAGTGATTGCAAAGCTTCGATTTTTTTTTTTTAAAATAACAAACATATCATACTTACCTCCACTGTGCAGTTCGTTTTGCACATCCTCTTCTGGGGTCCCCCGGCGGCGCTGGTAGCTCCTCCCCGCATTGTATAACCCCCTAGGAGAAGCGCTCTCCCGGGGGGGTTGCCTTGCCGGCGCGCTCCCGAGTCCCTTGAACAGGCATCCCCAAAACAAATATACCTTCATTTCACCTCTTGTTCTGTGGACCTTAAATTATAAAGAAAAACAAAACTTTTTTTTTTTTTCGTTTTGGATAGAATGGAGATGGACTAGAATACCTATTAGGTTCTTATCCCTGTAAGGGAGATTAACCCTCCCTATTTGTCCAGTTTACCATTATCATTGAAAGTAAAAGAAAATCTCAAATGTTGGATTTGCCGTTATTTTCTGTTCCAGTGACAATGGTGAAATAGTTACATAGTTAGTCAGGTTGAAAGAAGACACAAGTCCATCTATTTCAACCAAAAAAATAAAATAAAAATACAATCCCATATACACAATCCTATACCCACAGTTGATCCAAAGGAAGGCAAAAAAACCCCAGCAAAGCATGATCCAATTTGCTATAGCAGGGGAAAAAATTCCTTCCTGACCCCCCGAGTGGCAATCAGATTTTCCCTGGATCAACTTTACCTATAAATGTCAATACCCAGTTATATTATGTACATTTAGGAAAGAATCGAGGCCTTTTTTAAAGTAATCTACTGAGCTTGCCAGAACCACGTCTGGAGGGAGTCTATTCCACATTTTCACAGCTCTAATGCCGCGTACACACGAGCAGAATTTCCAACAGAAAGAGTCCGATGGGAGCTTACCATCGTATAGTCCGACCGCGTGTATGTCCCATCGGACTTTTTCTGTTGAAAATTCAGACGGACTTAAATAGAGAACATGTTCTATATTTTTCCGAAATTACTATCGGAAGAACTGCTCGTCTGTATGGCTGTTCTGACGCACCAAAAACGACGCATGCTCTGAAGCAAGTACGAGACGGAAGCTATTGGCTACTGGCTATTGAACTTCCGTTTTCTAGTCCCATCGTACGTGTTGTACGTCACCGCGTTCTGGACCGTCGGAATTTGGTGTGACCGTGTGTATCCTAGACAGCTTTAATGGAATTCTGTCTGAACTTTGTCAGAAAAACCTTCAGAGTTTATTCTGACGGCAAAACCAGTCGTGTGTACAGGGCAACCTTTCCATGTTTGGAGATGAAACCTTTTTCCTCTAGACGTAAAGAGTGTTCCCTTGTCCTCTGTGATGACCTTAAAGTGAATAACTCAACACCAAGTTCACTATATGGACCACTTATGTATTTCTACATATTGATCATATCCCCCCTTAATCTCTTCTTCTCAAGAGGTTAATAGAGAGCTGAATCTTCCCTATGGGGATACAGACATAAATAAAAACTATCACCTGCTCCCACTCTATCCAAAACTTAAAAAGAAAGTTTGGACTATGCATTCACTTTAACTGTGTCACTAAACTTTTTTTTCTAAATTTTAAGCAGTGATAAATGTAAATACTCTCCTGCTTCCTGCTCCATCGATCTCTGCTTTGATCAAGATCAGCTAATGGCTGAGCAGAAACTGACACTTCTGGTAGTGTTGGTCTTCTGTCAACCCTGCAGTGCTTAGTGGCATGCCCCTCCCCAACCCCCATGTCAACAAAGGACAATGACATAAAGATTAGCAGAAAGAATGACTGAGCCCTGCAGGGGACACAGGAGATTAATACTCAGAGAAGCATGAGTGGATGAGAGCAGGGTTCAGTGATGTGGACAGCAGAAGAGGTAAGTATTTACATTCTTCTTTACAAGTACAGCCTTAACACCTTGACGACCGCCTCACGCTGATATACGTCAGCAGAATGGCACGGGCAGGCAAAATCACGTACCTGGTACGTGATTGCCTTCCCGCGGGCGGGGGGTCGGATCGGACCCCCCCGGTCCCCCGGTGCCTGAGGCGGTCGCCTTTGGTCTGGCAGCGATCAGAGATGAGGGGGAGGCCATCCGATCGTGCCCCCCCCCTGGTGATCGATCCCAGCCAATGAGATTCTTCCCCTGCCTCTGTGTAGTACACAGAGGCAGGGGATGTGATGTCATCTCTCCTTGGCTCGGCAGTTTCCGTTCCGGCGCTGAGGAGAGAGGACATCAATGTGAGTGCACAACACACACAGGAGAACATGCCAGGCACACATAACACCCCCCTTTACCCCCCAATCCCGATCACCCCCCCCCCCCCCCCCCGTCACACTGACACCAAGCAGTTTTTTTTTTTTCTGATTACTGCATGGTGTCAGTTTGTGACAGTTACTGTGGTAGGGCAGTTAGTATTAGCCCCCTGTAGGTCTAGGGTACCCTCCTAACCCCCCCTAATAAGGTTTTAACCCCTTGATCACCCCCCGTCGCCAGTGTCACTAAGCGATCATTTTTCTGATCGCTGTATTAGTGTCACTGGTGACGCTAGTTAGGGACGTAAATATTTAGGTTCGCCGTCAGCGTTTTATAGCGACAGGGACCCCCATATACTATCTAATAAATGTTTTAACCCCTTGATCGCCCCTAGTTAACCCTTTCACTACTGATCACCGTATAACCGTTACGGGTGACGCTGGTTAGTTTGTTTATTTTTTATAGTGTCAGGGCACCCGCCGTTTATTACCTAATGAAGGTTTAGCCCCCTGATCGCCCGGCGGTGATATGCGTCGCCCCAGGCAGCGTCAGATTAGCGCCAGTACCGCTAACACCCACACACGCAGCATACGCCTCCCTTGGTGGTATAGTATCTGAACGCATCAATATCTGATCCGATCAGATCTATACTAGGGTCCCCAGCAGTTTAGGGTTCCTAAAAACGCAGTGTTAGCGGGATCAGCCCAGATACCTGCTAGGACCTGCGTTTTGCCCCTCCGCCCGGCCCAGCCCACCCAAGTGCAGTATCGATCGATCACTGTCACTTACAAAACACTAAACGCATAACTGCAGCGTTCGCAGAGTCAGGCCTGATTCCTGCGATCGCTAACAGTTTTTTTGGTAGCATTTTGGTGAACTGGTAAGCACCAGCCCCAAGCAGCGTCAGGTTAGCGCCAGTAGCGCTAACACCCACGCACGCACCGTACACCTCCCTTAGTGGTATAGTATCTGAACGGATCAATATCTGATCCGATCAGATCCATACTAGCGTCCCCAGCAGTTTAGGGTTCCCAAAAACGCAGTGTTAGCGGGATCAGCCCAGATACCTGCTAGGACCTGCATTTTGCCCCTCCGCCCGGCCCAGCCCAGCCCACCCAAGTGCAGTATCGATCGATCACTGTCACTTACAAAACACTAAACGCATAACTGCAGCGTTCGCAGAGTCAGGCCTGATCCCTGCGATCGCTAACAGTTTTTTTGGTAGCGTTTTGGTGAACTGGCAAGCACCAGCGGCCTAGTACACCCCGGTCGTAGTCAAACCAGCACTGCAGTAACACTTGGTGACGTGGCGAGTCCCATAAGTGCAGTTCAAGCTGGTGATGTGGCAAGCACAAGTAGTGTCCCGCTGCCACCAAGAAGACAAACACAGGCCGTCGTGCCCATAATGCCCTTCCTGCTGCATTCGCCAATCCTAATTAGGAACCCACCACTTCTGCAGCGCCCGTACTTCCCCCATTGACATCCCCAACGAAATGCAGTCGGCTGCATGAGAGGCATTTTCTTTATGTCCCTCCGAGTACCCCTACCCAACGAACCCCCCAAAATAGATGTTGTGTCTGCAGCAAGAGCGGATATAGGCGTGACACCCGCTATTATTGTTCCTCCTGTCCTGACAATCCTGGTCTTTGCATTGGTGAATGTTTTGAACGCTACCATGCACTAGTTGAATAGTAGCGTAGGGTACAGCATTGCACAGACTAGGCACACTTTCACAGGGTCTCCCAAGATGCCATCACATTTTGAGAGACCCGAACCTGGAACCGGTTACCATTATAAAAGTTACAGTTACAAAAACAGTGTAAAAAATATAAAATAAAAAAAATAGTTGTCGTTTTATTGTTCTCTCTCTCTCTATTGTTCTGCTCTTTTTTACTGTATTCTATTCTGCAATGTTTTATTGTTATTATGTTTTATCATGTTTGCTTTTCAGGTATGCAATTTTTTATACTTTTACTGTTTACTGTGCTTTATTGTTAACCATTTTTTTGTCTTCAGGTACGCCATTCACGACTTTGAGTGGTTATACCAGAATGATGCCTGCAGGTTTAGGTATCATCTTGGTATCATTCTTTTCAGCCAGCAGTCGGCTTTCATGTAAAAGCAATCCTAGCGGCTAATTAGCCTCTAGACTGCTTTTACAAGCAGTGGGAGGGAATGCCCCCCCCCCACCGTCTTCCATGTTTTTCTCTGGCTCTCCTGTCTCAACAGGGAACCTGAGAATGCAGCCGGTGATTCAGCCAGCTGACCATAGAGCTGATCAGAGACCAGAGTGGCTCCAAATATCTCTATGGCCTAAGAAACCGGAAGCTACGAGCATTTTATGACTTAGATTTCGCCGGATGTAAACAGCGCCATTGGGAAAGCATTTTATCACACCGATCTTGGTGTGGTCAGATGCTTTGAGGGCAGAGGAGAGATCTAGGGTCTAATAGACCCCAATTTTTTCAAAAAAGAGTACCTGTCACTACCTATTGCTATCAAAGGGGATATATTTACATTCCCTGAGATAACAATAAAAATGATTAAAAAAAAAAAATGAAAGGAACAGTTTAAAAATAAGATAAAAAAGCAAAAAAATAATAAAGAAAAAAAAAAAAAAAAAAAGCACCCCTGTCCCCCCTGCTCTCGCGCTAAGGCGAACGCAAGCGTCGGTCTGGCGTCAAATGTAAACAGCAATTGCACCATGCATGTGAGGTATCACCGCGAAGGTCAGCTCGAGGGCAGTAAGTTTAGCAGTAGACCTCCTCTGTAAATCTAAAGTGGTAACCTGTAAAGGCTTTTAAAAATGTATTTATTTTGTTGCCACTGCACGTTTGTGCGCAATTTTAAAGCATGTCATGTTTGGTATCCATGTACTCGGCCTAAGATCATCTTTTTTATTTCATCAAACATTTGGGCAATATAGTGTGTTTTAGTGCATTAAAATTTAAAAAAGTGTGTTTTTTCCCCAAAAAATGCGTTTGAAAAATCGCTGCGCAAATACTGTGAGAAAAAAAAATGAAACACCCACCATTTTAATCTGTAGGGCATTTGCTTTAAAAAAATATATAATGTTTGGGGGTTCAAAGTAATTTTCTTGCAAAAAAAAATAATTTTTTCATGTAAACAAAAAGTGTCAGAAGGGGCTTTGTCTTCAAGTGGTTAGAAGAGTGGGTGATGTGTGACATAAGCTTCTAAATGTTGTGCATAAAATGCCAGGACAGTTCAAAACCCCCCCAAATGACCCCATTTTGGAAAGTAGACACCCCAAGCTATTTGCTGAGAGGCATGTCGAGTCCATGGAATATTTTATATTGTGACACAAGTTGCGGGAAAGAGACACATTTTTTTTTTCATTTTTGCACAAAGTTGTCACTAAATGATATATTGCTCAAACATGCCATGGGAATATGTGAAATTACACCCCAAAATGCATTCTGTTGCTTCTCCTGAGTACGGGGATACCACATGTGTGAGACTTTTTGGGAACCTAGCCGCGTACGGGACCCCAAAAACCAAGCACCGCCTTCAGGCTTTCTAAGTGCGTAAATTTTTGATTTCACTCTTCACTGCCTATCACAGTTTCAGAGGCCATGGAATGCCCAGGTGGCACAAACCCCCCCAAATGACCCCATTTTGGAAAGTAGACACCCCAAGCTATTTGCTGAAGGTATTGAAGTAGTTGAACTATTTTAGGTATATGACCTTTATTCAAATGTTTGAATGATTGGTTCAGTATATGCAGAAGAGTAGGCAAAGAAAGAGAAGAGAGTGCTAGTGTGAAAAGAAATAGGGGATAATAGGGGATAATAGGGGATAATAAAGAAGGTGGGAGACACCCCAGCATCCCTGACCCATACAGAAAAGTCATCGGAGTATGGAAACATTGACCACGAGGTCCAGGTGATGGAGAACTGTTCCTCCTTCCCCGCCTCCCGCGCCAACAGGTGCTCCAGATCACTTATCTGATCCACCTCAACAGCCCAGTCGCCCAAGGAAGGCACATCCGCTGTTCTCCAATGTCGGGTAATCACTGTCCTAACTGCGGCCAGAAAGTGGTGCAATATATCTTTTTTAATCGACTTGAGGGGGCCTGGGAGCATAGATAGTATGGCTATCTCTGGTGTGGGCTTAATTGAGGTCACCATCAGCCTGCCGTATAGATCAAAGACCTTTTGCCAAAGTTTCCTAATTGGAGGGCAAGCCCACCAAATGTGGAGCATCGTCTCTCTAGAGGACAGGCATCACCAACATGTATCTGACAAAGAGGGGTTAAACCGTTGGCTAGTCGCTGGGCATCTGTATCACCTCGTTAATAGCTTAAACCCTTTTTCTTGATTCATTTTTTTTTTTTTTTTTGATCTTGGTCTCTCCAGCCCGAAGGAGAGCTGGAAAGACCAAGACCCCATATCTCCCCATAAAGAGGACCTGTCACGCACTATTCCTATTACAAGGGATATTTACATTCCTTGTAATAGGAATAAAAGTGATAAAATTTTTTTAAAAATTAAAAGAGAAAGTGTAAAAAAAAAAGTAAACAATGAAAAAAATAAATAAAATTTAAAGCACCTCCGTCCCCGGCATACGTAAGTCGCGCCCACAGCGTTCATATCACACATGTGAGGTATTGCTGCGTGTGTTAGAGCAAAAGCAATAATTATAGCCCAATACCTCCTCTGTTACTCTAAATCTGTAATCCGTATTCAATTTAGCAGATTACCTGTAAAGCGTCACCTATGGAGATTTTTAAGTACCGAAGTTTGGCGCCATTCCACGATTGTGCGCAACTTTAAAGCATGACATGTGAGGTATCTATTTACTCGGCGTAACATCATCTTTCACATTTTACAAAAAAATTAGGCTAACTTTACTGTTTTTTTTATTCTTTTTAATTCATGAAACAGTTTTTTTTCCCAAAATAAAACGGGTTTGAAAAATTGCTCCGCAAATATCGTGTGGCGTAAAAAGTTGCAACGACCCCCATTTTTTTCCCTAGAGTCTCTGCTAAAAAAAAAAACATATAATGTTTCGGGGGTTCTGAGTAATTTTCTAGCAAAAAATACAAATTTAAACTTTTAAACAAAAAGTTCCAGAAAAGGCCTGGTATGGAAGTGGTTAAACATAAACTGGGGTACTGGAACTGATGGACGGAGTGATTGTCTGCCTGACAGTAGCTACATAGTTCCAGCAGTGACATTACCTCACAGGCAGTGCAGGACAAGAATCTTTGGCACTGGAAAGTTGCCACTGATGATTTGGGGAAGGAGGTGGGAGAAGTTTGAGATTCCACTGACCACAAATGCTTACTAATGCCTTGGTGGGGGGAGGGAATGGGGAAGAAAACTAACCACCAATGATTTAGGGTGCGTTTTTTACTGTGCTGACTAAAGTGTTAATCATCTCAACAGTTGCTAGTTACTAAGTATATACCAATTATTTTTAAAATAAAGCTAAATGCAAAACTTTTTTTTAAGTTTTGGATAGAGTGGAGAGGGACTGGAACACCTTTTAGATTTTTATTGCTACATCTGCCCCATTAGGAATATTCATTCTTTATATTTATCCTGTTTTCTATTATCAAAAGTGTAAGTAAAAGGAAATCCCAAATTTTGGGTTGTCCCAAGTGAGGGAGGGGAAATCTTCCAATGGGGACATTTGTTCTGGTGACCTGACGGGCCCCAATGGATTCCCCTAATTTGCAGGGATTTCCTCTCACTTCCTGTTTTGGCTATGGGACAGGAAATAAAGGTAAATCTCCCCAATAGGGCACAGATAACAAAAAAAAAATCTGACGGGTTATAGTCCTTCCTTACTCTATCCGAAATGCCTACAATTCTACTTTAAAATGTTGGATTTGTCATAATTTTCTGTTCCAGTGATAATGGTCACTAGTATAAATAGAGAGCTGCATCTTCCTTATGAGGATACAGAGAACAATAAAAACGAACCTGTTCTCACTCTATCCAAAACTTAAAAAAAAAAAGTTTTGGCTATACATATTCTTTAACTGTGTCACTAAACTTTTTTTTATAAATTAAAGCTGTACCTGTGAAGAGAAATGTAAATACTCTCCTGCTTCCTGCACTATTGATCTTCGCTTTGATCAAGAGAAATCTTCAGTTAATGTCTATGCAGAAACTGACACTCTTCTGTCAACCCTATAGTGCTTAGTGCTATGCCCCCCCCCCTTCAACCCCTATGTCAATAAAGGACACAGTAGTGACATAAAGATTGTCAGAAAGAATGACTGAGCACTGCAAGGGATACAGGAGATCGATACTCAGGGAATGAGTTGATTAGCCGGGTTTCAGCGACATGGACAGCAGAAGAGGCAAGTATTTACCTTCTTCTTTAGGCCCCTTTCACATGGGGCGGATCCACTCAGCGGAGTCCGCCAGCTCAGCGGGAGATCGCTTCGTTGATCTACTCTGACCCGGCGGAGGACAGGTCTGTCTCTGCTCACTGAGTGGGGAGGGACCTGTCAGAGCTCCACTTATCTCTACGAGAGATCGGACGAAAACGGACAGCATGTTCGTTTTCATCAGCTCTCATCCAATCCGCCAAGATGGATGGCAGACCTATCGCCATAGGTCTGTCTTGATCGGATGGGTGTCAGCAGACACATCTCCGCTGACATTCGCCTGCCCATAGGAGTCAATAGATAGCCCGCTGGGATCCACCTGAAAAACGGACAGGCGGATACGAGCGGGCTTATTGTGTGAAAGGGTCCTTACAAGTACAGCTTAAATATAAGTATTCAATTTAGCAGATTACCTGTAAAGATACAGTAGATATGAATTTATAGTCATGCAAATGGGCATTTTTACACATTTACTATTTTATATAGCAACGCTTTGTGCATAAAGCTTTTTAAATCAAACCCTATGTGTCACTCATGGCAAGATGGCAAAGGTTTAAAACCCTCCCTTACTCTATCCAAAATGAAAAAAAAAGTTTTGCCTATAGTTCTACTTTAAAGTCTGTTACACCACTTTTACTTACAGGTAAGCCTATAATAAGCCTTACCTGTAGGTACCGTGAATATCTCCTAGACTTGCATAGTTTAGGAGATATTCACTGTATCCGCATGTGCCAACGTCATCGGTACATGCCCGTTTCTTCAGGAGCCGCGCTGTTACCGGCGGCCCCCGCGTACCTGCGCAGGAGTGACGTCATCGTGGGTCCGGCCAATCACAGTGCCGGAGCCTGCTAACCCGGAAATAACTTCAGGAGACATGTCGCCAGTCACAGCGGTGTGCAGGGACCGCTGCAACAGCTTTGATCTAAGGTAAGTATTTCAGAATGAGCAAGTATGCAATGCATACTAGCTCATTATACCTTTTGTCTTGCAGGGTTTTTTTTTTTTTGTTTTTTTTTTTTTTTTTTTTTAGTTTACAACCACTTTAAGGTAGGCTTAGACAAAATGTTAGCTCTATGTTGAAATTATGTGTGAAGAAAAGCATATATACTGGAAGGCCTCTTTCACATGAACGATCCGTTCAGGTCCGCCTGTCAGTTTTTTAGGTGGACCTGAGCAGACCCTCCATAGACCTCTATGGAGCGTCAGATGTCAGCGGGGACATGTCCGCTGACATCCGACCCGATCCGATCCGAAAAAGTGTAACGGAGGAAAAACCTACTTTTCCATCCGTTTTCGGATCTGATCGGGTGACGACGGACTCTACGGTCCGTCATCATCCGATCTCCCATAGGGGAGAGCGGCACTCTGACAGGTCCGTCGCTGCACAGTGTGCAGCGATAGACCTGTCATCTGCCTGCTCAGCGGGGATCCACTGAGCGATCCCCGCTGAGCAAGCGGATGTTCACGGGGCGGATCATCACGGATCCGTCCCGTGTGAAAGGACCCGAAGAGTTTAAGTTTATGTACATCTGTGAGACTTTCACGTGGGTAAAAAGACAGAGGTATATGTGTGCAGTTTATACAACAAGTGGGACCAGACTGTATTTAGTCATACCCTTTAAAGCCTGGTACAATCAATGAGATTATCGGACAAATGATCATCAATTTTGTTGGCATGCTAGTTTCCATATTGAAAATGAAGAGGTTACTAAAGTTATGAAAATTCTCGTTCGACAGAATAAAAATTCGGAAGTGATGTAATGTTTTGTATTGTATTTGTATTGTATTTTTGGACGAAAACTGTGCTGATTAAACGAAAATCATACGATCTGTTATTATACGAGAAAAATGTTTGTGCTTGTCCCATCGGATAATTTTGCAGGACCTGTCCTGATTGGCTCTCGAATGCTGTGTACTAACGATCAGATTATTGTATGATTGGTTTTAAATCGGTATTTTTTTGTACAATTTTCTGATCATGTGTACTAGGCTTAAGCCATGCCAATATTCAGTGCTGTGTAGCACTGTAGCAATATTCAGTGCTGTGCCAGCCTCTTCTTTGGGAGGTGTGTTTAGTATTACTTGCAATGAGAACTTATAGTCCATACGGGCTCAATATAGACTAGGATGTCAATTGATTTATTAACAATAGCCAGTTCCACTTTATTGCCATGTCTATTTTCATTTTATTTTTTAGTTTATTATTTTTTGTGTCAGTTTATACATTTGTTGTAATTTAATTTATTGTTATAGTTTATACTTTTAATTTATCTTTGTGTAATTGCGAATCTCAATAGTATTTCACCATTACAAGTGGTATTCATTAACCGCTTGCCGACCAGCCGGCCACGAGCGGGGGTGCCAATGCTCGTGGCCGACGATCGCGATGACTGCCGGCCACGAGCGATCGCGAGCACGAGAGACAGAACAGGGACGAGTGTGTGTACACACACTTCCCTGTTCTGTTCTGAGAGGAGTGACAGATCGTGTATTCCTATTAGCTAGGAACCACGATCCATCACTTCCTCTAGTCAGTCCCCTCCCCCTTCAGTTAGAATCACCTCCCAGTGAACACAGTTAACCTCTTGATCGCCCCCTAGTGTTAACCCCTTCACTGCCAGTGACATTTTTACAGTAATCAATACATTTTTATAGCACTGATCGCTGTATAAATGCCGATGGTCCCAAAAATGTGTCAAAATTGTCCGATGTGTCCGCCATAATGGCGCAGTCACGATAAAAATCGCAGATCGCCGCCATTACTAGTAAAAAAATAATAATAACAATGCTATAAATCTATCCCCTATATTATAGACGCTATAACATTTGCGCAAACAAATCAATATACGCTTATTGCGAATTTTTTCTTTACCAAAAATATGTAGAAGAATACATATCGGCCTAAACTGAGAAAAAATTTGCTTTTTTTTTTAAAAAAAAGGGGGATATTTATTATAGCAAAAAGTACAAAATATTGTGTTTTTTTTTTCAAAATTGTCGCTCTTTTTTTGTTTATAGTGCAAAAAAAAAAAAAAAAAAGGGAAAAAAAGGACGTCAATTTTGTTTGGGTGCAGCGTTGCACGACCGTGCAAATGTCGGTTAAAGCGACGCAGTGCCGAATCTCAAAAAATGGCCCGGTCATTCAGCAGCCAAATCTTCTGGGGCTGAAGTGGTTAAGGATATGTTCACACTTGTCCGGGTGCAGGACAGCGTGTAAATCGCACCTGTTCCTGCAGCCAAACCACACTGTTCCTTTGTAGGAAGTAGGCTGTGCTGTGTAGCCTAGTAGGCTGTGCCTTCTGTTTTGCCTACTGTCCATTCTCCAAGAGGCAGCAGCTATACCCCAGACCTTAGAAGACTGGCTGTGCCCCCCCAAGTAACCAATTAAGGACCGCCCCACATACATGTACTGCGGCAGGGCGGCCCTTAAACGCATAATCACGTACCTTACGTCATTGCTGTCATCGGCTCTGGGGGGGGGGAGTCTCTCATTCAGAGCAGAGACAGAAAGGCGGTCTAAACAAGGCAGAGCACGATTCTGTGAGGGAGGAAAATGATCTTGTGTTTCTACTAAGCAGAAGCAAGGATCGCTGTTTTTCTTCAGTGTCAGCATTCCCCCCCACAGTTAGGAAGCATGACCTAGGAGCACACTTAACCCTTTGATCGGCCCCTGATGTTAACCCCTTCCATGCCAGTGTCATTTATACAGCGACAGTGCATTTTTTAGCACTGATAACTGTATTGGTGTCACTGGTCCCCGAAAGAGTCACTTAGTGTCAGATTTGTCTGCCACAATATCGCAGTCCCGCTAAAAATTGCTGATCGCCGCCATTACTAATAAAAACAATAAAAAGTCCATAAAAATATCCCATAGATTGTAGACACTATAACTTTTGCGCAAACCAATCAATATACACTTATTCTGATTTTTTTTACCAAAAATATGTAACAGAATACATAATGACCTAAATTTATGAAGAAATTCGATTTTTTACAGTTTTTTATTGAACGTGTTTTATAGCTCAAAGTAAAAAATAATGTTTTTTTTTTTTTTTTAAATTGTTGGCCTTTATTTGTTTATAGCACAAAAAATAAAAAACGCAGAGGTGATCAAATACCACCAAAAGAAAGCACTATTTGTGGGACAAAAAGGACGTCAATTTTGTTTGGGTGCAGCGTCGCACGACCGTGCAAAACTTTTCTTTCACTCATGGTTAGTGTTTGGCTGAAGCCATTTATTATCAATCAACTGTGTTTACTCTTTTTAAATCATAATGGCAACAGAAACTACCCAAATGACCCTAATAAAAAGTTTACATACCCCAGTTCTTAATACCTTGCATTGCCCCCTTTAACATCAATGACAGCTTGAAGTCTTTTGTGGTATTTGTGGATTAGGCTCTTTATCTTCTCAGGCTGCCCATTCCTCTTGGCAAAAAGCCTCCAGTTCCTGTAAATTCTTGGGCTGTCTTGCATGAACTGCACGTTTGAGATCTCCCCATGTTGGAATGTCCAAGTATGTCCCATGCACAGCTTCCTGGCTGATGAATGCAAATGTTCCTCCAGTATTTTTTGATAACATACTGCATTCACCTTGCCATCAATTTTGACCAAATTTCCTGTGCCTTTGTAGCTCACACATCCCCAAAACATCAGCAATCCACCTCCGTGTTTCACAGTAGGAATGGTGTACCTTTCATCATAAGCCTTGTTGACTCTTCTCCAAATGTAACGTTTACGGTTGTGGCCAAAAAGCTCAATTTTGGTCTCATCACTCCAAATGACTTGGGACAGAAGGTTTGAGGCTTGTCTCTGTGCTGTTTGGCGTATTGTAAGCAGGATACTTTGTGGCATTTGCGTAGTAATGGCTTTCTTCTGGTGACTCGACCATGCGGCCCATCTTTCTTCAAGTGCCTCCTTATTGTGCATCTTGAGAGTCCTGTATTTCAAGATGCAGTTATTTGTGGGGGTTTTTTTGCATTTTTTTTGCATTTTTTACACAATCGGATTTTCCGCAGACAAGACCTCAGACTTTTGTCCGAAGGCATGTGCCTGGATTTTGTCTTGCATACAAACGGGAAGGAATTGTCGGCCAACAAACACGAACGTAGTGATGTACTACGTGTTTTTCAGCTCTTTAGCTCCACCCTTTGGGCTCCTTCTGCTAATTTCGTTTGGTGAGTGTTGATTCTCGGTTTTCATTTCGTGCTTTTAGTTTCGTGCTTTTCAGTTCGTTTCTGAATGGCCGTTCGTCAACCAGACATGTTGCGGAATCGGAGGAGATAACGTGTTATTTATTATTGGCCTTGCAGTTATTGCTTTGACCCAAGTCCAGTCCAGGAACAGGAGGAGGATTTCTTGGACCAAAAATTGTTTGCTTTATTAATCGTGACTAATCATGTCATGCCTTTGCTGCGGGAGCTCCAGAAGAATAATCCAGATGATTTTCGGAATTATCTACGGATGACGGACCCCTGCTTTCGCCAACTCTTGGCACTGCTCACACCCTATATTAAGAAGCAGGACACATGCATGAGGCTTTTATTTTATTTTTTGGTTGAATATTAATGATTTGATTTGGTATATTTTCTATATTTTTGGACGCATAGAATGCACTTTTTGGTTAAGTTCTATTGGCAGATAGCATGTCTAATTTTATTTGTTTTCTTTTTTTAATGCACAATAAAAAAAATGGGGAGAATATTACTTGGCTATGTGTTTTACTTCAAATGACAGTTTGGGAGTAGGCAGTTACATAAAAAAAATACAATTTAAAATTGACAAGGGACACCAACATATCTTTGATCTTAAAAACTATGGGATAATGGGGTTGTGGTAACTTGCTCAAAAAATAAAAATAAAAAAGCATAATAATATTTTTCTTGATATCACTAGAAAAAAAAAAGCCTTTGAAAATTAGTTTGCAATAACTCCATCAGTATCACCAGCAAAGAAGCTTCATTATTATCCCATTAAAGAAGAAGAGAATGTGCGCTACATTTCGAGATTTCATAATTTGCTATGTCACGAATGTTAATTCTCCATTACGAACGCTAGTTTACAAAACCGACCGCTTCTGGCTCGTCCTTGCTTCTGAGTATGCGTGTTTGTACTTTGGACTTTTGTCCGACGGACTTGTGTACACACGCTCGGAAAATCCAACAACAGACATTTGTCCGTGGGAAATTTTAAAGCCTGCCATTCAACATTTGTCCGCGGAAAATCCGACAACAATTGTCCGATGGAACATGCAAACGGTCGTATTTTCCGCCAGCAGCCTGTCATCACACATTTTCTGTCGGAAAATCTGAATTGTACGCAGCTTAAGATTTTTATTTTTATTTTATTTTTTGTTTTAAAGAAAAAGAGCAACACGCATTATTGGCATATAAGATTTTATTTGTTTTTGTTTTAAAGATACAGTGCAACACATTTTTTGTTCACTCCAAAGCGCTCGTTTAACTGTTTTATTGTGAAGTCACATGCTGTATGGAGTGCAGGTTTTACACAGACTATCATAAACAGCATTTGTCCAGCCTTTTGTGTAACACTGCTATGCTTGAACTAGAGAGACTGTAGTAAAGAAAATCATTTTCTTTTATATTTGATTTTTAGCTGATATGATACAAACTATGGCCAGATCCCATCACTGGACTATCTTAGGGTCCAAGCATTCCAAACAATATTTAGTATACTGTATTTCAGGGCTTTTCTATTCTGTTTATTATGGGTGACCTTTAAACCTTACTGCTTGGGTTATTTTGTTGAACTGCTGGTTCATTGACCAAAGTCATCATGATGTATTAATTATTCACATCCTTTTGTTTGTTTTGCCTTTTCTCACTGTCACACAATCCTATTTTATTGTTTAGTGATACATCCCACAAAATCTGTTCTTTATCACCATCATTTTTTTCCCCTTGAATACTTTTGTTATCTTTCCATTGAAAAATGCTGTTCCTCACCACTGGTTTCTCTGAGATACTTTATTTTTTAGAATGTCACTAAAGATCTGCTGTTCTTTTAATCGCACCTTGGGTCTCTTTCCTCTACTCCTTCTGTCAGTATTGCAGGTTAGGTTTCAGCCGAGACACTAGTCTTGGAACCTGATAGCCAATGTGAAAGGCTGTACATTTTTCATGATTGTAATGTGACATTTTCTTGCTGGTTTTGCCCAGAGTCTCAGAGTCTACAGACTACATGATTTCAGGCCTGACAGGCTGCAGTGCTTATGGAGATTAGTTAGGACTCAGGTTTGGTACATATATTTGTCTTTCTTAAATGCAGTATTTCTAAAACTGTTAATTTAAAAATTAAGAAAGCATATATATATTACAGTGCAGCTGTATGCTTGCTATATATGTGCATGCTAGTAATTGTAAATTAGTAAATGGATTAGAGATAGCTTTTCCATTTTTAAATGTTCTGCTGTTGTTTTTCCTCACAAGGTGCAGATCACGTGAACATCACATATATACAGTATTTAGAGTGTTTGAATGCTATTCGCATTTCTGTGGCCTAAACATTATTTAAAGCTTTATTAAAAAGATGGCGGTCTATTGAGATGTCCAGCAGCTGAAGTTTTTATTCACTTTTACAATATTTTATTTAGCCTGTCTACAAAACAGGACGGTCACTGCATATATCACAGATGCCCTTCTTCTCCACAGAAAATCCAGCAGCTTTCTGAGGGATCAATGTTTGGACACGGACTGAAGCATCTCTTTCATAGCCGGCGGCGTTCAAGAGAGCGGGATCATCAGGCTTCCTCAGAACCCCAGGTTGCTTGCTCAACCCCAGGTCCTCAAACCCCACATGCACCCCAAGCTGCCCCTTTATCATTATCTGACAATGACTCTGCAGATGAAAAAGAGCGATCTCCAGAAATGCACCGAGTGTCTTATGCTGTCTCTTTGCATGATCTGCCAGCACGGCCAACTGCCTTCAACCGTGTTTTACAACAGATTCGCTCACGTCCTTCTGTAAAGAGAGGATCTGGACAGCACGGGAGTGGCCGGCGGAGCAAGAGTGGACCTGGAGAAACTGCTCATCATCACCATCACTCACAGTTGCGTGGAGGGAGTCCTCACCTTCCCCGCCGTCCTCCACCAATGGATGGTGGTTTAGCTGCAGTATTACACCATCACCAAGGCAGACCACGTTCTTCCTCCACCACTGATGCTGCACTGTTAGCTGGAGGTGATACAGCTGGTGCTGGCAGTTTTGCACATGAGGACCAGGACAGAGCAATAGAAAAGGTATGAAAGACATTAATTCAAAAACTGTAACCAATGCATGATGTGTACAGATTAGACAAAAGTGAGTTGGCTTGAAACCTTTGGCCCAAGACAAATCTTTAAAAGTTTTTTCCACAAAGTGAGCAGTGAGGAAGCACATTTAGGCCGGGTTTACACTGGTGCGACACGACAGCTGTCCTACTTTGGATACGACTTTGCTCTGCTACTTGAAGCCAACATAAGTCCGACTTTCAATGAACATGGATCCAACTTGGATCCCCGCCAATACCAGGCACTACGTTTGGTATGGATCTTGACAGCAAGGGAGTGGCCGGCCATTGGTTGTCGGGGTCTGCGGGCGGGGGGCTTATCGGAATCCGGGAGCCCCCTTTAATAAGGGGGCCCCCAGATCCCGGCCCCCCACCCTATGTGAATGCGTATGGGGTACATCGTACCCCTACCCATTCACCTGGGGGAAAAGTGTCAATAAAAAAAAAACACACGACAGGTTTTTAACGTAATTTATTCGTCAGCTTCGGGGGTCTTCCGACTTTGGGGGTCTCTTCCGCGCTCTCCGGCCTCTTCTCCACGCTCTCCGGTTCTTCTCCGTGCTCTCCGGCCTCTTCTCAAGGTCTCCGGTTCATCTCCCGCTCTCCGGTATCTTCTGCCGGGCTCCTCTGCTATCTTCTGCTCTTTTGCTAGGGGTGGCCTGGTCTTCTCCGTCGCCTTCTTCCCTCCGGTCTTCTTCCGATGTTGACACGACGCTCTCTCCCACTGTAATGCCGTGTGTGCGGTGCATGGGGCGTGGTCACCGGGTGATGTAATCCGGTGACTCCGCTCCTCATGACGTCACCGCCCCATCATGCCCGGGACGGTGACGTCATGAGGGGTGGGGTCACCGGTGACCACGCCCCATGCCTATATAAGTCATTGCGCACCGCCCCCACAGCATTACAACGGGAGAGAGTTGCGTGTCAACATCGGAAGAAGACCAGAGGGAAGAAGGTGACGGAGAAGACCGGGCCACCACTAGCAAAAGAGCAGAAGATAGCGGAGGAGCCCGGCAGAAGATCCCGGAGAGTGGGAGAAGAACCGGAGACTGGGAGAAGAGGCCGGAGAGCGCGGAGAAGAACTGAAGAGCACGGAGAAGAGGCCGGAGAGCGCGGAAGAGACCCCCGAAGTCAGAAGAAGACCCCCGGAGCTGCCGAATAAATTACTTTGAAAAACCTGTCTAGTGTGTTTTTTTTTTTTTTTTTTTTATTGACACTTTTCCCCCAGGTCAATGGGTAGGGGTACGATGTACCCCATACTCATTCACATAGGGTGGGGGGCCGGGATCTGCAGGCCCCCTTATTGTTATATATTATATATATATATATATATATATATATATATATATATATATATATATATATATATATATATATATATATATATATATATATATATATATATAATATATATAATGTTATATATTATATATATATATATATTATATATATAATGGTCCGGGGCTGAAGTGGTTAAAGGGGGCTCCTGGATTCCGATAAGCTCCCCGCCCGCAGACCCCGACAACCCTGGCCGTTGGTTGTCGGGGTCTGCGGGCGGGGGGCTTATCGGAATCCGGGAGCCCCCTTTAACCACTTCAGCCCCGGACCATTATGCTGCCTAAGGACCAGAGGTCTTTTTCCAATTTGGCACTGCGTCGCTTTAACTGCTAATTGCGCGGTCATACAATGCTGTACCCAAACGAAATTTGCGTCCTTTTCTTCCCACAAATAGAGCTTTCTTTTGATGGTACTTGATCACCTCTGCGGTTTTTATTTTTTGCGCTATAAACGGAAAAAGACCGAAAATTTTGAAAAAAAATGATATTTTTTATTTTTTGTTATAAAAAAAAAAATCCAATAAACTCAATTTTAGTCATACATTTAGGCCAAAATGTATTCGGCCACATGTCTTTGGTAAAAAAAATGTCAATAAGCGTATATTTATTGGTTTGCGCAAAAGTTATAGCGTCTACAAGCTAAGGTACATTTTCTGGAATTTACACAGCTGGCAGGGCAGTACAAAACCCCCCCAAATGACCCCATTTTGGAAAGTAGACACCCCAAGGAAATTGCTGAGAGGCATGTTAAGCCCATTGAATATTATTTTTTTTTGTCCCAAGTGATTGAATAATGACAAAAAAAAAAATTACAAAAAGTTGTCACTAAATGATATATTGCTCACACAGGCCATGGGCACATGTGGAATTGCACCCCAAAATACATTTAGCTGCTTCTTCTGAGTATGGGGATACCACATGTGTGGGACTTTTTGGGAGCCTAGCTGCGTACGGGGCCCCGAAAACCAATCACCGCCTTCAGGATTTCTAATGGTGTAAATTTTTGATTTCACTTTTCACTGCCTATCACAGTTTTGGAGGCCATGGAAAACCCAGGTGGCACAAAACCCCCCCAAATGACCCCATTTTGGAAAGCAGACACCCCAAGCTATTTGCTGAGAGGCATGGTGAGTATTTTGCAGCTCTCATTTGTTTTTGAAAATGAAGAAAGACAAGAAAAAACTTTTTTTTTTTTTCTTTTTTCAATTTTCAAAACTTTGTGACAAAAAGTGAGGTCTGCAAAATAGTCACTATACCTCTCAGAAAATAGCTTGCGGTGTCTACTTTCCAAAATGGGGTCATTTGGGGGGGGGGGGGGGTTGTGCCACCTGGGCATTCCATGGCCCCCGAAACTGTGATAGGCAGTGAAGAGTGAAATCAAAAATTTACGCCCTTAGAAAGCCTGAAGGCAGTGCTTGGTTTTCGGGGTCCCGTACGCGGCTAGGCGCCCAAAAAGTCTCACACGTGGTATCCCCGTACTCAGGAGAAGCAACAGAATGTATTTTGGGGTGTAATTTCACATATTCCCATGGCATGTTTGAGCAATATATCATTTAGTGACAACTTTGTGCAAAAAAAAAAGAAAACTCTCAGCAAATAGCTTGGGGTGTCTACTTTCCAAAATGGGGTCATTTGGGGGTTTTTGAACTGTCCTGGCATTTTATGCACAACATTTAGAAGCTTATGTCACACATCACCCACTCTTCTGACCACTTGAAGACAAAGCCCTTTCTGACACTTTTTGTTTACATAAAAAACATTTTTTTTTTTCAAGAAAATTACTTTGAACCCCCAAACATTATATATTTTTTTAAAGCAAATGCCCTACAGATTAAAATGGTGGGTGTTCATTTTTTTTTCACACAGTATTTGCGCAGCGATTTTTCAAACGCATTTTTTGGGGAAAAGACACACTTTTTTAAATTTTAATGCACTAAAACACACTATATTGCCCAAATGTTTGATGAAATAAAAAAGATGATCTTAGGCCGAGTACATGGATACTAAACATGACATGCTTTAAAATTGCGCACAAACGTGCAGTGGCGACAAACTAAATAAATTTTTAAAAGCCTTTACAGGTTACCACTTTAGATTTACAGAGGAGGTCTACTGCTAAAATTACTGCTCTCGATCTGACGTTCGCGGTGACACCTCACATGCATGGTGCAATTGCTGTTTACATTTGACGCCAGACCGACGCATGCGTTCGCCTTTGCGCGAGAGCAGGGGGGGACAGGGGTGCTTTTTTTTTTTTTTTTTTTTTTTTTTTTCTTTATTATTTTTTTGCTTTGTTATCATATTTTTAAACTGTTCCTTTTCATTTTTTTTTTTAATCATTTTTATTGTTATCTCAGGGAATGTAAATATCCCCTATGAGCAATAGGTAGTGACAGGTACTCTTTTTAGAAAAAATTGGGGTCTATTAGACCCTAGATCTCTCCTCTGCCCTCAAAGCATCTGACCACACCAAGATCGGTGTGATAAAATGCTTTCCCAATTTCCCAATGGCGCTGTTTACATCCGGCAAAATCTAAGTCATGAAATGCTCGTAGCTTCCGGTTTCTTAGGCCATGGAGATGTTTGGAGCCACTCTGGTCTCTGATCAGCTCTATGGTCAGCTGGCTGAATCACCGGCTGCATTCTCAGGTTCCCTGTTGAGACAGGAGAGCCAGAGAAAAACACGGAAGACAGTGGGGGAGGGGGCATTCCCTCCCACTGCTTGTAAAAGCAGTCTAAAGGATAATTAGCCACTAGGATTGCTTTTACATGAAAGCTGACCGCTGGCTGAAAAGAATGATACCAAGATGATACCTAAACCTGCAGGCATCATTCTGGTATAACCACTCAAAGTCGTGAATGGCGTACCTGAAGACAAAAAAATGGTTAACAATAAAACACAGTAAACGGTAAAGTATAAAAAAATTGCATACCTGAAAAGCAAACATGATGAAACATAATAACAATAAAACATTGCAGAATAGAATACAGTAAAAAAGAGCAGAACAATAGAGAGAGAGAATAGAGAGAGAGAGAACAATAAAACGACAACTATTTTTTTATTTTATTTATATATATATATATATATATATATATATATATATATATATATATATATATATATATATATATATATATATATATATATATTTTTACACTTTTTTTTGTAACTAACTTTTATAACTGTAACCGGTTCCAGGTTCGGGTCTCTCAAAATGCAATGGCATCTTGGGAGACCCTGTGAAAGTGCGCCTAGTCTGTGCAATGCTGTACCCTACGCTAATACTCAACTAGTGAATGGTAGTGTTCAAAACATTCACCAATGCAAAGACCAGGATTGGCAGGACAGGAGGGACAATAATAGCGGGTGTCACGCCTATATCCACGCTTGCTGCAGACACAACATCTTTTTTGGGGGGGTTCGCTGGGTAGGGGTACTTGGGAGGACATAAAGAAAATGCCCCTCATGCAGGCGACTGCATTTGGTTGGGGATGTGAATGGGGGAAGTACGGGCGCTGCAGAAGTGGTGGGTTCTCAATTAGGATTGGCAAATGCAGCAGGAAGGGCATTATGGGCACGACAGGCCTGTTTGTCTTCTTCTTGGTGGCAGCGGGACACTACTTGTGCTTGCCACCTCACCAGCTTGAACTGCACTTATGGGACTCGCCACATCACCAAGTGTTACTGCAGTGCTGGTTTGACTATGACCGGGGTGTACTAGGCCGCTGGAGCTTGCCAGTTCACCAAAACGCTACCAAAAAAACTGTTAGCAATCGCAGGGATCAGGCCTGACTCTGCGAACGCTGCAGTTATGCATCTAGTGTTTTGTAAGTGACAGTGATCGATCGATACTGCACTTGGGTGGGCTGGGCTGGGCCGGGCGGAGGGGCAAAACGCAGGTGCTAGCAGGTATCTGGGCTGATCCCGCTAACATTGCATTTTTGGGAACCCTAAACTGCTGGGGACGCTAGTATAGATCTGATCGGATCAGATATTGATCCGTTCAGATACTATACCACTAAGGGAGGCGTATGCTGTGTGCGTGGGTGTTAGCGGTACTGGCGCTAATCTGACGCTGCCTGGGGCGACGCATATCACCGCCGGGCGATCAGGGGGCTAAACCTTTATTCGGTAATAAACGGCGGTTGCCCTGACACTATAAAAAATAAACGAACTAACCGGCGTCACCCGTAACAGTTATACGGTGATCAGTGGTGAAAGGGTTAACTAGGGGGCAATCAAGGGGTTAAAACATTTATTAGGTAGTATATGGGGGTCCCTGTCGCTATAAAACGCTGACGGCGAACCTAAATATTGACCTCCCTAACTAGCGTCACCAGTGACACTAATACAGCGATTGAGACAGAGAAAAATGATCGCTTAGCAACACTGGCGACGGGGGGTGATCAAGGGGTTAAAACTTTATTAGGGGGGGTTAGGGGGGTACCCTAGACCTAAAGGGGGCTAATACTAACTGCCCTAACACACTAACTGTCACAAACTGACACCATGCAGTAATCAGAAAAACAAAAACTGCTTGGTGTCAGTGTGACGGGGGGGCGAGGGGTGATTAGGGGGAGATCAGGGGGGGATCGGGGGGTAAAGGGGGGTGTTTTGTGTGCCTGGCATGTTCTACTGTGTGTGTGTTTTCACTCACATTGCAGTCTTCTCTCCTCGGCGCCGGAACGGAAAATACCGAGCCGAGGAGAGATTACATCATTTCCTTTGCTGCTGTTTAGCATACAGCAGCAGAGGAATGATTTCATTGGCAGCGGCGATCGCGAGTGGGGGGCCACGAATGGATGGCCTCCACCTCACCTCTGATCGCCGCTGGACAAAAGCGGGCCGCCTCGGGCACCGGGGGGTTAATGAATGGGTAGGGGTACGATGTACCCCATACTCATTCACATAGGGTGGGGGGCCGGGATCTGGGGCCCCCTTATAAAAGGGGGCTCCCGGATTCCGATAAACCCCCCACCCACAGACCCCGACAACCAACGGCCAGGGTTGTCGGGAAGAGGCCCTTGTCCTCATCAACATGGGGACAAGGTGCTTTGGGGTGGAGGGCCGCAGTGCGCCCCCCTGCCCAAAGCACCCACCCCCCCATGTTGAGCGCATGCGGCCTGGTACGGTTCAGGAGGGGGGTGCTCGCTCGTCACCACCCCCCTTCCTGACCGGCCGGCCACGTGCTCGCAAAAGGGTCTGGTATGGATTTTGGGGGGACCCCCACGCCGTTTTTTTGGCCTAGGGGGTTTCCCTTAAAATCCATATCAGA
This sequence comes from Lithobates septentrionalis, assembly GCA_037952835.1. Taxonomy (NCBI): domain Eukaryota; kingdom Metazoa; phylum Chordata; class Amphibia; order Anura; family Ranidae; genus Lithobates; species Lithobates septentrionalis. The sequence continues at coordinate 1,464,069 of JBBDGP010001195.1, forward strand.
CTGAAGGGCCTGGTATGCTCTTGGAGGGGGAACCCATGCCGGTTTTATATTTAAAATTTGGCATGGAGTTCCCCCTCAAGATCATCAGAGCACAAGTCGCCTGCCAAAGTCGGATCATGCAAGACGGCGATCCGACTTTGATCCGACTTTAATGATAGTCAATGGGCTGAAGTCGGACCAAAGTAGTACAGGGAGCATTTTCAAAGTCGGACCGACTTGTGTCCCATAGGGAAACATTGATTTTCTCACGTCATGCGACATAAGCTCCCAATGTCGGAGCGTTTGTCGCACCAGTGTAAACCCGGCCTTAGACTTAGAGTTTGGGTATAATTTGAGTAAACCAATTAGGCAGACCAAATATTAAATAGCTGTTGATACAGTTCAGGAATTTAAGGGTAATGCATATTGGTTTTGTACATATTTTCTTTATTTGTTATTGTCAGGACTAAAAAATTTAGATTTTAAAATGTTTTATTCTTTCTTGAACAAGTAAATATGAAATAGTTCTTCATAATAATTTGAAATAATTTTTCATAGTTTGCATACTTCTTTTGAGCTAGTACATTTACATTAGACCCCTTTTTAAAAACAGAATCTGTCGTTTACAGATCTCAGTAGGTCAAGCTAAAATTTACATAAAAATATGCATAACTTCTCTCAGTATTTCATCCCTTATTGAATAGATCAGGCAAAAGTCCCTAAGGCTCCCTTAAGTCAGGCAGCCCCTTCTGTGCTGTTTCTATAGCTAAAGTGCCCTTTATCCTATATACAGTGGGTATTGAAAAAACATCACCCCCTTTAGAGCTGCATGATTCTGGAAAAAATTAGAATCACAATTTTTTTGCTTAGAATAAAGATCATGATTCTCTCACGATTCTCGGCGTAACATCATCTTTCACATTATACAAAATAATTGGGCTAATTACTGTTTATTTATTTTGTTCATTAAAGCGGTTGTATACCCGCAATTTTTTTTTTTTTTTTAACCCTGTAAAGCAAAAGGCATAATGAGCTAGTATGCACCGCATATTAGCTCATTATGAAATACTTACCTTAGAACGAGGCGTCAGTATCTTACCTGGTCCACGCCGAGGGAGCTGTCATGTTGCCTCGGCGTGTCTTCCGGGTATCGCGGTTCCAGCGCTGTGAGTGGCTGGAGCCGCGATGTCATCACTCCCGCGCATGCGCGCGGGAGATTTCTTACTCGGCAAGGTCCGGCAGCTGCCGGGCTTCAGCCGAGAATCCCCTGTGCGCATGCGCCGCTGCAGTCAGCGGCGCATAGCAAGGGGAATATCTCCTAAACCGTAAAGGTCTAGGAGATATTTTTTTTACCTACAGGTAAGCCTTATTATAGGCTTACCTGTAGGTAAAAGTTACAAAAAAGACTATACAACCGCTTTAAAGTGTATTTTTTTTCAAAACAATTGCATTTGAAAGACCGCTTGCAAATACAGTGTGAAATAAAATATTGCAACGGCCGCCATTTTATTCTCTAGGGTCTCTGCTAAAAGAAATATATATAGCAGAAAATACTGATTTTACCTTGTAAGCAATAAGTGTCAGAAAAAGGCTTAGTCTTTAAAGGTCCCCCCCCCCCAAAAAAAAATAATTCGTCATCAGTTTAGGCCAATATGCATATTTTTGGTAAAAAAAATCGCAATAAGCATATATTGATTGGTTTGCGCAAAAGTTATAGCATCTACAAAATAGGGAATATATTAATGGCATTTTTATTATAATTTTTTTTTTTTACTAGTAATGGTGGTGATTAGTGATTTTTAGTGGGACTGCGACATTGCGGCGGACAGATCGGACACTTTTGACACCTTTTTGGGACCTGTGACATTTATACAGCGATCAGAGCTAAAAATAGCCACTGATCACTGTATAAATGGCACTGGCACGGAAGGTGTTAACACTAGGGGGCGATCAAGGGGTTAAGTGTTCCCTAGGGAGGTGTTTCTAACTGTGGGGGGAGTGTACTGACAGGGAGTATAGAGAGATCGCTGTTCCTGATCACTAGGAACAGACAATCTCTCTCTACTCCCCTGTCAGAACGGCGCTCTGTTTGTTTACATTGACAAATCCCCATTCTGGCTCTCTGTGGAGCGATTGCGGGTGGCCGGTGGACATTGCGGCTGCCAGACACGTGCATCGGCTCCGGCGCACCTGCTATTGCTCTTAAACCTGCCGACGTACAGCTACGGCAATTTGTGCAGCCGTGCCAACCTGCCGCAGTATAATGACGGCGGCTGGTCGGCAAGCGGTTAAAGCATGTTATACCGCAAAGTGCCTGTAACACCTGAAATACCTGGCTGATCCTGCCTGGCTCTGCCCTCCCCTTTGTAGACTGACCACGGTGTATCATGGCTGCTGAGCCCTGACACTGTGGTCAGCTTATGTGCCTCTGTCATCCACTCTCTCCTCTATCCTCCTCTCTGCTCCCCTCCGTCCTCTTCCCCCCTTCCCGCCTGTCAGCTCCGTGTCCGTGCCTGCCCCCTCCGCTCCTGCTGTTCAAATTACTGTTATTTTTTTACACCATCCTCTCTGTTTATTCATGTGATCTGCCCTGTGTCTGTGCCTTAAAAAAATAATGCAGCTATATACCTAATTTTAGAGCGCCGATCAGTGCTCACTTGACCCCCCCGCCTCTCTCCTCCTCCCCTCCTGACTGATGTCAGCGGGGGATCCTCGGGCCTGTCCGCTGCAGCTGTCAGGCCGAGAGAGGCAGCGGGTCATGTGAGTGCAAATCAGCACACTGAAATGTGGTGTATAGCTGCATTATTTTTATAAGGCACAGACACAGGGCAGATTACATGAATAAACAGAGGATGGTGTAATTTTTACTTGGTGGGTTAACAACCACTTTAACCTCCCTGGCGGTATGATTATTTCATATTTTTGATGCTGAAAGCGGTACCATTATTTTGCATGGAAATTTGGCATTTTATGTTGTAGGCCTGTAATTCTTAGGAATAACTCACTTAAATCTGCCCAAACCAGAGTCTAGTAGACATCTCGGGTATGAGAAAATTTGAAACACGAAATCATAAATAATAATATAATAAATAATTATAAATAATTATACCAAATAATAATATAGTAATAATAAAAATGATTCAATAATGTAATCAAATCAAAAACACTGAAACTTGCTCCGTTGCAGAATTGTCACTGTCATTACTTTTCAGTGTTTGATGACGGATCTCCTCACAAATTACTATCGCTCAATTCTGCAAGTGATTCTAATTGATTATCGCTGTTTTCTAGCTGGTCTAAAACCACTTTTTATGTAAAGGGACGGTTTTGGTTGCTATGGACAATCTCCAGTTTCCAGGCAGAAAGAACAATTTTTATAATATAAAACTGCATGCAGGGCACTGTAGAAACCACTAGGAACAAAAGGGAGGTGAAATAATTTCATACAGTAATGTAATCTGTAAGATTACAGTATACTGTATGTATTGTGTGTGTTTAACTTTTTGAATTTGTCGCATTCTCCGTCCCCGTGTATCGCAACGCTCGCAGGAAACGGAGCCCGGCTCCGTGATGAATCGAGCGGAGGACGAGTCGCTCACACTGCGGGGAGACATCGCAGGATCCAGGGGAAAAGGTAAGTAAGCTCTTCCTGGATCCTGCGATGCGATCCCGAGTCTGGCTCGGGGTTACCGCTTTTGGTTCTGAAATTCCACCCCGAGCCAGACTCGGGCATACCGCCAGGGAGGTTAAAGAGGAACTGCAGTCTGCTCACATAATTTGTAATAAAAACATCTTTGCCATTCTGAAGCTTTCCTCCAACCACTTTGCATATTATTTTATATATACTGTAATTCTGTACTTGTCAAATATGCTGCAGAAATATCCCTCCACTAAGTCTGGCTGAAGCCATTTTAACTGTGGGCAGCTGAAGCTGCTGCCTGTTCGCTTCCTGGATTTAAACAGAGGCACACCTCTAGCTCTGCAGCCCTGCAGCTTTCATTGCCCTCTTATGACTCATCCCCCCTCCCTTCCTGGCAAACTCTCACAAGAGTGAGAGAGAGAGATCTGTGCATGTTGTCTTAAGCCTAGGCTAATGACCAGACAAGAAATAGGAAGTAGGCTGTATAAGGCATTTACTGGCAGAAAAGAAATGTTTTACTATCCAAAGTAAAAACAACAAGGGCAGAAGATTTAACAGATTTAATAGAAAGTTGAAAAAATGACTGAAGATCTGCTTTAAGTGGTTAAACTGCCCTCATTTACAGACCAAAGTTCATCCCTTTGATCTAAAAGAACCAAATGTTACAATGTTTCCTTTTATCTCAGTGCTAAACAATGTTGATAAACATTGGACGTTGTTTTTGTTTTTTATGACAGCTGTGATTGAGCAGAGAATGTCTCTGCACTTGTTACATGAATGAATCGTGGAAATGCCAGATTAAGATCGTGAGAGGGGTTGAATGGAGAGCGTGATTCTTTAGAGCCCTTTCACACTGAGGCGGTTTGCAGGCGCTATTGCGCTAATAATAGCGCCTGCAAACCGACCCGAAAGTGCCGCTGCTGTGTATCCAGTGTGAAAGCCCCGAGGGCTTTCACACTGGAGCGATGCGCTGGCAGGACGGTAAAAAAAGTCCTGCTAGCAGCATCTTCGGAGCGGTAAAGGAGCGGAGTGTATACCGCTCCTTTACCGCTCCTGCCCATTGAAATCAATGGGCCGGCGCGGCTATACCGCCGGCAAAGCGCCTCTGCAGAGGCGCTTTGCGGTGGTATTTAACCCTTTCTCGGCCGCTAGCGGGGGGTAAAACCGCCCCGCTAGCGGCCGAATACCTAATAATAGCGTTGTTTTACCGCCGACGCCGCCCCCGCCCCAGTGTGAAAGGGCTCTTAATGATTAATCGTGCATCTCTAACCCCGCTTTAAAACTTGCTTTGCAGTCTGAAATGAAGACAGACACAGTTTTTTTATCCAGCTGTATTCACTAGTGCAACTTATAACATTCAAGTGAAATATATAACACCAACATGTCAAAAAAAAAAAAAAATCAAAAACAGAATTACTGAGTTGGAAAAAGGATCACCCCCCCCCCCCCCATGTCAGTATTTTGTTGGACCACCTTTTGCTTTAATTACAGCCTTTATTCTGTTGGGATATGTCTCTACTATCTTTGCACAGCTAGACTTTGCAATATTTGCCCACACTTCTTTGCAGAACTGATCAAGTTCAGTTAAGTTAAATGGTGACCATTTGTGGAATGTAGTCTTCAACTCATTCCACAGATTTTCAATGGGGTTTAAGTCTGGGCTCTGACTAAGCCATGTAAGGACATTCACCCTTTTCCCCTTCAACCACTTTGGTAATTTTTGCTGTGTGCTTTGGGTCATTGTCATGTTGGAAGGTAAACCTTCATCCTGTTAACAACTTTCTGGCAAAGGGCAGCAGTTTTTCCTCAAGAATTTGACTGTATTTTTCCCCATTCATTTTTCTTCTATCCTGACAAGTGCTCCAGTCCCTGCTGCAGAGAAAAACCCTCATAACAGGATATTACCACCTCCATTTTTTAACTGTAGGCATGGTGTTTTTTGGATGGTGAGCTGTATTGGATTTCCGCCAAACATATTGTTTGGTGTTGAGGTCAAATAGTTCAATTTCATGCTCATCTGATCACCTTAAACGCACCTTGAAGATTCTGAGGCCACATGGCAAAAGGTGTTATGGTCAGATGAGACTAAAATTGAATTATTTGGCCTCAACACCAACGCTGTGTTTGGAGGAGGAGGAGGAATGCTGCCTATGGCCCAAAGAACACCATCCCCACAGTCAAACATGAACGTGGAAACATTATGCTTTGAGGTGTTTTTCTGCTAAGAGGACAGGACAACTTAACCACATCAAAGGCACTATGGATGGGGCCATGTACCATCAAATCTTGGATAAGAACCTTCTTCCCTCAGCCTGAGCATTGAAAATGGGTCGCAGATGGGTATTCCAGCATGACACTGACCCAAAACACACGGCCAAGGCAACAAAGGAGTGGCTCAAGAAGAAGCTCATTAAGGTCCTGGATTGGTCTAGCCAGTCTCCAGACCTTAAGCCCATAGAAAATATGTGGAGGGAGCTGAAGGTTCGAGTTACCAAACATCAGACTCGGAACCTTAATGGCTTGGAGAGGATCTGCAAAGAGGAGTGGGACAAAATCCCTCCTGAGATGTGTGCAAACATCTGACCTCTGTGATTGCCAAGTAAGGTTTTGCCACCAAGTACTAAGTCATGTTTTGCAAAGGGGTCAAATACTTATTTCACTCATTAAAATGCAAATCAATTTATAACTTTTTTAAATGCGTTTTTCTGGATATTTTTGTTGTTATTCTGTCTCTCACTGTTAAAATAAACCTACCATTAAAATTATACACCGATCATTTCATTGTCAGTGCGCAAACGTACAAAATCAACAGGAGATCAAATACTTTTTTCCCTCACTGTATAGCCGCTAGCAATAATCACTGTGTGTTCTTCCCCTCCTGGGGGAACATAATAGCTCAGCGGGAGGCATTCCCCACAGTCTTACACAGTCAGTCTTGATGTGGGAATTGATAGATTGCTCCATCTATGGCCGGCTTAAATGTTTTAAGGTGTGGTGACCAACCACTGTTTCATTATTTCTCTGCTTGCCAGGAGTAGGCAGGTGTGTACCCAAGTCACTGTAGCTTTACGAATATTTTGCAGGGGAGATCAATAGCCAAACAGGCATAACCAAGGATTTTTAGAGACCCCATTTTCTTTAAATCATTGATAAATTGAATAGCTTCTGTGTTCACCTATAGCAGCCCCCTTTCCCATAAGGCAAGCAGGCCTACTGGTACTCAGTTGCCCCCAGGTCTTATACACAATGCTATAGTGCCTGGCCACCACATTGGGGAAGGTGCAAACTGAGCAAAGCAAACAGGTACTTGCGGTTGGCAGACAGGCAGAAGAGTTCAATAGAGACTGCAGGCTTGGCTGGCTTAAATAAGGTTTGGTCTCAACCCAGAGACTGGTTGTATCAATCACCATGTAGGTGGACAGACAAACAGGAAGAATGCATCATAGCGAAAACCAGTATGCTGGAACCAGCAGCTATGATGGAGCAGGAGAGCTTCAAACTCCTGACACCAGAATTCTGAGACATGTAGGCATTCCTATAAGCAATGTGTAAAGTTGGCCTGCACAAGGTTGTACAGTATTTTGGGCATTCCTTTAGGCAAGGACTTGGCCCTTTCATTTTTGTGAAAAAAATCGAAGGCATAATAGGCTCTGTGCATAATAAGGAATTTGGTTTTCCTCCATTGATTTGATTTACTAGAACTTGAGAGTGCAAAATCTGTTGCAGCTGTACATGATAGCAAATCAGCTTCTAACTTCAGCTTATTCAATAAGCTTTGACAAAAAACCTGGAAGCTGATTGGTTTCTATGCACTGCTACGCCAGATGTTGCACTCTCCAGTTTTAGTAAATTTGAGGCACATTTGCCTGTCTGTAGGTAACCCTATAAAATTCTGTCACATATGTCTCCCACTTGAAAATCAGCATTTCATTCAATCAAATTGGTCTTTTCTAACCATGGTATGAATTTGCAAAGTACTGAAGGCACAACACTGATGACTTCTCTTTTTTATGAAAGCTTATTTTAGCCAAAGCCAGCATACTGCATGTCTCCATGTGAAAACTGCCATATCTGTGACCAATTTCTCAGGCAGAAACACACAGTATGTGTTAGCTGAATAAAGCTTTTACAAGGAAGTGATTTCTTTCAGGTATGGCTTCGGGTATGAGGAGTGTCTCTTTTGGCTGGTCCCTGACATAGTGTAACAAATAGTTTTGCGCTGCCCAAAAAGGAGAGCGGCTAACACAGCAAATAGGATATGTGCAATAATAAAGGAACAAAGAAGTGTAGCGCTAGTGTGAAAAATGAAACATCCACAATCATATATGTACTAATGACTGGTGCATCATCAAACTTTAAAGTAAAAAAAAAATCAAGATTGAGTGATGTGAGTCCCAAATATATGGTCCCTGACATATCCAAGAGTGAGGAGGGAGATTGGAGCCTTGAGTGTTGCTGCTTCCCTTCAGTGCTCTAACTGTGGTATAAATTTATCTTTGAAATATTGGCATAGTACTGTAATGGAATATGTTTGTTTTTGTTGTGTGGAATCCAATATATGTTTTAAAGTAAATACTTAGATGTTCGTGTTTTGCTCTTCCAATAATGTATGGACTGAAAATAAATAGAAAATGACTATTGGGTAGGTTGTGGTTTCTGTACAGCATTGGAAAGGGGAAGGGCGTGAGGGTGGTTAAATTGAACAAATAGGTATTCTTCTTTCCTTCCAAAGGGGATAGGCTTGAGGGTCCTATCCTTGGGGATTGTGGGTTTCCTTGTATACAAAGATATCTTGAGATTTAGGGGGTGATAGTCAAATTACAGTCTGGACTCCCTCCGTGCCACTACTGCATCTCTAAATAGTACATATGTTTTGAAGTGTGGAAGGAGCTTTATTGTCCTCATATGGAGAAGGGCAGCTAGGGACCAAGGTGCCGCCATGCCCATTTCTATGGCAGTATTGTTTAACCAGCAAAAAGAGTGGCAAGACACACAATTAAACTCTCTTATTAGGGAGCTATCTCTGTTTTCGGTACCATTCATTTTTTTAACCACTTGCCGACCGCTGCACACACATATACCTCGGCAGAATGGCACAGGCAGGCAAATGGGCGTACCTGTACGTCCCTTTGAATTTGCCGCCTATCGGGCGCGCACCGCAGCCGAAGCATGCCTGCAAGTCCTGCAAACTTTATGTTCGCCGGTGGTCCACGATTGCGGCGAGGAGAGGCAGAACGGGGAGATGCCTATGTAAACAAGGCATTTCCCTGTTCTGCCTAGCAACATGACAGAGATCTACTGCTCCCTGTCCTCGGGACCAGTGATCTCTGTCATGTTGTAGTGAGCCCATCCCCCCCACAGTAAGAATCGCTCCCTAGGACACACTAAACACCTTAATCGAACAATAGTCCCAAAATAGTGTCAAAAGTGTCCGATGTGTCCACCATAATGCGACAGTCCCGATAAAAAACGCAGATCGCTGCCATTACTAGTAAAGAAAAAAATAATAATAAAAATGCCATAAATTTATCCCCTATTTTGTAGACGCTATAACTTTTAACCAATCAATGTACACTTATTGCGATTTTTTTTTTTACCAAAAATATGTAGAAGAATACATATTGGTCTAAACTGTAGAAGAAATTTGTTTTTTATATATTTTTTGGGGATATTTATTATAGCAAAAAGTAAAAAATATTGCTTTCTTTTCAAAATTGTTGTTCCTTTTTTGTTTATAGCGCAAAAAAAAAAAAACGCAGAGGTGATCAAATACCACTAAAAGAAAGCTCTATTTGTGGGAAAAAAAGAATGCCAATTTTGTATGGGCACAACGTTGCACAACCGCGCAAATGTCAGCTAAAGCGACGCAGTACAGAATCGCAAAAAATGATCTGGTCAGGAAGGGGGTAAATCCTTCCGGGACTGAAGTGGTTAAAGGGTTTGTTTACCTGCCTATGCAGGTAAGGAGTGTCTGCAGGTAAAAACAAACTATGCAGTCACTGTCAGTCAGTGCAGCTCTGCCTAAAGTTGAATAATGCCCTTGCTATAGCTGTAGGCCATTTATGTACCTCATGAAGCCTGACTGGAATACTCCCTGGACATTGCTAGGATGTTGCTAAGTTTGGCCTAGTTATTAGTTACTGCTCACCTCGGCCTTCACACACAGATAGTTTCTTGATAGTATTGGCTAGTAATAGTTTATAATTTAGGTGGTATTAAGTGGAGGAATGCTTTCCTATTCTGGTGACTAGGTAGAAAGTGAGTGGCCTCACAAAACAATATGATGTATGTAAAAGTCTACAAAATGTACCATCATCCAAGTTATTTGAGAAAGAATGTTTGGGAGTGTGGGCCCCACCCCAGACTCACCAGAGGAAAAGGGCAAGTGGACTATCGCGGTACATGTAAAAAAGGTGTACATAAGTACTACAAGACATTAATAAAAATATACAAAATTTATTGGTACAAAATAACAAAAACAACAATCTCCACTAAAAGAAACGCAGATGACATGGTATTTCAACTAGTTTGAGGTTTTACCGCTTCATCAGGAAACACATCTTCGAAATGAAAAAGATACAATAATATAGAAATAACAAATCGAAAGATATTTACAAAATCTGAAAAAATGGGGAAAGGATGAAAAAATTATGATGATTATATGAAACAGCTTAACCATGCCTTGGTTGGTGCACAGCGTAAAGCGACCCGGAAGAGTCTCCCACGGCGATTGGGAAGGAGGTATAGGCAGTACCAGCTAGCTAGCGTCTGGGTAAAAACGGTGTGGAGGATTGATAATGTCAGGCGAATGCCCAAGGTCATAAAGGAATAGGGGTGTGGGGGTGATGGACACGAGTCACAGCGAGGAAATAAATAGTGTGAACCAAAAAAATGACAAAAAAGGAACCAAGAAGGAAAATACCTAAAAAGTGGTTAGAAAGAGAGAGGAGAAGGTAGTAAGAACGGACAAAGGGAGGGTGTGGGAAAAAGAAGGGGGGAAAAAAGGGGGAAGGGGGCGATGGGGGGGGGGAGGTGAAGGAAGGAGAAGGGAGAAAATGAAAGGAAGAGGGGGAAAGGGTGCTAGAAAAAACACGAGAAAGAAGGGGGAAGAAAGAAAAAAAAGAAAAGGGAGAAGAGGAAGCAGGGAAAGAAGGGGGTGAAGTGGATGCTACTGCCAGCACAGTGACAAGATAAGAACCAATAAAAGTATAATGGAATCAGAATATATAACAAGTGTGTGAAAATGAACCGTGGGAATTGTGAAAAGAACCAAACGCATGCAGTACAAGTGAAATAGGTGTAACAGGGCATGCCTGGAAGTTAGGACAAACAGGTGCAGTAATGACGAGGGTAATATTTACCTGGATAGTAAGAGCGTTACTATGGGAGACCCAGAGATAAATACCCACTCAGATCAATACAATTATGTATAGATCAGGGGATGGAGTAAGCCAGGGACAGATTCCATAAAGCATGCATCATATAACAGAGTCCAATATCTATAAAAAACAATATTAAAATATAGCATTGCAATTAGTGCAATAGTGCTATCTAATAGACCGCCATCCTCCTCAGAGAGGTGCGGCCTGATAAGCAGGCATTCCAAAAGGTAGGGGCAAAGAGACTTACTGAAAAAAGTGTTGTCTGGGACTCCTCCTGGTCTCATGCTGGCCTGTGTATATAGCAGGACAATCCTGCTATATATGCCTTCTTCAACCCACGCCGCCATACGGCGCCGAGGGTCAAGGGTCCCGCAGAGCGCGAGAATCGTGCTTGCGCCTGCGCACTGGCCTCACAGCCAATGGACGAAGAGCAACGCGCGCGGCGTGTGCACGCAACTCAAAGCCACTTGACAGAACCCAGGCAAGCTGCGAGCGCGCACTTGCACATGAGTTCAAGGGTCACAATGAAGGACCCCAGCTGAGGCAAGTGCAAGCAGTCAGATATACAGCCAAGGGGCCATCTCACTGCCAGGGAACCTACCAATCGCAGCATTGAGACAGTCCAGGGCGCCATCGCTATTGCACCTCACCATAGCAACTGGGATAAGAAGTCCAATATAGTAAAACAGATTACATGCAGTGCAGAAGCGAAATAAACATGAACAGAACTATAAGGTAGAAATTACACATTTGAATATACATTGTATAATGGTAACACAGAAACTTGCTTAAGCAAAGAAGGATTGAAAATCTTCAATATTAAAGGTCCAAATAAATATATATAGAATTATATACATATATACAAAGCAAACAAAGATGGAACTGTATACAAGGGTGACTAGACACGATCAAATCAATGCGAATAACTGGCAAGGAATTAACCTCAAATGACAACAGGGGGCATCAGACAACCTGTTTGTGGTCTGGACTGGCTCACCATCTCTATTAAAACAATTTGTTGAAGCCATCAACATTAACACCATGAACCTACGTTTCACGGTGGCGTTTGACAATACGCAGATCCCATTTCTCGATCTGTTGATTGTCAAGGAGTCTGATGGAACATTGGGGACTAATCTCTATCGTAAACCCACAGCCGGCAACACTCTGTTGCCCGCCACTAGTGCCCATCCCAAACCTCTCGTGCACAGTATCCCCTACGCGCAGTACTTGCGAATGCGTCGTAACTGCGCATACGAGGAGGACTTTTACATACAATCAGCTGCCTTACGTGAACGACTTCTTCTAAGGGGATATTCTAAAACCAACCTCAGAAGAGCCTTTAACAAAGCAGCAGGCCGTACCAGAACCCCTTTGCTTTATCCCTCTCAACGTAACACCAATACCAACACAGTTAAAATAATTACCCAGTACTCAGCACATCATGAACAATTTTGAAAAATTATTTAAAAGCATTGGCACCTTCTGACTCACCATCATATTCTCAAACACCATGTACGTGACACACCGGAACTGGTATTCCATAGGGCCAAATCTCTTAGAGACGTTTAACTAGCAGCCATTATAAATCTGACATCAGTAACCTCCATCAAACTTTTGGCACATTTCCATGTGGCCATTGTACAATTTGCCCTCGGATACTATCATGCACTTCCTTCGAGCTTCTCAATGGAGAGATTTTTACCCCCCCGTATGTTGGCCCAGTGTGACACTATTGGTATCATCTACCTCATGCTTTGCACCTGTAAAGCGTTTTATGTCAGTAAGACAATCAGGGAGTTCAGACAGAGAGTCGGTGACCATGTGTATTATTCAACTAATGGTAAACTTACCACTGTTGGACGCCACATTGGCCTGTTTCATAAATATGACCCCAAAGCTGTTGGGTTCCTTGCACTGGAAGTGGTACCCCCTGATGCCAGGGGGGGAGACCGTGATAAGACGATATTACAAAGAGAAGCCCTTTGGATCGAAAGGCTAAACGCCACTGTTCCCCCTGGCTTGAACTAAATTAATTCCTTCAAGTCCTTCCTTTGAAGCACCTGGTGACCGATTTTTCTTGTCTGATGCCCCCTGTTGTCATTTGAAGTTAATTAATTCCTTGCCAGTTATTCATATTGATTTGATTGTGTCTAGTCACCCTTGTAAACAGTTCCATCTTTGTTTGCTTTGTATATATGTATATATTTCTATATATATTTATTTGGACCTTTAACCTCCCTGGCGGTATGATTATTTCAGATTTTAGGTGCTGAAAGCGGTACCATTATTTTGCACAGAAATTTGGCGTTTTATATTGTAGGCCTGTAATTCTTAGGAATAGTTCACTTAAATCTGTCCAAACAAGAGTCTAGTAGACATCCCGGGTATGATAAAGTTTGAAAAACGAAATAAAAAATTATAATATAATAAATAACTATAAATAATTATAACAAATAATAATATAATAATAATAAAAATTATATAATAATGTAATCAAATCAAAAACACTGAAATTTGCTCAGTTGCAGAATTGTAGCTTTTGTTTCTTTTAGTGTTTGATGACGGATCTCCTCACAAATCACTATCGCTCAATTCTGCAAGTGATTATAATTTATTATCGCTTTTTTCTAGCTGGTCTAAAACCACTTTTGATGTAAAGACACAGTTTTGGTTGCTATGGACAATCTCCAGTTTCCTGGCAGAAAGAACAGTTTTATATATATAAAACTGCATGCAGGACACTGGGCAGACCACTAGGGACAAAGGGGATGTGTAATTATTTGATACAGTACTGTAATCTGTAAGATTACAGTATGCTGTATCTGTACTGTGTGTTTACTGTGTGTTTCACTTTTGAATTTACCGCCGAACTCGGTCCCCGTGCGTTGCAACGCTCGCAGGGAACGGAGCTCGGCACTGTGAATCGAGCGAGACACAGTGGCTCGCCGATCACAGCAGGGAGGCATCGCAGGATCCAGGGGACAAGGTAAGTAAACTCTTCCTGGATCCTGCGATGCAAGCCCGAGTCTGGCTCGGGGATACCGCTTTTGGTATGAAAAATACACTCCGAGCCAGACTCGGGAATACCGCCAGGGGGGTTAATATTGAGGATTTTCAATCCTTCTTTGCTTACGCAAGTTTCTGTGTTACCATTATACAATGTATATTCAAATGTGTAATTTCTACCTTATAGTTCTGTTTATGTTTATTTCGCTTCTGCAATGCATGTAATCTGTTTTACTATATTGGACTTCTTATCCCAGTTGCTATGGTGAGGTGCAATAGCGGTGGCCCCCCGGACTGTCGCGATTGGTAGGTTCCCTGGCAGTGAGATGGCCCCTTGGCTGTATATCTGACTGCTTGCACTTGCCTCAGCTGGGGTCCTTCATTGTGACCCTTGAACTCATGTGCAAGTGCGCACGCGATCCGCTCGCAGCTTGCCTGGGTTCTGTCCAGTGGCTTTGAGTTGCGTGCATATGCCATGCGCGTTGCTCTTCGTCCATTGGCTGTGAGGCCAGTGCGCAGGCGCGAGAAGACCCTTGACCCCGTGACGCCATCGGACGCTTACCTCGGCGCCGTATGGCGGCGTGGGTTGAAGGAGGCATATATAGCGGGCTTGTCCTGCTATACACACAGGCCAGCATGAGACCCGGAGGAGTCCCGGACAACACTTTCTTCAGTAAGTCTCTTTGCCCCTACCTTTTGGAATGCCTGCTTATCAGGCCGCACCTCTCTGAGGAGCATGGCGGTCTATTAGGTAGCACTATTACACTAATTGCAAGCTATATTTTAATATTGTTTTTTATAGATATTGGACTCTGTTATATGATGCATGCTTTATGGAATCTGTCCCTGGCTTACTCCATCCCCTGATCTATACATAATTGTATTGATCTGAGTGGGTATTTATCTCCTGGTCTCCCATAGTAATGCTCTTACTATCTAGGTAAATATTACCCTCGTCATTACTGCACCTGTTTGTTCTAACTTCCAGGCATGCCCTGTTACACCTATTTCACTTGTACTGCATGCGTTTGGTTCTTTTCACAATTCCCACGGTTCATTTTCACACATTTGTTATATATTCTGATTCCACTATACTTTTATTGGTTCTTATCTTGTCATTGTGCTGGCAGTAGCATCCACTTCACCCTCTTCTTTCCCTGCTTCCTCTTCTCCCTTTTCTTTCTTTTTCTCTTTCTTTCCCTCTTCCTTTCATTTTCTCCCTTCTCCTTCCTTCCCCTCCCCCCCCCCCCTTGTCCCCCTTCCCCCTTATTTCCCCCTTCTTTTTCCCACCCCCTCCCTTTGTCCGTTCTTACTACCTTCTCCTCTCTCTTTCCAACCACTTTTTAGGTATCTTCCTTCTTGGTTCCTTTTTTGCCATTTTTATGTTCACACTATTTATTTCCTCACTGTGGCTCGTGTCCATCACCCCCACACCCCTATTCATTTATGACCTTGGGCATTCGCCTGACATTATCAATCCTCCACACCGTTTTTACCCAGACGCTAGCTAGCTGGTACTGCCTATACCTCCTTCCCAATCGCCGTGGGAGACTCTTCCGGGTCGCTTTACGCTGTGCACCAACCAAGGCATGGGTAAGCTGCTTCATATAATCATCATCATTTTTTCATCCTTTCCCCATTTTTTCAGATTTTGTAAATCTCTTTTGTTTTGTTATTTCTATATTATTGTATCTTTTTCATTTCGCAGATGTATTTACTGATGAAGCAGTAAAACCGCAAAACTAGTTGGAATACCGAAATACCATGTCATCTGCGTTTCTTTTAGTGGAAATTGATGTTTTTGTTATTTTGTACCAATAAATTTTGTATATTTTTATTAATGTCTTGTAGTACTTATGTACACCTTTTTTTACATGTACCGCAATAGTCCACTTGCCCTTTTCCTCTGGTGAGTCTGGGGTGGGGCCCACACTCCCAAACATTCTTTCTGGTGGTGGCTAGGTAGGTAATATGGACTTTGGCAAGTTAGGAATAATGTTGAAAGGGGAGAATGGTAGAGGGATTAAAGTAGAATCTCAAACTTTTCAATGTTGATCTTATGACCTGTGAACAGCTTGATTTCTGTCAGAATATCCCTTATCTATGGAAATCTTCTTAAACCACGGAAGTTAATATTACCAGTCATCTGCAAAGAGAAGGGCGTTTCTCCCCACCTTAATGACATGTAATCTATCTGTAAGAAACAGTATCTTGACAGGGGTCAGTCACCACGTAAAGAGTACCGAGGGCTGGGGGCACCCCTGATGTGTGCCTTTCTGGAGACATACAGTTGGTAAAATAAGTTTTGAACACATCACTGTTTTTCTAGGTAAATATATTTCTAAAGGTGCTATTGACATGAAATTTTCATCATGTCAGTAACAACCCATGCAATCCATACATACAAAGAAACCAAAACAAACATATACGTTCAGAAATTAAGTTATGTGTAATAAAATGGAATGACACAGGGAAAAAGGTATGAACACCCTAACTAAAATGTATTTAATACTTAATGTACAAAATCCTTTGGCAATGACAGCTTCAAGACGCCTCCTGTATGGAGAAACTAGTCGCATACATTACTCATGTGTGATTTTGGCCCATTCTACCACACAGTCTTCAAATCTTGAATGTTCTGTGGGCCTCTTCTATGAACTCTGATCTTTAGTTCTTTCCATAGATTTTCTATTGGATTCAAGTCAGGTGATTGGCTGGGCCATTCTAACAGCTTTTATTTCTTTCTTTGAAACCAATTGAGAGTTTCCTTGGCTTTGTGTTTGGGATCATTGTCTTGCTGAAATGTCCACCCTCGTTTCATCTTCATCACCCTTGTAGATTGCAGCAGATTTTAATCAAGAATGTCTTAGTACATTTTTCCATTCATCCTTCCTTCAACGACATTAAGTTTGGCAGTACCGTATGTTGAAAAACAGCCCCATACCATGATGTTCCCACCTCCAAACTTCACTGTTGGTGTGGTGTCTTTGAGATGATGTGCAGTGACATTTGACCTACAAATATGTATTATGGCATCCAAAGAGTCCCATTTTGGTCTCACCTGACCGGACTATATTCTTTCACAGGCTTGTCTAAATGTTGTACAGCAAACTTTAAATGAGCTGCAACATGCTTTTTCTTCAGCAATGGAGTCTTGCGCAGTGAGCGTGCATACAGGCCATGGCAGTTGAGTGCATTACTTATTGTTTTATTTGAAACAATTGTACCTGCTAATTCCAGGTCTTTCTGAAGCTCTCCACAAGTGGTCCTTGGCTCTGGAACAAATCTTCTGATAATTCTTTTCACTCCTCTATCAGAAATCTTGTGAGGAGCACCTGGTCGTGGCCGGTTTATGGTGAAATTATGTTCTTGCCACTTCTGGATTATGGCCTCAACAGTGCTCACTGGAACATTCAAAAGTTTAGAAATCCTTCTGTAACCAATGCCATCAGTTTGTTTTGCAACAAAAAAATTATGAAGGTCTTGAGAGAGCTCTTTGCTTTCACTCATCATGAGATATTTCTTGTGTGACACCTTGGTAATTAGACACCTTTTTATAGGCCATCAGTTGAGACTGAACCACCTGATATTAATTTGCACTGATAAGGGGCAGCATTGCTTTCTAATTTACTAATAGATTTCAGCTGGTGTCTTGGCCTTCCATGCCTTTTTGTACCTCCTTTTCCTAATGTGTTCAATACTTTTTCCCTTTGTCATTCTATTTTATTACACATAACTTAATTTCTGAACGTATTTGTTTTGGTTTCTCTGTATGTATCGATTGTATGGGTTGTTACTGACACGTGGTGAAAATTTCATGTCAATAGCACCTTTAGAAATATGTTTACCTAGAAAAATGGTGACGTGTTCAATACTTATTTTACTCTCTGTATGTATGGCGGCAGGAAACCCTGGTTGTGGACACTTGCTTTGGGTGATTTGTACATATACGTTGATTTACTAAAGGAAAATAGACTGGACACTTTACAAGGGAATTTTCCCCAGAGCTTTGTGAATGAGGTGAAGCTTTGGTGACTTCCATCATCCACTCATGTGCAAGCAAAAATGCTGTTTTTTTATTTTCCTTGCATGTGTTTTGGTATTCTTTGCAAAGTGAATTTTAACCACATTTACCAGGGTCTAGGGAAACTTCTCTTGCAGTGTGCAACTTCCCTCCCATTGTGTGGGAAATTATAAAAGCCTAATAGGTCCACAACCTTAAATCAAATGAATTTGCTTTGTATTCTAGTTTATATTTCTTTTGTGATTTGCTTCCCAACATCTTGTCCTGAGTGTTTCAGCATGTTTTTCTCCTGCTAATGAGAGGCATTGAAAGTCCCTCCTTCTTAAAGCGGGGTTCCACCCAAATTTTGAACATTATCTCTATGCATTCTCTTCCTTGCCTAGATGCTGACATGCTGTGTAAAAAAATTTAAATTGCCGTAATTCCTTTTTTTTTTCTAATCTTCTTAGCACTTCCTGGTTTTCCTCCCATGGGAGTAGGCGTGTTTCTAGCCTCTCCCAGACCTCCCACAGTCCCCTGGGAGCTAGTCTCAGGCTTCCCAGCATGCATTGTGCAACAGCGTCATCACAACATCTCGGTGAATGCTGGGAGCACAGCATTTACCGCATCCAGGAAATACATGCTTGTGGGCTTCAAATGCCCACAATGAAGATGGAAACCGCCTTCAGTGAATTTTATAAGTTATTCTTTACAACGAAATCGGACACAGGCGGACTTATTACACAGAACATGTGAGTAGATAATCATGAGAAGAAAAGTTTGTGAATGAACTCCAAAAAAAAAAAAAATCGAAAGATAGGTGGACCCCCGCTTTAAGAAACAGGAAGATGCAGATTTGACTAGGAGGAGCTACGTCAATCTATGCAGGACCATGTACTGTCCTTTTGAAAATTGACTGTCCATTTGTACATGAAGGGAGGTGGAGGATATCCTATGATCACTGATCTAGGAATCGTATGTAGAACTGCTGCTGTGTGCAGGGTCCTGCAGCTGCAACTGCACACCACCTGAGACACCTATGCATTTAGGCACAAGGAAGATACTTTTGCAAGTATTCTTTACTATATATCTGATGTATAAATTGTGAGGCTATAACTCAATTTTGCTTATGCTCAGAGAGTTGACCCCTTTTTCATACATTTTATGGAAACTTGCCCACTTGCCCAGGGGAAAAAATATATTAAAGCATATAGCTTGCAGTGTAGTATGATAATGTAAGCTGTTTTTTTTTTGCTTTTGTTCTGATATTTTTAAAGGGATGAAGCATGTGGAGATTTCCAGAACTAATTACACAATTTAAAAGGAACATTTGATAACAGGTTGATTAACTAGAATTTAACCACTGTCAAAACACTTTCACCCCCCCTCCCACTAGTTCCAGGCCCCTACCTTAAAATAGGCCCAGCCCAGTGAATCACTCTCTGCACAGCAATTTTATATAAATCGCGTGGCAGCAGGAGGCATTGATATGTAAATCGTGGGCGTATTCATAGGTATGTCAAACTCCCCTGAGCCCAATTCCGCCATCAGCTCTGCTGAATGCTGCCGAGACTGGGGATGTAAACACGCCCTGCCTGCCACTGTCATTGAGCCTGCCATCAGCCAGTACTGCAAAGATAAGCAGATGGTGGGGGTGACGACATCCAGAGGTAACAGAGAAGGGATTGCAGGGGGGGCTGGGGTGAAAATATGAGCAGAGGCATGTGGAGCGCACTCCTCTCCTGCACATACTACCCGCCACCATACACTCCGCACTTCTCTCCTGCACATATTACCTGCCGTCATACACTCCACACTCCTCTCCTGCACATACTACCCACCATCATACACTCTGCACTCCTCTCCTGCACATACTACCCACCGCCATACACTCCGCACTCCTCTCCTGCACATAATATCTACCGTCATACACCCTGCACTCCTCTCCTGCGCAGGCTACCCGCCACCATACGCTCCACACTCCTCTCCTGCACATACTAACTGCCATCATATACTTTGCATTCCTCTCCTGTACATACTAACCACCGCCATATCCTCCACACTCCACTCCTGCAAATACTGGCCACCATGGCACCTTAATCACTCCTCTTCTATACATACCCACTGTCATACACTCTGTACTTATTTCCTACACATACTATCATACCCTCTGTAGTGAAGTGAATGTCCCTTATGACTTATTGAATGCACAGCAAAAAAGGTATCCCTGGAACTTTTTTGAAATGTTGGCAAGTATGTTCCTCACAGTATGTAACTATATTGTACATTACACACTACTGCACTATATACAGTATATTGTGCGTTGCACACTCCTGTACTATATACATGATATTGTACATTACACACTTCTGCACTATGTACACTATATTGTACATTACACACTCCTGCACTATATACACAATATTGTACATTACACACTCCTGTACTATATGTACACTATATTGTATATTACATACTTCTCACTAAAGTATTTATTATCTCAAAAGTTTCTGGTTGCTAAAGAGTCCCTGGCTATTTTAACCACTTGCCACCCAGGCCAATTCTAACATTTCTTTCCTACATGTAAAAATCATAATTTTACTCGAAAATTACACAGAACCCCCAAACATTATATATGTTTTTTTTAGCAGACACCCTAGAGAATAAGATTGTGCAGCAATTTTTCAAACACATTTTTTTTTTAAAAAGAAGTTTCATGCATTAACCACTTGCCGACCGCCTCACGCCTATATACGTGAGCAGAATGGCACGGGCAGGCAAAATCACGTACCTGGTACGTGATTGCCTTCCCGCGGGCGGGGGGTCCGATCGGACCCCCCCCCCGGTGCCAGCTGCGGTCGGCATTTGGATGGGAGAGTTGAGAGACGAGGGGGAGGACATCCGATCGTGGCTCCCCCTCGCGATCGCTCCCAGCCAATGAGAAACATCCTCTGCCTCTGTATAGTACACAGAGGCAGAGGATGTGATGTCATCTCTCCTCGGCTCGGGAGTTTCCGTTCCGGCTCGAGGAGAGACGACATGTAAGTAAGTGCACAACACACACACAACACAGTAGAACATGCCAGGCACACTAAACACCCCGATCCCCCCCCCGATCGCCCCCCGATCCCCCCCCAATCACCCCCCCCCCCCCTGTCACAAACTGACACCAAGCAGGTTTTTTTTTTTCTTTTTTTTCTGATTGCTGCATAGTGTCAGTTTGTGACAGTTAGCAGTGGTAGGACAATTAGGGTTACCCCCCTGTAGGTCTAGGGTACCCCCCTAACCCCTCCTAATAAAGTTTTAACCCCTTGATCACCCCCTGTCACCAGTGTCACTAAGCGATCATTTTTCTGATCGCTGTATTAGTGTCGCTGGTGACGCTAGTTAGTGAGGTAAATATTTAGGTTCGCCGTCAGCGTTTTATAGCGACAGGGACCCCCATATACTACCTAATAAATGTTTTAACCCCTTGATTGCCCCCTAGTTAACCCTTTCACCACTGATCACCGTATAACTGTTACGGGTGACGCTGGTTAGTTCGTTTATTTTTTATAGTGTCAGGGCACCCGCCGTTTATTACCGAATAAAGGTTTAGCCCCCTAATCGCCCGGCGGTGATATGCGTCGCCCCAGGCAGCGTCAGATTAGCGCCAGTACCGCTAACACCCACGCACGCAGCATACGCCTCCCTTAGTGGTATAGTATCTGAACGGATCAATATCTGATCCGATCAGATCTATACTAGCGTCCCCAGCAGTTTAGGGTTCCCAAAAACGCAGTGTTAGCGGGATCAGCCCAGATACCTGCTAGCACCTGCGTTTTGCCCCTCCGCCCAGCCTAGCCCAGCCCACCCAAGTGCAGTATCGATCGATCACTGTCACTTACAGAACACTAAACGCATAACTGCAGCGTTCGCAGAGTCAGGCCTGATCCCTGCGATCGCTAACAGTTTTTTTGGTAGCGTTTTGGTGAACTGGCAAGCACCAGCCCCAGGCAGCGTCAGGTTAGCGCCAGTACCGCTAACACCCAGCACGCACCGTACACCTCCCTTAGTGGTATAGTATCTGAACGGATCAATATCTGATCCAATCAGATCTATACTAGCGTCCCCAGCAGTTTAGGGTTCCCAAAAACGCAGTGTTAGCGGGATCAGCCCAGATACCTGCTAGCACCTGCGTTTTGCCCCTCCGCCCGGCCCAGCCCAGCCCACCCAAGTGCAGTATCGATCGATCACTGTCACTTACAGAACACTAAACGCATAACTGCAGCGTTTGCAGAGTCAGGCCTGATCCCTGCGATCGCTAACAGTTTTTTTGGTAGCGTTTTGGTGAACTGGCAAGCGCCAGCGGCCTAGTACACCCCGGTCGTAGTCAAACCAGCACTGCAGTAACACTTGGTGACGTGGCGAGTCCCATAAGTGCAGTTCAGGCTGGTGAGGTGGCAAGCACAAGTAGTGTCCCGCTGCCACCAAAAAGACAAACACAGGCCCGTCGTGCCCATAGTGCCCTTCCTACTGCATTCGCCAATCCTAATTGGGAACCCACCGCTTCTGCAGCGCCCGTACTTCCCCCATTCACATCCCCAACCAAATGCAGTCGGCTGCATGAGAGGCATTTTTATGTCCTCCCGAGTACCCCTACCCAGCGAACCCCCCCAAAAAGATGTCGTGTCTGCAGCAAGCGCGGATATAGGCGTGACACCCGCTATTATTGTCCCTCCTGTCCTGACAATCCTGGTCTTTGCATTGGTGAATGTTTTGAACGCTACCATTCACTAGTTGAGTATTAGCGTAGGGTACAGCATTCCACAGACTAGGCACACTTTCACAGGGTCTCCCAAGATGCCATCGCATTTTGAGAGACCCGAACCTGGAACCGGTTACAGTTATAAAAGTTACAAGTTTGCAAAAAAAACACAAACAAAAATAAAAAAAAATAGTTGTTGTTTTATTCTCTCTCTCTATTCTCTCTCTATTGTTCTGCTCTTTTTTACTGTATTCTATTTTGCAATGTTTTATTGTTATTATGTTTTATCATGTTTGCTTTTCAGGTATGCAATTTTTTATACTTTACCGTTTACTGTGCTTTATTGTTAACCATTTTTTGGTCTTCAGGTACACCATTCACGACTTTGAGTGGTTATACCAGAATGATGCCTGCAGGTTTAGGTATCATCTTGGTATCATTCTTTTCAGCCAGCGGTCGGCTTTCATGTAAAAGCAATCCTAGCGGCTAATTAGCCTCTAGACTGCTTTTACAAGCAGTGGGAGGGAATGCCCCCCCCCACCGTCTTCCGTGTTTTTCTCTGGCTCTCCTGTCTCAACAGGGAACCTGAGAATGCAGCCGGTGATTCAGCCAGCTGACCATAGAGCTGATCAGAGACCAGAGTGGCTCCAAACATCTCTATGGCCTAAGAAACCGGAAGCTACGAGCATTTTATGACTTAGATTTCGCCGGATGTAAACAGCGCCATTGGGAAATTGGGGAAGCATTTTATCACACCGATCTTGGTGTGGTCAGATGCTTTGAGGGCAGAGGAGAGATCTAGGGTCTAATAGACCCCAATTTTTTCAAAAAAGAGTACCTGTCACTACCTATTGCTATTATAGGGGATATTTACATTCCCTGAGATAACAATAAAAATGATTAAAAAAAAAAAAAAATGAAAGGAACAGTTTAAAAATAAGATAAAAAAGCAAAAAAATAATAAAGAAAAAAAAAAAAAAAAAAAGCACCCCTGTCCCCCCTGCTCTCGCGCTAAGGCGAACGCAAGCGTCGGTCTGGCGTCAAATGTAAACAGCAATTGCACCATGCATGTGAGGTATCACCGCGAAGGTCAGATCGAGGGCAGTATTTTTAGCAGTAGACCTCCTCTGTAAATCTAAAGTGGTAACCTGTAAAGGCTTTTAAAGGCTTTTAAAAATGTATTAATTTTGTTGCCACTGCACGTTTGTGCGCAATTTTAAAGCATGTCATGTTTGGTATCCATGTACTCGGCTTAAGATCATCTTTTTTTATTCCATCAAACATTTGGGCAATATAGTGTGTTTTAGTGCATTAAAATTTAAAAAAGTGTGTTTTTTCCACAAAAAATGCGTTTGAAAAATCGCTGCGCAAATACCGTGTGAAAAAAAAAAATGAAACACTCACCATTTTAATCTGTAGGGCATTTGCTTTAAAAAAATATATAATGTTTGGGTGTTAAAAGTAATTTTCTTGCAAAAAAAAATAATTTTTTCACGTAATCAAAAAGTGTCAGAAAGGGTTTTGCCTTCAAGTGGTTAGAAGAGTGGGTGATGTGTGACATAAGCTTCTAAATGTTGTGCATAAAATGCCAGGACAGTTCAAAACCCCCCCAAATGACCCCATTTTGGAAAGTAGACACCCCAAGCTATTTGCTGAGAGTCATGTCGAGTCCATGGAATATTTTATATTGTGACACAAGTTGCGGGAAAGAGACAATTTTTTTATTTTTTTTTTGCACAAAGTTGTCACTAAATGATATATTGCTCAAACATGCCATGGGGATATGTGAAATTACACCCCAAAATACATTCTGCTGCTTCTCCTGAGTACGGGGATACCACATTTGTGGGACTTTTTGGGAGCCTAGCTGCGCACGGGACCCCGAAAACCAAGCACCGCCTTCAGGCTTTCTAAGGGCGTAAATTTTTGATTTCACTCTTCACTGCCTATCACAGTTTCGGAGGCCATGGAATGCCCAGGTGGCACAAAACCCCCCAAAATGACCCCATTTTGGAAAGTAGACACCCCAAGCTATTTGCTAAGAGGTATAGTGAGTATTTTGCAGACCTCACTTTTTGTCACAAAGTTTTGAAAATTGAAAGAAGAAAAAAAAATTTTTTTTTTCTGGTCTTTCTTCATTTTCAAAAACAAATGAGAGCTGCAAAATACTCACCATGCCTCTCAGCAAATAGCTTGGGGTGTCTACTTTCCAAAATGGGGTCATTTGGGGGGGTTTTGTGCCATCTTGGCATTTTATGGCCTTCAAAACTGTGATAGGTAGTGAGGCGTGAAATCAAAAATTTATGCCCTTAGAAATCCTGAAGGCGGTGCTTGGTTTTCGGGGCCCCGTACGCGGCTAGGCTCCCAAAAAGTCCCACACATGTGGTATCCCCATACTCAGGAGAAGCAGCTGAATGTATTTTGGGGTGCAATTCCACATATGCCCATGGCCTGTGTGAGCAATATATCATTTAGTGACAACTTTTTGTAAATTTTTTTTTTTTTTGTCATTATTTAATCACTTGGGACAAAAAAAATAAATATTCAATGGGTTCAAAATGCCTCTCAGCAATTTCCTTGGGGTGTCTACTTTCCAAAATGGGGTCATTTGGGGGGGTTTTGTACTGCCCTGCCATTTTAGCACCTCAAGATATGACATAGGCAGTCATAAACTAAAAGCTGTGTAAATTGCAGAAAATGTACCCTAGTTTGTAGACGCTATAACTTTTGCGCAAACCAATAAATATACGCTTATTGACATTTTTTTTACCAAAGACATGTGGCCGAATACATTTTGGCCTAAATGTATGACTAAAATTTAGTTTATTGGATTTTTTTTATAACAAAAAGTAGAAAATATCATTATTTTTCAAAATTTTCGGTCTTTTTCCGTTTATAGCGCAAAAAATAAAAACGGCAGAGGTGATCAAATACCATCAAAAGAAAGCTCTATTTGTGGGAAGAAAAGGACGCAAATTTCATTTGGGTACAGCATTGCATGACCGCGCAATTAGCAGTTAAAGCGACGCAGTGCCGAATTGTAAAAAGTGCTCTGGTCAGGAAGGGGGTAAAATCTTCCGGGGCTGAAGTGGTTAACCACTTTAGCCCGGACCATTATGCTGCCTAAGGACCAGAGGTCTCTTTCCAATTTGGCACTGCGTCGCTTTAACTGCTAATTGCGCGGTCATGCAATGCTGTACCCAAACGAAATTTGAGTCCTTTTCTTCCCACAAATAGAGCTTTCTTTTGATGGTATTTGATCACCTCTGCTGTTTTTATTTTCTTGCGCTATAAATGGAAAAAGACTGAAAATTTTGAAAAAAAAATGATATTTTCTACTTTTTGTTATAAAAAAAAATCCAATAAACTCAATTTTAGTCATACATTTAGTCCAAAATGTATTCGGCCACATGTCTTTGGTAAAAAAAATGTCAATAAGCGTATATTTATTGGTTTGCGCAAAAGTTATAGCGTCTAAACACTAGGGTACATTTTCTGGAATTTACACAGCTTTTAGTTTATGACTGCCTATGTCATTTCTTGAGGTGCTAAAATGGCAGGGCAGTACAAACCCCCCCCAAATGACCCCATTTTGGAAAGTAGACACCCCAAGGAAATTGCTGAGAGGCATGTTGAACCCATTGAATATTTATTTTTTTTGTCCCAAGTGATTGAATAATGACAAAAAAAATAAAATATATTTACAAAAAGTTGTCACTAAATGATATATTGCTCACACAGGCCATGGGCCTATGTGGAATTGCACCCCAAAATACATTCTGCTGCTTCTCCTGAGTATGGGGATACCACATGTGTGGGACTTTTTGGGAGCCTAGCCACGTACGGGGCCCCGAAAACCAATCACTGCCTTCAGGATTTCTAAGGGCATAAATTTTTGATTTCACTCCTCACTACCTATCACAGTTTTGAAGGCCATAAAATGCCAAGATGGCACAAAACCCCCCCAAATGACCCCATTTTGGAAAGACACCCCAAGCTATTTGCTGAGAGGCATGTTGAGTCCTTGGAATATTTTATTTTTTGACACAAGTTGCGGGAAAGTGACAATTTTTTTTTTTTTGCACAAAGTTGTCACTAAATGATATATTTCTCACACAGGCCATGGGCATATGTGGAATTGCACCCCAAAATACATTTAGCTGCTTCTCCTGAGTATGGGGATACCACATGTGTGGGACTTTTTGGGAGCCTAGCCGCATACGGGGGCCCGAAAACCAAGCACCGCCTTCAGGATTTCTAAGGGCGTAAAGTTGTGATTTCACTCCTCACTACCTATCACAGTTTTGAAGGCCATAAAAAGCCCAGATGGCACAACCCCCCCCCCCAAATGACCCCATTTTGAAAAGTAGACGCCCCAAGCTATTTGCTGAGAGGCATGTTGAGTCCATGGAATATTTTATATTTTGACACAAGTTGCCGGAAAGTGACAATTTTTTTTTTTTTTTTTGCAAAAAGTTGTCACTAAATGATATATTGCTCAAACATGCCATGGGCAAATGTGGAATTACACCCTAAAATATATTCTGCTGCTTCTCCTGAGTACAGGGATACCACATGTGTGGAACTTTTTGGGAGCCTAGCTTCATACGGGGCCCTGAAATCCAATCACCGCCTTCAGGATTTCTAAGGGCGTAAATTTTTGATTTCACTCCTCACTACCTATCACAGTTTCGAAGGCCATAAAATGCCAAGACAGCACAAAGCCCCCCAAAATGACCCCATTTTGGAAAGTAGACACCCCAAGCTATTTGCTGAGAGGCATGGGGAGTATTTTGCAGCTCTCATTTGTTTTTGAAAATGAAGAAAGACAAGAAAAATGTATTTTTTTTTTCTTTTTTCAATTTTCAAAAGTTTGACAAAAAGTGAGGTCTGCAAAATACTCACTATACCTCTCAGCAAATAGCTTGGGGTGTCTATTTTCCAAAATGGGGTCATTGGGGGGGGGGGGGTTGTGCCATCTGGGCATTCCATGGCCTCCGAAACTGTGATAGGCAGTGAAGAGTGAAATCAAAAATTTACGCCCTTAGAAAGCCTGAAGGCGGTGCTTGGTTTTCGGGGTCCCGTACGCGGCTAGGCTCCCAAAAAGTCTCACACATGTGGTATCCCCGTACTCAGGAGAAGCAACAGAATTTATTTTGGGGTGTAATTTCACATATCCCCATGGCATGTTTGAGCAATATATCATTTAGTGACAACTTTGTGCATAAAAAAAAAAAAAAAATTGTCTTTTTCCCGCAACTTGTGTCACAATATAAAATATTCCATGGACTCGACATGCCTCTCAGCGAATAGCTTGGGGTGTCTACTTTGCAAAATGGGGTCATTTGGGGGGGTTTTGAACTGTCCTGGCATTTTATGCACAACATCTAGAAGCTTATGTCACACATCACCCACTCTTCTAACCACTTGAAGACAAAGCCCTTTCTGACACTTTTTGTTTACATGAAAAAATTATTTTTTTTTGCAAGAAAAATACTTTGAACCCCCAAACATTATATATTTTTTTAAAGCAAATGCCCTACAGATTAAAATGGTGGGTGCTTCATTTTTTTTTTCACACAGTAATTGCGCAGCGATTTTTCAAACGCATTTTTTGGGGAAAAAACACACTTTTTTAAATTTTAATGCACTAAAACACACTATATTGCCCAAATGTTTGATGAAATAAAAAAGATGATCTTATACCGAGTACATGGATACCAAACAGGACATGCTTTAAAATTGCGCACAAACGTGCAGTGGCGACAAACTAAATACATTTTTAAAAGCCTTTAAAAGCCTTTACAGGTTACAACTTTAGATTTACAGAGGAGGTCTACTGCTAAAATTACTGCCCTCGATCTGACCTTCGCGGTGATACCTCACATGCATGGTGCAATTGCTGTTTACATTTGACGCCAGACCGACGCTTGCGTTCGCCTTTGCGCGAGAGCAGGGGGGGACAGGGGTGCTTTTTTTTTTTCTTTATTATTTTTTTGATTTTTTATCTTATTTTTAAACTGTTCCTTTCATTTTTATGTTTTTTAATCATTTTTATTGTTATCTCAGGGAATGTAAATATCCCCTATGATAGCAATAGGTAGTGACAGGTACTCTTTTTAAAAAAAATTGGGGTCTATTAGACCCTAGATCTCTCCTCTGCCCTCAAAGCATCTGACCACACCAAGATCGGTGTGATAAAATGCTTTCCCAATTTCCCAATGGCGCTGTTTACATCCGGCGAAATCGAAGTCATGAAATGCTCGTAGCTTCCGGTTTCTTAGGCCATAGAGATGTTTGGAGCCATTCTGGTCTCTGATCAGCTCTATGGTCAGCTGGCTGAATCACCGGCTGCATTTTCAGGTTCCCTGTTGGGACAGGAGAGCCAGAGAAAAACATGGAAGACGGTGGGGGGGGGGGCATTCCCTCCCACTGCTTGCAAAAGCAGTCTAGAGGCTAATTAGCCGCTAGGATTGCTTTTACATGAAAGCCGACCGCTGGCTGAAAAGAATGATACCAAGGTGATACCTAAACCTGCAGGCATCATTCTGGTATAACCACTCAAAGTCCAGCAACATACCAGTACGTTGCTGGTCCTTGTTGGGCATATATTGTAAACTTTTTTTTCATGCAGCCTGTGGGCTGAACGAAAAAAAGATATTGATCGGTGGGTATGCCCACCATTAGAATACCTCCCTTCATCCACCCACTTCTAATGATGGGCATACATGCACCATTTATATATGCCGAAGCATGGGGGCATCCTCCCGCAAAAGGCAGGAGCAAGTCGCTCCTCCACCCACTGCTGCCCCCACGCTTCGGCATATATGCTGAAGTATGTAACTGTGGTGGTGAAATCACCTCCGACAGCGCTGGAGTCACGGCTTTATATATCGTGGGAGCAAACACTGTTGCTGTCAAGATAAATAAATCCGCGCTGCAACTGAATGGCGTACCTGCTAAGCAAATGATGGTTAACAATAAAACAAAGTAACATTACAGTATAACAGTAAGACTTACCATACCTGCAAAGCAAATACAAAAAAAAACATAGTAAAAAATAAAACATTTAACGCAACCTGTGCCTAAAATATATATATGCCGAAGCATGGGGGCATCCTCCCACAAAAGGCAGGAGCAAATCGCTCCTCCACCCACTGCTGCCCCGACGCTTCGGCATATATGCTGAAGTATGTAACTGTGGTGGTGAAATATATATTGTGGGAGCAAACGATGTTGCTGTCAAGATAAATAAATCCGCGCTGCAACTGAATCGCGTACCTGAAAACAATAAAATGGTTACCAACAAAACCCAGTAAACAGTAAAGTATAAAAAAATTGCATATCTGAAAAGCAAACATGGTAAAACATAATAACAATAAAACATTGCAGAATAGAATACAGTAAAAAAGAGCAGAACAATAGAGAGAGAATAGAGAGAGAGAGAGAACAATAAAACAACAACTATTTTTGTTTTTTTTATTTTATATTTTTTTTGGGGGGGTTATATTTTTTGTTTATTTTTTATTTTTTTACACTTTTTTTAGTAACTTTTAACTTTTGTAACAGGTTCCAGGTTTGGGTCTCTCAAAATGCAATGGCATCTTGGGAGACCCTGTGAAAGTGTGTCCTAGTCTGTGCAATGCTGTACCCTACGCTAATACTCAACTAGTGTATGGTAGCGTTCAAAACATTCACCCATGCAAAGACCAGAATAACCAGGACAGGAGGGAGAATAACACCGGGTGTCACGCCTAAATCCGCGCTTGCTGCAGACACGACATCTTTTTTGGGTTTTTTTTTGGGTAGGGGTACTCGGGAGGGCATAAGGAAAATGCCTCTCTTGCAGCCGGCTTACTGCATTTGGTTGGGGAAGGTGAGGTGGAGCACCGTCTGGAAACAGAAGGGCTCTGACGATCTCTTCCTGGAATGTAAGGAAGGATCCAGTCCATCCTGAAGCTCTGTATAGCACATGAGCGTTCAGCAAAGCCAATTGAAATAAATAAACAGACACTTTTTTGTACCAGCGTCTGGCCTTACGGGCAACTAGGTACGGTGCCAACAACTGGTCGTTGAGGTCCACCCCTCCCATGTTAAGGTTATATTCGTGGACACAGAGGGGTTTCTCCACAACACCAGTCGCCGTAGTAATTTTGGTCGTCGTGTCGGCATGAAGGGAGGTGAGAACGAAAACATTCTTCTTATCCCTCCACTTCATAGCGAGCAAGTTATTATACTTCAAGCAGGCTCTCTCCCCCAGCCTAAGACGGGAATCTACAAGCCGCTGGGGAAAGCCCTGGCGATTAGGTCGCACGGTGCCACATGCTCCAATCTGCTGATCAAACAAGTGACTAAAAAGTGGCACGCTCGTATAATAACTGTCCACGTACAAGTGGTACCCCTTTCCAAATAAGGGTGACACCTATTCCCACACTATCTTGCCAGCGCTTCCTATGTAGTCAGGGCAGTTTGTCGGCTCTACGTGACTATCTTTGCCCTCGTAAACCATAAAACTACATGTATAGCCTGTGGCCCTGTCACAGAGCTTATACATCTTGACCCCGTATCTGGCACGCTTGCTGGGAAGGTACTGTTTGAATGACAAGCGGCCAGAAAATTTAATGAGGGACTCATCAACGCAGACAACTTGATGGGGGGTAAACAAGTCTGCAAAACGTTGGTTGAAGTGGTTTACGAGGGGCCGAATTTTGTAGAGCCGATCGTATGCAGGGTCTCCACAAGGACGACAGAGTTCATTGTCGTTGAAGTGCATGAACCGCAAAATCTGCTCGTATCGTGCCCTGGCCATGGAGGCAGAGAACACGGGCGCATGGTAAATTGGGTCAGTGGACCAATATGACCACAACTTACTCTTTTTATTCAAGCCCATGTTGAGGGAAAGGCCCAGA
The DNA here is from genome assembly GCA_037952835.1 of Lithobates septentrionalis. Taxonomy (NCBI): domain Eukaryota; kingdom Metazoa; phylum Chordata; class Amphibia; order Anura; family Ranidae; genus Lithobates; species Lithobates septentrionalis. Next base: position 1,495,738 of record JBBDGP010001195.1, read on the forward strand.
AAGAGCTTAAATTCGCAAACTGTAATTGGTTTCCAATCTCTGGCAAGGGAGGACTGGGGATTAGCGGCGATGTGTTGACGTGCGTATAAATTGCTTTGGTCCGCAATAGATCTATAGAGATCTTCGGTGAAACAGCGAATAAAAATCCAGTGGCGTAAAGTCAACTGTTTCCACCTGAATTCCGGGTTTGCCAGTGAAAGGGGGAAGTACGGGTGCTGCAGAAGTGGTGAGTTCCCAATTCGGATTGGCGAATGCAGCAGGAAGGGCACTATGGGCACAACGGGCCTGTCTTTGTCTTCTTGGTGGCAGCGGGACACTACTAGTGCTTGCCACCTCACCAGCTTGAACTGCACTTATGGGACTCGCCACGTCACCACGTGATACTGCAGTGCTGGATGTACGACCAGGGTGTACTAGGCCGCTGGTGCTTGCCAGTTCACCAGAAGGAATAGCGGCGCTCGTACTTCTCTGCTCCATACGAGGGACCTGCGGTTCTTGCACTTCAAGGACAGCAGAAGATCGGGGTCTGGTACGCCTGACCTTAGCAGGGACCACAACTCCGTCGTCAGAGCTATCTGTCATGGAGCCGCTGTCCTCTACAGGATCGTATTCTGAGCCTGAATCTGACAGATGAGTGACTTCCTCTTCACTAACTGTCATGCTCAGAAACGTGTAGGCCTCTTCACTAGTGTACCTTCGATTTGCCATTTTGGGCTCTAAATTTAGGGGACACTAGTGAGACTCACAGGCAAAAAAGCTCCTGACTGTCAGCGACTGTATCAAAACGCTACCAATAAACTGTTAGCGATCGCAGGGATCAGGCCTGACTCTGCGAACGCTGCATTTATGTGTGCTTAGTGTTTTGTGATCGATCGATACTGCACTTGGGTGGGCTGGGCAGAGCTGGGCCGAGGGGCAAAACGCAGGTGCTAGCAGGTATCTGGGCTGATCCCGCTAACACTGTGTTTATGGGAACCCTAAACTGCTGGGGAGTATAGATCTGATCGGATCAGATATCGATCCGCTCAGATACTATAGCACTAAGGGAGGTGTATGCTGCGTGCGTGGGTTTTAGCGGTACTGGCGCTAACCTGACGCTGCCTGGGGCTACGCAGACCTTATCTGACCCTAAAAACGTAACTTTTATCACCGCTTGGCAATTAGGGGGTTAAACCTTTATAAGGTAATAAACGGCGGGTGCCCTAAAAGTATAATAAACTATAATAAACTATAATAAACTACAAAAAACAAACTAGCTAACCAGCGTCACCCGTAACACTTATAAGGTGATCGCTGGTGAAAGGGTTAACTAGGGGGCAATCAGGGGGTTAAAACCTTTAGCAGGTAGTATATGGGGTCCCTGTCGCTATTAAACACTGACAGCGAACCTATGTACTTACCTCCCTAACTAGCGTCACCTGTGTCACTAATACAGCGATCAGAAAAACGATCGCTTAGCGACACTGGCGACGGGGGGTGATCACGGGGTTAACCTTTATTAGGGGGGGTTAGGGGGGTACCCTGGACCTAAGGGGGGGTACCCTAGACCTAAAGGGGGCTAACCTAACTGCCCTAACACTTATAACTGTCACAAACTGACACCAATGAAAAAAAAAAAAACTGCTATTGGTGTCAGTGTGACAGGGGGTACAGGGGGGTGATAGGGGGGTGAAGGGGGGTGACAAGTGTGCCTGGCGTGTTCTACTGGAAGTGTAGTGTTGTGCAGACTTACATGATGTCTTCTCTCTTCGGCTCCGGATCGAAAAGACCGGCTCGAGGAGGGATGACATCACTTCCTCTCCCTCTGTTTACATTACAGAGGGAAAGGAAGCGTTTTCATTCGCCGGGAGCGATCGGGAGGGGGTGGCCACGAATGGATGGCCTCCCCCTCACCTCTCATCGCCCGGGAAGACATGGCGATCGCCCCGGGCACCGGGGGGTCCGATCGGCCCCCCCACCCGCTGAAGGCAGATCACGTAGATGTACGTGATTTTGCCTGTCCGTGCCACCTTGCCGACGTATATCGGCGTGAGGAGGTCGTCAAGTGGTTAAAAAAAAAACAGTAAAGTTAGCCCAATTTGTTTGTATAATGTGAAAGATGATGTTACACTGAGTAAATCAATACCTAACATGTCACGCTTCAAAATTGCACACGCTCGTAGAATGACGCCAAACTTCAGTACTTCAAAATCCCCATAGGCGACGTTTTAAAAATTTTTACAGGTTACATGTTTTGAGTTACAGAGGGGGTCTAGTGCTGGAATTATTGCTCTCGCTATAACGTTCATGGCGATACCTCACATGTGTGGTTTGAATGCCGTGTACGTATGTGGCGCGACTTACGTATGCGTTCGCTTCTGCGAGCGAGCATGCAGGGGCATGCGCTTTAAATTTTTTTTTTATTGGTAATTTTACTTTTATTTTGACACTTTCTTTTTACATTTTTTATTTTTGATCACTTTTATTCCTATTACAAGGAATGTAAACATCCCTTGTAATAGGAATAAGCATGACAGGTTCTCTTTACAGTGAGATCTGGGGTCAATAAGTCCCCAGATCTCACCTCTAGGCTGGGAAGCCTGAAATAAAAAATAAATAAATAAATAAATAAAAAAGAACTCAGCTTCCCAGCCTAGGCGGCTGCATTTTTTCAAATGCAGAGGCATTCCCCGTTCTGGCTTCGGCCTCCGAATGATCATAGAGATCATAGAGACTCCAGGGACCATCTGGCCCTCCAGAAATCTCTATGGTCAGCATCCGAGGTCAGACTGTTCCGGAGGGCGGCGAGAAGAACACCCCCCCCTCCGCTGAACAGCCGCTATGATTGTTCTTATGGTGAAGGGAATCGCCGTCTCTAAGACGATATCTGAATGATGCCTGTAGCTGCAGGAATCATTCAGATATCACCGCTCAAAGTCCGCGACGGGCGGCAGGCGGTTAAAGTTCTACTTTAAGGTTGGCTTAGACAAAGTGTTTGCTTTCTATTTTTAGTGTACACAAAATCATAAGTAATGGCAGTGTTTCATTTTTAAAATAATGATTGTGCTGAGGTATACAGTATGTCTCTGAGACTCTGGCTTGCAGTACAGCAATTTCAGCATATTTTATGAGTACAAGAAGACTTTTGTTTTGTTTAACCATGTCCCTTTAAGCCCCTCCCACTCTTACCCCATTGTGGACCTACCCACAGTTCACCATGGTGCGCTATGCATGCCACATTACTACTCTGCTTAAGCTACCCAGAGACACCCCCCCCCCCCCCGTCTTTTACCCCCCTCTCTCACCCCCTCTATTTCACTCCCCACTCTCTCAATCCCCCTCCGTCTCACCTGCCCTTACCCCCCCCCCCCCTCTAATTTATTTTTGTTTTAATAATTAATTTATTTTAACAAAAATGTTTGTGTTTAAATATTAATTATTCCCATTAAAGGCCCGCCAAAATCCTCAGCACCAGCCCAATAATGCTGTTAATCCGGCCCTGCCTCCCGTCCAGGTAATTTTTCACATTTCAGCCCTGTCACACTTTCAACAAAAAATACTCAGTCATGCAACACTGTACCCAAATACATTTTTATCATTTGCTGAGATGGATAGAGATTTCTTTTGATGGTATTTAACCACTTGCCGACCGCTGCACGCCATTATACGTGGGCACAATGACTGCGGTGGGCAAATGGGCGTACCTTTAAGAGGCAGGGGTAGCAGGTGCGCGCATCCGCCGCGTACAGCGTGACTGTGCCCGCAGGACCGGCGGACTCGATGTCTGCCGGTCTCTGGCAATCATGTCACGGAGCTGCAGAACGGGGAAGTGCCTATGTAAACAAGGCATTTCCCCGTTCTGGCTTGTGACATGACGGAGATCACTGCTCTCTGTAAGCGAGAGCAGTGATCGCTGTCATGTGAGTTGAAGCCCATCCCCCCACAGTTAGAATCACTCCCTAGGACACACTTAACCCCTTCATCGCCCCCTAGTGGTTAACCCCTTCCCTGCCAGTGTCATTTACACAGTAATCAGTGCATTTTTTATAGCACTGATAGCTGTATAAATGACAGTGGTCTCAAAATAGTGTCAAAAGTGTCCGATGTGTCCACCATAATGTCGCAGTCCTGATAAAAATCGCAGATCACCGCCATTACTAAATAAAAAAAAAATTATAATAAAAATACTTTAAAACTATCCCCTATTTTGTAGACGCTATAACGTTTGCGCAAATCAATCAATGTACGCTTATTGCGATTTTTTTTTTTTTTTTTTTTTACCAAAAATATGTAGAATACATATCAGCCTAAACTGAGGAAAAATATTGTTTTTTTATGTTTTTGGGGGATATTTATTATAGCAAAAAGTGAAAAATATATTTTTTTTTTCAAAATTGTCGCTCTTTTTTGTTTATAGCGCAAAAAATAAAAACTGCAGAGGTGATCAAATACCACCAAAAGAAAGCTCTATTTGTGGGAAAAAACGGACGTCAATTTTGTTTGGGTGCCACATCGCACGACCTCGTCGCACGACCTTGCAATTGTCAGTTGAAAATTACACCCACCTTTTCCTGTGACACAGAGCGCCGCACTTTTTCTCAGCTGTGAGGGCCCAACTTATGATCCTGCACACAGGCTGACTGCTTTCAGAAAATGCCCCTGACCTGAGCTCATCATTGTGCATCTAATCGAGATGCTTGTATGTGACATCACATACAAGCACGTGGGCTGGATGCGAGAGTTGGATCAGCAGGATGAGTGTGCCAGGACAGGTAGATGTGTCTCATCTCTGCTCCCTTTCACCACTCTGCATATCATAGATGAGAAGAGGGTACAGCGGTGGAGCAGATGAGGAGGAGGGTACAGTGTTGGGGAAAATGAGCAGGAGGGGTTCAGAGGTGGGACAGATGAGCAGGAGGGTACAGCGGTGGGGCAGATGTGCAGGGAGGTACAGTGGTGGAAGAGATGAGAAGGGGGTTCAGCAGTGGGACAAGAGCAGGGGGGTACAGTGTTGGGGCAGATGAGCAGGGGGTTCAGTGTTGGGCCAGATGAGCAGGGGAGTTCAGTGTTGGGCCAGATGAGCAGGGGGTTCAGTGTTGGGCCAGATGAGCAGGGGGATTCATTGTTGGGCCCGATGAGCAGGGGGGTTCAGTGGTGGGACAAAAAAGCAGGGGGCTAGAGCAGTGGGGCAGATGTGAAAGGAGGTGTATTGGTGGGACAGATGAGCAGGAGGGTTACAGCGATGGGGCTGGAGAGCAGGGGGAACAGAGGTGTGGCAGAAGAACAGGGGGTACAGAGGTGAGATGTGCAGGAGGTACATTGGTGGAGCAGCTGAGAAAGTGGGTTACAGTGGTGGGGTAGATGAGCAGATGGGTTCAGTGTTAGGACAGATGAGAAGGCAATTCAGTAGTGAGACAGAAGAGCATGGGGTATGGCGGTGGAGCAGATGTGCAGGGAGTTACAGTTGTGGGGCAGATGAGCAGGGGGGTTACAGTGGTGGGACAGAAGAGCAAGGGGGTACAGTGGTGGGGCAGATGTGCAGGAGGTACAGTGGTGGGAGGGATGAGAAGGTGGTTCAGCGGTGAGACAGAAAAGCAGGGGGGTACAGTGATGGGGCAGATGAGCAGGGGGTTACAGTGGTGGGACAGATGAGCAGGGGGGTTACAGTGGTGGAAAAAATGAGCAGGGGATTACAGTGGTGTGCAGAGGAGCAGGGAGGTACAGAGGTGGGGCAGATGTGTAGAGGAGAAAGGAGGTGGAACACATGAGCAGGGGGTTACAGTGGTGGGGCAGAAGAGCAGGAGGTACAGTGGTGAGGCAGATGAGAAAGGGGGTTACAGTGGTGGGGCAGATAAGTTCAGTGTTAGAACAGATGAGAAGATGGTTCAGCGGTGAGACAGAAGAGCATGGGGGTACGGCGGTGGAGCAGTTGTGCAGGGAGGTACAGTGGTGGGGCAGAAGAGAAAGGGGAAACATTGGTGGGGCAGATGAGCAGGGGGGTTACAGTGGTGGGACAGAAGAGCAGGGTGATACAGTGGTGGGGCAGATGAGCAGGGTGGTACAGTGGTGGGGTAGATGTACAGGGGTTACAGTGGTGGGGCAAGTGAGCAGGGGGTTACAGTGGTGTGGCGGATGAGCAGGGGGTTACAGTGGTGGGGCAGATGAGCAGGGGGTTACAGTGGTGGGGCAGATGAGCAGGGGGTTACAGTGGTGGGGCAGATGAGCAGGGGGTTACAGTGGTGGGGCAGATGAGCAGGGTGTTACAGTGGTGGGGCAAATATGCAGGGGGTTACAGTGGTGGGGCAGATGTGCAGGGGGTTACAGTGGTGGGGCAGATGAGCAGGGTGGTACAGTGGTGGGGCAGATGTGGTGGGGCAAATGTGCAGGGGGGTACATTGGTGGGGCAGATGAGCAGGGGGGTACAGTGGTGAAACAGATTTGCAGGGGGGACAGTGATCTGAGGTGTGAAGGTGCATGAATTGGGGCTGATCTGAGGCGTGAGTGCAGGATGTTAATTTCACACTACTAAAATAGTTTACATCATTTACTTTACAAAAAAATATTTTCGTGATTGAGAGTGTGAAGTTCACATCTTTTTGTTACAAAATTGGCACTCTCTATTTCTCTGAAAACATTTTTCAGCACACTGTGCTCAAAAGGTTGCCTACCCTTTGTATAGAGTCTACAAACTATGGTAAATATATTTGAAAATCAATCAGCCTTGATGTATTGAATGTCTCTCTCATTTCTTGAGGTCCTAAAATGCCAGGCTAGTACAAATACCCCCCAAATGACTCCTTTTTAGAAAGTATACAGTAAAAGGTATTTAGTAAGAGGCATGGTTAGTTTTTTTTAAGTTGTAGTTTTTTGGAAAATTTGTAAATTACATTTTTTTCCCCACAAAGCTGTAATTGTATTTTTACACACAGCATAGGCATACTTACAATTACACCCTAAAATACATTCTGCTACTCCTCCCAAGATGCATAGTAGGGGCCAAAATCCAAGGGGCACCTTTAGGCATTTCAGAGGCATGAATTATACTTCCACTTTCCTGACTACCTATCACATTTTTAGGCCCTGGAGCACCAGGACAGTGGAAACACCCACAACCAAAATGACCACATGTTGCAAAGCAAACACCCAAAGGTATAGGCATAATCTTAGTACATTTTTTGCCAGAGGTTTTTGAAAAATGCAGGAAAGAAAATGTAAATGTATTGTTTCTACACAAAGTTGTCAATTAATAAGATAATTCTAACACACATCACAGGCATTCTTTCATTTTTATTGAGTGTGTCAAGGCCACATGTGTGAGACTTTGTCACAGCCTAACCACATAGAGGGGCCCAAAACCCAAGAAGCATATTCAGGCTTTCTGGGGGCATAAATTACGCATCTAAGCTCCTGACTACCTATCACGTTTTTGGAGGCTCTGGAGCACCAGGACAGTCCCACAAAATGACCACAAACACCCCAAAGTATTTTTAAGAGGCATGGTGAGGTGTGGTCTTTATTTTACAGTGCACCTAATTAATATTAGGTTTAATTGGATTAATATGAAAAATCTTCCATGAAGTGTTCACAGGTATGGTTGTTCACGTGACAATTCCCATTTAGAAGGGCAGACTCCAGGGGTCACTGGCTTTTTTGTAGCCTTTGAAAGCACTGAGCTGACTGAGGTTCCTTCGGCAGCTAGAACCTTTTGGGAAGACATAATAATTGAAGGAGGCATATCTTCTCTGCGTCCATTGTGTAAATAATAATAGATGTTGTCAAATTTATGGCTTGGCCCCACAAGTAGAGCTGGAGGTGGCTGAGTCCTGCTAGCAATTTCTGTATACCACAGCTGTAGTTTTTCTAGAAGATTATGCCCAGATACCCAGTTCCGCAGCCTCTGGATGAATTTTGTAGCAGAAGCCATCTCTCTTCCAAAAAGACTTAATTTTTTGCCACAAGTTGCTGGAAAATGTGGAAAGAGAATAAAAAAAAATAGTTTTACACAAAGTAGTCAAATTAATAGGATTTAATAAGATATTTTTCACACACAGCATGGGCGCACTTAGAACTACAACTCAAAACACATTCTGCTGCTCTTCCCGAGTATGGCGATACCACATGTGAGACTTTTTCAGTGTTATGTACTGAGCATTGTATCTTGTATATCGCACAAATCAACCAATTGTGTCAAAAACAATGTACTGTAATGGTCTCTGTGTGCGTGGTCAGGGAATATAGCAGTCCCCGTTCCTATAAGCCAAGCAGGCAATGCCTACTGGTACGTGACTGCCCCCAGGAATGTCATGTTCACTGGGTAGGAAGTACAGGTGCCCGAAGAAAGGAAGTTCCCGTGGTTCCAATAGTTCAGTTGTCCACAGGGAATGGCTTGGATTGGTGTCTCACAGGAACATAGTCAGTCGGAAGTGCAGGTCAGCAAACAGACAAGGATTTTGTCTAGGCAGCAGGCAGAAAGGTAGTCAATAAAAAGGCCAGGGTTAGTACAGGTGGCAGGCAGAGGCAACACTGCACTGGTGCGGTGAAGATCAGGAACACTGTTGCTGGCTTCACTGGTCTGGTGACAATGGGGACTAGTGTGGCAGCAGTCAGAAACACTGCTGCTGACTTACATTGTTGTGGCGACACTGCGACTGGTGTGGTGGTGGTAAGGAACACTGTTGCTGGCATACACTGGCCTGGTGACTCTGGGACTAGTGTGGCAGTGATCAGGAAAATTGTTGCTTGCTGCACTGGTCTGGTGTGGTGGCAGTCAGGAACATTTATTCTAGTTACACTTGTCTGGGTACACTGTGGCTGGTGTGGTGATCAGGAAACTGTGACTCGCTGCACTTTTTGGGATCGTTCACAAGTGAGGTTGGGGGGGGGGGGTTTGAGCCATGGTTTTACGGCCCCTCAACTGCTACATGCTTTAGCTGCAGTGGCACAGGGTGTACACGTGTCGCAGCTGTTGCAGGAATTATACCCCCTGTTCCCCTGCCGATCATGACCCATTCAAGTGAATAGGGGTGCTTGTGCGAGATCCAAGGGGTTAAAGAAGGTAGTGAGAAGGCTATAGAATGCATTCTCACTGTCTGTCAAATGCTCTCTGAAGAGTGATCCTAACACGATCTAAGCATCGCGCATGTGATTAAGTCCTTATGGTGACACTATGACTGATGTGGCGATGATTAGAGACAATGAGACTGGTGTGGCAGAGATCAGGGACGCTGGGATTGTTGGGATGTGATCAGGGACACGGAGACTGGTGTGGCAGTGATCAGAGACACTGTGACTGGTGTGGCGGTGATTAGGTACAATATGACTGGTATGGCAATGATCAGGGACACTGTGAGTTAGCGGCGGTGAATAGGGATACTGACTGGTGCAACAGTGAGGAACACTGACTGGCAGCACTAGTCTGGGGACATTGTACTGCTGAGACAGTGATCAGAGACGATGGCTGGTGGCACTGACATACAGTGAACTTTTTTTCATACTGTCACTATAGTGAGGGGTGATCTGGAATTTTTTTTCTCCAAACTGCGATTACTTACACTGCCATGATGGATGTATAAACAATAATTTTTGACACTGTTAAGCTGCATTCATGCAGCCATTGAGTACTACTGTGATTGGTCTCAGCAATCACATGGTACAGGACTGCTGTGATTTGCCGTGTACCATGTGATAGCTGTCACCAATCACAGACATCACAGTAGTAAACAATGGTGTCATGAATGATAATAGATAAGGGAGAAAAGTAGGCAAGGGTTTCTGGTACTCATCTGATTCCTCCCAAGTCGATAAAAAGAAAAATGGATTGGGTGTGTTTTTTTTAGTGCAAAATTATAAACAACTCTTAATTTTTATGTGAACATGCAAAACATTATAAATGGACCACTGTCATGGGAAAAATATGTGGCAACTATTGATAATATTCCCTTCTGAAAATAGTAGTGTTCTGGCTATCATACTGGTGCATTCACTTTAATGGTTCTTGTGTCATTGACCTAAAGCACAGAAATTCAGACTTTTATTTGCTGCATGCTTGTTCTGGTCCAAATACTCCCCTGATGTCAGATGAATATAAACCCTAATGCCGCGTACACACGGTCCTACTTTTCGTCTACAAAAGTCCAACAGACGCTGATGGACTAAAGCTGGCTGGTAATCCGATCGTGTGTGGGCTTCTCCGAACTTTCAACTGACTTTTTTAGCCTCAAATCCGACGTACTTTAGATTTGAAACATGCTTCAAAACTTTTACTTCGTACCTACGACGGACCCCGAAGTCCGCTCGTCTGTATGCTAGTCGGACGGACAAAAATACGACGCATGCTCATAAGCAAAAACTAAACGGAAGCACTCGGTCTAGTAAAACTAGTGTTCGTATTGTAGGTAGCACATTCATCACGCTGCAAAATCTGTGATCGTTGAATGCAGCGCATTTTATTTCTTCATTACGAATGCTCTATAAAGAACGAAGGTGTTTTGCTGTTCATATTCAGAGTTCTCCCAAACTGATTTCTGGATTCTTTTTCTCTTTGATCTCATGAATGATATAGTATGCTTTTTAAAAACAATGTTTCCATACTAATATAATACTTTGTACCTTTTGTTTTTTTTTGTTTTTTTTTTTGTGTGGAATCATATTTTCTTGTAATTTTTATCCAGATATTTATTTTATGATTGGTGTTGAACTTTTTTATATGTTTATCTCTAGATTTTTAATTTTCATTTTTTGGTGTTTGTAAAGTTACCACAAATAACCCATTTGTATTTTTATTTTTTAGTTTTATTTGTTACTTTATTTTTTTATATTTTTTAGTTTTGTAAAGTTACCACAAATAACCCATTTGTATTTTTATTTTTTAGTTTTATTTGTTACTTTATTTTTTTATATTTTTTAGTTTTGTAAAGTTACCACAAATAACCCATTTGTATTTTTTTTTTTTTATTTTTATTTGTTACTTTATTTTTTTATCTTTTTTAGGTTTGTAAAGTTACCACAAATAACCCATTTGTATTTTATTTATTTATTTTTTTTTTTTTTTTATTTTTTAGGTTTGTAAAGTTACTACAAAGAACCCATTATAATGTTTTTTTTTTCTAGTGATTATTTGTTATTTTAAAGATAAAGTTAACCCAAAGCACCGTTTTTGGTTATGTATATTTTTGTTCTTTCCCAGACTTACCACTCGAACATTATTAACATTAGTAATGTATTTTTGTTGTGTTTTTGCAAACTCAATGAGATTGTTGTCCCTTGATAATTTAACATTGTGTGTAAAATCAATGATTTAAAAGAAAACACATAAAATCTTTTGCTAAACTCAAAAAAAGATCCATTTATTCATGGTCAAAATAAAAAAAAAGAGGAAGTCAACGCTGGAAAAAGTCTGTGTACCAGAAAATTGGGATCTTGAGGAGTCCATATAAGAGGGAGCACAATCTGGTCCAAGAATCCCAGAGATCAACAGCACCAGCAGATGATATAGATGTCCCCAGACTGTGGTACTACAACAGCCTGCGTCTTCTGTCAGACCAGACTGAACCCAGGTCATCACTTTCTTCTCTTCCCTGCAGCCTTCCCTCCACGCTGCCCTGCACCCTTCCCTGCAGCCTTCCCTGTAGCCTTCTTTGGAGGCTGTGGCTGTGGTGTTTCAGTTGTGGCAGGAGGAGGAGGAGGAGGAGGAGGAGGAGGAGGAGGAGGAGGAGGGGGGGCTGCCTCATGTAGTTGGGTGTTTCGGGTTAGCGTGCCCTGCAGCCCCTTCTGTATAGTTTCCCCAAATAGGCGCTCGCAAATGAGACGCTGCTCCCAGTCCATTTGTAGAAGCCTGCTGGCTAAGTAGCAGCCATAGGCCTCTTCTGCTTCGGGGGGGCTCCTCAGAAAACGTGTGGCCTCTTGCATGAGGCGCAGGGATGCCTCTTGTGTGACGGCCCCCTTCCTGGCCCTTTTTTTGGGAAGGCGGAGGGGAGGCACTTGGGATTGGGTCATGCTCCTACTGGGCCCAGCCACCTCACTGGGAGCAGCCACCTCACTTGGCCCAGCCACCTCACTGGGACCAGCCACCTCCTGCCTGACACTGGGCCCAGCCTCCTCCAGGATGATGGGGAATCTGGCCTCCTCCAGGCTGTCCATGGGCCCGGTCTCCTCCTGCCTGCCACTTTCCCCACATTCCTCCTGGATGGACTCATCCTGTGTATAAAAAAAGGACATAGTTTTAGTATATTTTTTGGGGTTCATCAATGACACACAATTTATTTCTCATGACTAGCAAATTTAATGTGAATACATCTCTTTAAGAAAAGAGTCTAATCAGACACCCTAATTTTTTCTAGCAGGTGCCAAACATATTTAGCTACTCCTGTCAATTGATATGTCTACACAATTTTGAGTGCAAAAATCTGTGAGAAAATTCTAACATCCAGTTAACCTCATTAATATTAGTACAGTAAATATTGTTTAAACTAATTTACCTGACTCCAGATGGTCATATCTGGTTCATCCAGGATGGAAGACCCAGCTTGCTCCTCATCAGCCTCTGCTGGGGTGGAGGGAAGGGTGGAGGGAAGGGTGGAGGGAAGGGTTGAAAGTGATGCCCTGGCTTCAGTCTGGTCATCAAGAAAACGTAGCTGATTGTAGTACCACAGCCTGGGTACATAAACATCATCTGCTGATGCTCCTGATCTCATAGATTCCTGGATCTTCTTATGCTCCCTCTTATACATATTCCTCAAGCCCCCAATTTTCTTGAGCAATATCTCCATTGTTGCGTCCGGGATGGTCGCCTGGACAAAGGACAGAAGTCTCTCCAGCGTTGACTTCCTCACATGCTTAGCATAATACTGAGGGTGTTTTACCTCCCACAAATTCCTCATCTCTCGATATTTCGTGATGAAAGCAGTAAGGAACTCTGGATCCTTAAATAGGGGATTCATTATATCTGGAAAATATAAAGTCACAAGACAAAAAACACTTATTAGGTTTCTGCTAACCCCTCATCATCTTCTCCCTATGTAGGCCTCATCAATCTATCAAGCCATATAGGCCGCTTGCTCGAAAGTCATGACCATAAAACCCCCCCCCCCCAAAAAAAAAACAAATAAAAATGAAATTAAAATTACCTTCGTTTTGTAACGTCCTGGTCCACTATCACCTACGCACAGTACGTACGTACGACACGTGCACAAGGCCCCTCTTTATACACTACGCATGTGTGAAACTCCGCCTGCGTCGCCCGCCCCTGACGTTCGAAATTAACTCATGTTCTCCGCCCCCTAATTCGACGCACAGAACGTACGTACGACACGTGCACAAGGCCCCTCTTTATACACTACGCATGTGTGAAACTCCGCCTGCGTCGCCCGCCCCTGACGTTCGAAATTAACTCATGTTCTCCGCCCATTTTTTGTTACGGCGCGTAGTGGAGTTAAAGAATGGCGGAGTCACCTGAAATGTTGACGACCTCAGGTAGTGGAGACAGCCCGGAGGCTGGAACGTCAACGAAATCTATGAGGCCTAGATTTAAGGCCTCTAATATGAGTTTTAAAGAGATGGTGGAGATGGTGGCCATTCTTCACAAAGACGACTATGATGGCAATTATGGGCCGTACGTACGGCCAAATTTGCGCAAGGCCAAAATCATGGCGAAGGTCGTGGAGACTTTGCAGGCATCTTTTGGGGTCCAGCGCTCCAAAGATCAATTGCGAAAAAGATGGTCTGACCTGAAACTCAGGGAGCCGGATCAATACCGACGTATCCGGAAAGTTCTTAAAAAAAGTAAGTACTTGTCGTGTTTTTCTCTTGTGTTTATTACCTTGTATACTGCTCCATGTGCTTTTCCTTCCTATATGAATTTTTGTTCATCGTTTTAAACGATCTTTTAATAAACCTCGTTACATATCCATATATCTCGAGATATATATATATATATATATTTATATATTTATATATATATATTTAAATATATATATATATATATATATATATTTATATATATTTATATATATATATTTATATATATTTATATATATTTATATATATATATATATATATATATATATATATATATATATATATATATATTTATATATATATATTTATATTTATATATATATATATATATATATATTTATATATATATATTTATATTTATATATAATATATATATATATATATATATATATATTTATATCTATATATCTATATCTATATCTATATCTATATCTATATCTATATCTATATCTATATCTATATCTATATCTATATATTTCTATATATCATATATAGATATATATATATATATATATATATAGATATATATAGATATAGATATATATATATAGAGAGAGCGAGATATATATAGATAGGTAGATAGATAGATAGATATAGAAATGTAAAACATTCTTTTTGAATATTTGAAGTTATCTTATTTTTTGGGATTGACATTTAGTTAGATATTTAGAGATTTTGTTCCAGATATAGAGAGAGATCAAAAGATTATTAACTATATTTTGAGATATTGATATCTATCTATCCAATATGTCTTTATAATGTTAAATATTGAGGTAAAATAGGAACTCTACACAAACCACTTCACTACAAATGTAGGAAAATTACTATGTCCTAAAATATCTGTGTGCTAATTAGATTAATAATAATTTTGGGTTTCACATAGGGGAAAAATCACTCAGCCAAGAACAAGAAGACAGTCCACCCCAAGCAAAACCTGATTGGGCAATCAGCCCAAGTCCCATTGAGGATGTTGAGGAAGGAGAGGTGGGTGACATGGGCACCCCACCAGGTGAGTGTCTGACACACCAGCTTACGTTAATCTATGCATGGCTGCCTTTTGTTTAATTTAATTTGTCTACTCTATTTTAGGGGATCTGGTTGTGCTTCATTCAAGCAACAGTGCCACCCCCGAGGATGTGGAGGAATTAGGCTACATGGGCACCCCACCAGGTCAGTGTCTGAGACAACAGCTTTATTTATGGTAAGGTAAACTATGTATGTGTGCATATTTCTAAAGACATTTTTTGGTTTCATTCCACTTTAGGTACAACAACAACAAGTGACTATTTCACCTCTGAAAGTGCCCAACGGCTAATTGGTCAAATAATGGCCTGGAATAAAGACATTGATGAAATGCGTAATCGGCTGGATCGTATGCAGCAGGAAATGAAGGACATGATTGATGTTTTGGGTAGAATCTAAATGCCCTTTTTTAAACCCCAAAACATCAATCATGTCCTTCATTTCCTGTTTTGCTGACCCCATTCTGGGCCTTCTCTTTCTTGTTTTGGCAGAACATAAATGGCTGTTTAACCTAATGTCAAAAAGGAGGGCTGTTTCTCGTATATAGCTCAAAAATCCACAAAAAAATAAAACTTGATTTTCTAAAAAACACAAATTAAAAAAAAAAGTGATTTTAAATAACCAAAAAAAAAACCTAAAAATTAATTTTAAAAAACCAAAAAAATCACAAAAATTTATTTGAAAAAAACCAAAAAATTAACAAAATGATTTTCAAAAAATAAAAAAAAATATAAATTGATTTTAAAAAACCCAAAAAATAAAAATAATTGATTTTAAAAAACCAAAAAAATAAAAATAATTGATTTTAAAAAACCAAAAAAATAAATAAATTGATTTTAAAAAACCAAAAAAATCAAAAAAATTGATTAGAAAAAACCAAAAAAATTAAAAATTTGATTTTAAAAAACACAAAAAATAAAAAACTAGATTAAAAAACCAAAAAAAAAAATTAAAAAAACTTTATTAAAAAAAAAAAAAAAAAAAAAAAAAAATTGCTTTTAAACAAAAAAAAAAAAAAACTTGATTTTCCCAAAAAAAAAAAAAGCCTGTTTGCGAAAATCAAAAAACAAAAAATATTTTTTTGTGGATTGTGTAGAAATATTTAAATATAATTATATTTTGCTACATTATTAAGATATCATTATATTTTTGTCTATGAACATTTTCTACTAAATGCAGAACTGAATGCATAACAACCATTAATAAAAACATCTCCTTATAGTATTTTAAAAAATGTGTGGTTTGTTATTTCAAGGCTCAGTATCAGTTTGGTTATAATTGTAAAAAAGTTGTTTACAGTGGCAATGGAGCTTATTTAGACATTTTTAAAATTCTAATACAGTTGGCACTACAACTGCTCGACCATAACCTAGGAGACAGCCCAAAAGAAAGGCAAGCAATAAATATAATGCCAGATTTCAGCAATATTTTTTTTTATTCTAAAAAATTATATATCCTGGCCCATTGCAATGGCCCCCCTACCCATAAAATAATTAACATATTGCTGTCTAACTTGACGGGAACTTTGGGGGGCCAAGCCAGTACGGACAGTATCCAGGCCTGTAAGGTTGGCTTCTATTTGTCCGGCCTCAGGCCCAACTGTGCCTATATAATTGGCAGAATGTTTGTTTAAAAAGTTGTGCAGAATGCAGCAGGTTAAAATGATAAAATTCAGTTTGTATTCCGCCAAATTAATGGCTGTTTGAAACAGGCGGAACCGGCTGGCCAGAATTCCAAACGCATTCTCAACCACTCTTCTAGCTCTGGCCAGCCGGTAATTAAAAACCCTCCTCTCTGGGGTGAGGGTTCTTTGGGGGAATGGCCTCATGAGGTGGTTGCTGAGAGCGAAGGCTTCATCCGCAATGAAGACAAAGGGGAGTCCTTCCACGTTATCCTCATCAGGTGGCAATCCCAGCCCACCACTCTGGAGACGCTGGCAGAACTCCGTCTGGGCAAATACTCCTCCATCCGACATCCGGCCATTCTTCCCCACGTCCACATATAAAAAATCATAGTGTGCCGACACCACCGCCATTAAAACAATACTGTGGAACCCCTTATAATTAAAATAATATGACCCCGAATGGGGTGGTGGCACAATGTGGACATGTTTCCCATCTATAGCCCCTCCACAATTGGGAAAGTCCCAACGGCTGGCAAAATGGGATGCCACAGTCTGCCATTCCTGTGGCGTTGAAGGAAACTGGGGAATCAAACAAGAAAACCAAAATCAATTAATTTGGAAGCTAACATTGCAAGAAAATTTGACAATTAAAAACATTATTCCCCAGCATCAGTATAACATTCAATAATTTAATTCCTCTGGAATAACTAATATGGAAAGGCACACTTATCAGATTGCTCACCCCCTCTGATGGAACATTGATTACATTTTAGGGGGTTGTGAAATCCCTAAAAAATATTTATTTTAGGACACGCAGGAATTTAGGGACTAAAAAGGCTACAAGACTGCAGTTGTGGCACTCTGCAGGTGCAGTTGCTAACCAGCTTACAGTAAATGAGGTAATGTAAAAAGGCATTCATGTTGAAAGGAGTACACAATCACAGGCAAGGGCAATTAATGAAAACACTTTGAGGCTTGCATATGATTTGATGATGGAAATCAGCAGAGCTTCTGCTCATTTACTAAAGCACTGGAACAAATGCACTTGTAGAGTGCACATGCATTTTGCAAACTGAAACATATATTTGCTTTAGACAAATCAAGACCACAGAACATTCAAGCAAATTTTAACGAGGGTGGGGGTGGGGGGGTTGTGAAATCTAGATAATTGCTCATTAGCAGCACACTATTTGGATTGAGTTTAGGTGGGGGGGGGGGGGGGGTTGTGAAATCTAGATAATTGCTCATTAGCAGCACACTATTTGGATTGAGTTTAGGTGGGGGGGGGGGGGGTTGTGAAATCTAGATAATTGCTCATTAGCAGCACACTATTTGGATTGAGTTTAGGTGGGGGGGGGGGGGGGTTGTGAAATCTAGATAATTGCTCATTAGCAGCACACTATTTGGATTGAGTTTAGGTGGGGGGGGGGGGGGTTGTGAAATCTAGATAATTGCTCATTAGCAGCACACTATTTGGATTGAGTTTAGGTGGGGGGGGGGGGGGGTTGTGAAATCTAGATAATTGCTCATTAGCAGCACACTATTTGGATTGAGTTTAGGTGGGGGGGGGGGGGGTTGTGAAATCTAGATAATTGCTAATTATAAGCACACTAAATACACTCCAACAAAATACATTCAAAATTAGTAGACTAGGTGGATATGTTCCCATCACTTCATGCTGGGAAGGTTATTAAAGGAAAATATACATGCATGACAAAAAATAACAGGAAAAAATTCCAGCATGTGTGAGGATAAAAAGGGGACATTCACACTATATTGCAATGATGGTAAGTAGTGTTTGAAGCAAGAAATACATTACATTATCAAAGATTACATAAAAGAACATGTGATGCTAATAAAAGAAAAATATCTTACCTTAATATAGTCCTTCTGCAGGACCTGTATGATGGCAGAACAGGTCTCTGGGATAATGATCCCCAGAGCCTGGGGGGAGATGCCTGTCGAGAACTTAAGGTCCTGCAGGCTTCTCCCTGTGGCCAAATACCGCAAGGTAGCGACCAGCCTCTGCTCCGGAGTGATGGCTTGCCTCATGCAGGTATCCTGCCTGCTGATATAGGGGGTCAGCAAAGCCACCAAACGATCAAAAACGGGGTCCGTCATCCGGAGAAAGTTCCTGAAATCCTCAGGATTATTCTCACGGATCTCACGGAGCAAAGGCATATGAGAGAACTGGTCACGCTGAAGCAACCAATTCTTGGTCCATGAACTCCTCCTCGCCCTGTTCATGGACTGGTCTTGGTCTGAAGAATAAACTACAGCACCAAGCACATACAATGCACGAGCTCGACGACGAGTACGTACAGGTAACATGGCTTCAAAACGGTCGGCTGGTCAGAACGCACTAAACAGAACGCACTGAAGAACAGCAAGGCCTGTGAAGAGCGACCTGAAAATCAGGAACGAGCGGCCAATAAAACAAAGATTTCTCAATGCCAACTGACCAAACGCACTGAAAAGCAGATACAAACCTCACAAGCACAGACTGAACAACAGTTAAAACGAACTGAAAAATACGAGTCTCACAAGCGCGAATCGTCTCTCACCAAACTTCTACTAACACGAGATAAACACGAGATTAGCAGAAGGAGCCCAAAGGGTGTCGTACGGGCTATTGAACTTCCGTTTTATAGTCTCGTCGGACTTGGTGTACGTCACCGCGTACTAAGCTTTCGTACTTTTGTGTGGTCGTGTGTGGGCAAGTCTGTTCGTTAGAAAGTCTGCAGCAAGTCCGCCGCAAGTCCGCCGAAAGTCTGCCGGAAGTCTGTCGGACAGGCTGTCCGACTTTTGTAGACGAAAAGTACGACCGTGTGTACGCGGCATTACTCAGGGCATTTACTAAGTTATCCAATTCCCTCCCCCCACTACTCCCAACTGATAAAGGCTTTTTTTCTAGGGGATATATATATATATACTGTGTATATATACTGTATATATATAAAACAGTATTACCTACTTTAATCCAGGATTCCTTCCTCTCTTTCTGCTCCAGTTGTGACAACCAGTGACTCAAAGCCACTCTTCTTGACAGATTTTGTTACGGCTCCTGTCAATGACATCTCATACATCGCATGACCAGCTGCCATGGCTAGCCCTGCATTGTACCTGATGACCTGTCCACTCACTTTCCAGCTCTGAAAAAACAGAGGTCCAAAGCACCAGCTTTTTTTGGACCCTGAATTGAGGTAATTACCGTATTTATCGGCGTATAACACGCACTTTTTTTCCCTTAAAATCGGGGAAAGTCGTGGGTGCGTGTTATACGCCGATCCCCGCTATCGCTATGTGAATGTCGGCGATCGCCACAGACATTCACATAGCGAGTAGTTTTAAATATGGCGCCGCGGAGTTCGGAGGGACTCGGCGGTGCTGAGCGAGCGCCGCCGTAATCACAGAGCCGAGATACACATAGTCGAGTGTATTCGGCTCTTTCCGGCGCCGCTCACAGTCACGCCCAGTCCCGCCATTGGACCTGTGTTTTGTCCATCATTGGGTGGGACTGTGAGCGGCGCCGGAAAGAGCCGAATACACTCGACTATGTGTATCTCTGCGGCGTTCGGTCAGTTCCGCCGGCGCCGAGTCCCTCTGAACTCCGCGGCGCCATATTTAAAACTACTAGCATGTGTATGTCGACGGCGGCGGCAGGCGGTAGGCATGGACACTGGGGACAAGGCTGCACTGGGGACAAGGCTGCACTGGGGACAAGACTGCACTGCCAAGGCTGCACTGGGGACAAGGCTGCACTGGGGACAAGGCTGCACTGGGGACAAGGCTGCACTGGGGACAAGGCTGCACTGGGGACAAGGCTGCACTGGGGACAAGGCTGCACTGGGGACAAGGCTGCACTGACAAGACTGCACTGACAAGGCTGCACTGGGGCAAGGCTGCACTGGGGCAAAGCTGCACTGACAAGGCTGCACTGACACTGAAAAGGCTGCAATGACACTAACAAGGCTGCAGATGAACAATGATGAGGCTGCATTGATGGGCATTTTAATGCAAGTTTCTTTTCCTTAAACTTCCCTCCTAAAAGTTTTTTTCCTTAAAATTCTCTCCTAAACTTGGGGTGCGTGTTATACGCCGGCGCGTGTTATACGCCGATAAATACGGTACTCCTCAATTATATCATCCCTAGACAAAATGAACATTAAATCTTTTTTTAGCTTGAGGGATGGGGTATTTTTTAAATTTAGAGTTTAACTTTAAATGATTTGTATAGCATCATCTTCTTTCATGGAGAAGTACAAAGTAAGTGCTGCAATCAAGGATAAGATGTTATTGAATATTGTTAGAATGATTG
Organism: Lithobates septentrionalis; assembly: GCA_037952835.1. Lineage (NCBI taxonomy): Eukaryota > Metazoa > Chordata > Amphibia > Anura > Ranidae > Lithobates > Lithobates septentrionalis. Next base: position 1,516,476 of record JBBDGP010001195.1, read on the forward strand.
TACAGGTGGTCCCTCAGTTACAAACAAGATAGGAACTGTAGGTATGTTCTTAAGTCAAATTTGTTTGTAAGTCAAAACCGTACATTTTTTTAAGTGTAACACCAGCCAAAGAATTACAGGAGTAAATTTATTATGAATGATGTGGTATAAGTGGAGGGGTATAACCAAAAAGCTAAAACAGCCTTATATCAAGAGATCATCAACCCGGAAAAAAAGACTAGGAAGATGCATACGGAATGGGCTTTAAATGATGATCTCATATGAACAATGCCATCAACTATACACAATGGATTTATATAAAAAAGATTTTTATTACAATGTATTTTTAAAAAACAGGATAAAATGTCCACTAATGCATTCTATACATTAAGATAAGAAGCCTTCTGTGTGCAGCTCCCCCCTCAGCCATCCTAATACCTGAGCCCCATCTCGATCCAGCGATGTTGCATGAGAGACTGGGCTGTCTGGGACTGTCCTTCCTCATTGGCTGAGACAGCAGCGAAGCAGTTGCTGTCAAAGTCAGTGAGCCAATGAGGAAAGAGAGGAGGCGGGCCTAAGCTACGGCTTCATGTCTGAATGGACACATTGAGCTGGGGCTCGATTTGGGTGCCCCCACAGCAAGCTGCTTGCTGTGGGGGCACTTGACAGAACGGAGGGGTCAGGAGCGCCGAAGAGGGACCCAGGAAAATGAGGATCTGGGCTGCTCTTTGCAAAACCACTGCACAGAGCAGGTAAGTATAACATGTTTGTTAATTTGAAGCAAAAAAAACGAGACTTTAGTATCACTTTAAGAAAGATAAAATCCCCAAACCTTTTAATATACTACAGCCTACCATTGCCTAGTCCTATTGCTAAATAAAAAAGGAGTCCCTTGGAAGTCACAAGACCAAAAAAATTTATGAATATGGGAAAAATATCCTAATGAAAACAACAATCAGTAACAACTTTCTGGATGCTAAGCAAATGTCTAATGCCCTGTACACACGATTGGACATTCCGACAACAAAATCCATGGATTTTTCCGATGGATGTTGGCTCAAACTTGTCTTGCATACACACGGTCACACAAATCTTGTTGGAAATTCCGAACGTCAAGAGCGTGGTGACGTACAACACGTACGATGAGCCGAGAAAAATGAAGTTCAATAGCCAGTGCGGCTCTTCTGTTTGATTCCGAGCATGCGTGGAACATTGTGTGTCGGAATTGTGTACACGATCGGAAGTTACGACAACGGATTTTGTTGTCAGAAAATTTGAGATCCAGATCTCAAATTTTGTGTGACGGAAATTCCGATGGAAAATGTCCAATGGAGCCTACACACGGTTGGAATTTCCAACAAGCTCCCATCGAACATTTTCCGTCTGAAAATCTGACCGTGTGTACGGGGCATAATAGTGATAAGGAGATTTTTATACCTACCTCACTTATATGGAGTGATTAAACCTTTTCCTATATAAGAATTAAAAAAACGAACAATAACAGTGCGAAAAGATAAACAATTACATTTATTTATACAGAAAAGGAACGTTAGAGATTACCAAATACAACGTGGAGGATACAACCGTAAAACAGAGACCAATGATACAAAATATTGCTATAATGGTCATACACATGCTAGCTAGAGATTAATAATATATTAAGGCAAAATCTTACAGTAGAAAAGGTTACAGAAAAGAAAAGACACAGAAGATAATAGAGATACATTGTATAGAGAAGTCTTACGTAACCATCCTTCATCTAGACCGTCAGCACAAGAGAATGGGCAGTGATCTGTGCTGCAATATATACACTTGTAAACCCCCCCTTCCTTCCATATGCCAAAACTGCTACATTGAGTCAATGGGGGTGGGGGGCTCTCTTACCAGCTACCATATCCTGACCAGGTTATTCCTGTTCCCTTCACACCTCCCACCTCCTTTGAAGTGACACTGTACTATCAAATGGTCAGATAGCCACTCCAGATAACATTCCACAGCAGGGCAAGATGTCTCTGTTGATTCCAAACTAGGGTTCTCAAACTATAGTCATTGAAAAGTCACTGCAAGTAACATTAATAATAAAGTCCATCACCTTCAGAGCCCAAATCTCCACCACAGTCCCCCCTGAAGTTCATTCTTGAACTTATGTCCTCCTTCAATGATTCTGTACCCACCCACAACAGCCCAGAAGCCCCGACCCTTCCCCACCACCACTGCGGCCTCCTCTTCCTTTCTTGAACACGCCGGAACTCCTCAAGGTAGGCTTAAGATAGCAAAGAAATCCTGGTCCTTTGGAGACTTCACATCCAAACCATGAGTGTCTGTATTGCAATGTTTCATCGCTCCTCTGCCTTGGAGGAGCGGAACTCCAACATTGATGGCGGGATCCTGGCATATTTAGTCCTGTATCTTTGTAAGACCATGTAATGGTTGCATCGATTGGATCGGACCGTGAGACAGCACTTTTCAGCATGGTGAAGGAAAGTCCAGGAAAGTCTTATTCGTGACACATTTATCTCAAGAAATAACTTGGTGGTCGCTGCTTCTTCAGGTGGGGTCGGGTGGGCCTCCAGACAGTCGTGCATGAATACAAAAAGAGAGAGGAGAACGTTAGTGTACAGATATTGGAGAAATGCCGGACAGGATCAGAGTGTTGGCCATTAAGACTAAATACTTATAAAGGGTGTAATGTGGACGATTAGAGTGGGTTCCCCACAGGGTACAGATTCTGAGCAACAGCCAGTATCATCCAGGGCCCTTGATGGTAGGGATAGTCAATACTGTCTGTTATTGCCAGGTCCCTGGGTTCACCACACCTGCTCACGGGGCTCAGATTAAAACAGTAGGTAGACTAGGGGAGGTGGAATTACATTAAGACATAAAAACTGGATGTCCAGGGATACTTTAGTTAAAATATGATACTTGCGGACAGGCAAAGTCTTTTTTTAAACAAAAATGATATGACATTATCTTGAGAAGATAGATGATAGACAGAAGGAAAAGGAACGGAAGAGAGGTGAGTGATGAAAATGAACAGGAAAAATAGTGGGAATAATAATGAAAAACACAAAAAAACTACAGATTGAACACTGCTCCAACCAAGACTGTTAAAGAGCCTTGAATCTGTATTAAAAAAAACGAATACATCGGTTGAAAAAAATAATAACACAAAAAAATAAATAAATAAACAAAAAAAAACAAAAACAAATGTTTTTCTTAAAAAAAACTCCTCTCCCATTAACAGTATTTTTGCAGGTCAGGTACACAGATATTAACAACAAAAGGGAGAGAAAAAAAAATGATTACAAGTTTTAGAATTTAGGTAAACCTGACTGCACTTTATTACTAAAAATTGAAGAGGCTTATCCCTAGAACAAGAAAAATATAGTTCTAGGGTCCTCTCTTAAATGCGCAACTTCTGTGTACTGATCTGGATTGGATCTGGCTTCCTCAGAGATTTGTTTCTGAGTTAGTGGCCTTTCTGTTCCTTGAGAGAAGATACCTCGTTGAGGTGCACATTCTTATAGCTTTGGCATTCATTCTCCTGATAGTAACGCACATTATTACCTGCATCAGGAAAAGCAATAAGGCTGCACAGATTAGGACAACAACAGGGTGGAGCAAAATGTTTAGGAAAGCTGTAGCGTTAGGACTATACCCAAATAAACTTTCCCACCAGGAAATCTTAGCGTCTGCGTCTAAAGCGTGGGATACTTGGATCAATCTATTTTGATCATGGGTGAGTCGTATGGTGGCTTGTTTCTCAGCATCCCTTAGTACATTTAATATTTCATCCTGTTGTCCGAAATCCATCAGCCAAGCTTTTAACTCAGCCCCAAATCCCAGAGGAAGTTTCTGTAGGTGTAAAGGGATGTCAGGTTTGCTACAAAACCTTTCTTCAGGGGAGATCGGGGTATACAACCCGGTGTTCCTGCTATATCCATGCCACGGGCCAAAGGAGGTGTACTATAGACTCCCCGAGGTAGTGTACCCTGCTGAGTACCATTTAACCTGATGCTGAAAACAGTGCATCATTAGACATGTGATCCTAGCACCAGTACCCTGGTCTCCAGTCTCAAGTAGTTTTTACTTTGTTTAGGACCAGTTGGGACACTACCCCGGCATCCATTAGACATGACCCCCCCCCCGTGCCAGCATTGTTGCCTTTTCCCATAGCACAACCCCTACCTTCCTCTAGCACTTATCAGTACCAGTCATCTGAGGCTGTCCAGACTCATACCATCAGAACCAGATGGACTCCAGGGTGTAACCCAGTAGAGTCTGATAGGATAGTACCCAGATTGACCGTGATATCTGCACAATGTTCCATCCCTGCCATTAGGGATGAGAACAGTGCAAGTAAGATTTTTGACGATCCTGGAACTGAGTCATCCACCAATCTATTACGACTCATAGGCAACCTGGATACTACCCCCACCTGTCTGTCCCTGCAAAGTGATGCTGGACAGAGCAAGTTGGTTTTCCTAACCCCTTCCCTGATTTGTAGCACGAGACCCCCCCAATGTGATCCTGAATATCTCCAGCTCCATAGTGCTTTAAGGTACCCAGTGCCCCACCTCAAGCTCCACAGACAGTCTCCATTAAGCCTCTCTTTCCTAAGAATGGGAAATAGTCAGAATACCCGGATTGAAAACCACCTGCCACCAGGTACACTTGTCTCTTCATAGAGGCTGCACACCTTATGGGGCACTGGTCTTCCTGTCATGCAGGACACAGACCACTAGTTAAGGTACGCAAGGAGTCTAGGACAGGAAGGACACCTATGGGTATCCACTGAGGAGAATACAGCATGCCCACACCACTCCATCCCTGTGCCTGGATTTCAGAGACCATGCCCTCTACCTATGGTTACAATGCACCTCTACCTATGGTTAGCTTCAAAGAACCCTCTAGTTCCCTGACTAACGTTACATCGGTATTCCTTAGGACACAGAAACAAACTCGTCTATGTCCCAAATAATACCCAGGTGCTTCCTTCCCAGCAATGACCTCTCCATCCAGAACACAAAGTGCAATATCTTACACAATCTTCCTGCACAACTCTTGTCCAGGCTCTCCCAAAACTATACACTCTCAACTTGTATGCCATCAGGCAGGCCCTCATACTACACATCTGAAGGTAAATCTGAAGGAAATTGGAAAACAAAAATTGCATAATGTGTATCCAACTTGAGGAACTTCTGCTACCAAACACAACTGGCCAAAGGGCAAAGAAAAATCCCTTGCAGCACTGAGGCGCCGGGATTACTGAACAGTAGTGGGTACACGAGCCGACCGATGTGCCCTTTAAAGCCAGGAAACCCAATTATCGAATCTGAGAAATAAAACACCAATAAAATTTAGTAATAAATATTCCATTTTCCTCCTAGAAACAAAATAATCCAATGGTTATGTACCTGTAACAAGACATTAGCATATGAAACACAAATATACATTACATTACATTAACAGTGCACTTTTTTTTTTAAGATACCAAAAAATTGTTGAGCTCAACTTATCATTAATATGTATTACTTAATACACATTAATACCACGTGGATTTTTTGTTTTATGGTATACCAATAGTTCAAAAAAAAAATTTATTCACCATGGTTGAAAAAAAATTAGCAATCTTTAAAAAACCTTTTAGCAGTACCATTTGTCAATAGATCATAATACCTCACCACAAAGAACCTCTCCAGTACTGTTTTCCTGAAAAACAAAGTCATTTTAGTACATATATCTTTCAATTCACTAGTACAGATAATTATCTTGGCTCAGGTCATTTGCATGTCAATACAGTTCGCTGTACCTTTTCACAGACCTGGTGAGAAAGAAGGGGGGTCATTTGGGTGGGCTGTTACAGCAGCTGAGAACAAACATCACACAACACGACATATATTGCATACTCCACACACACAATTGGCTAGGTTAAAGATGACCTCTAGACATCACTCATATCACCATGTTTTCTATAATACCCTGTACTTCTCCTTGTACCCATAACATCTGTTTGGTAAGGTTGAAATTCTTTCAGAGATCCATCCCATTTCGTTAGCCCGTTCTCAGCCTGTATGGACGCATTCTCAGGAGTTTGGAATGGGACCCCTGACCCAGGTGGTCCATACTTCCTACACTTAGGCCATGTGGCGAAGCGTGCAGAGTACACTTCAAAATCACGTCTTGTGGTCCTATATGGATTATGCTTACCGACTTTTTGACGGGAACTGGATAGACAGAATCTCGCGATATGGCCCACTAGGCCACATAGGTGACATTTTATCTTAGTTAAAGTGGTACAACATCTCTTAACAAAAGGCTTTGCTTTAGACGACTGAGAATATGGGATGGCCTCTTCTGGAGTAGTAGTTTTTACCTGCGGCTTACAAAATATAGGGGCAATTTTTAAAGAGCTCTTACCTTCCTGGGATTTATTCTTGTTGATACATACCTTAGGTGTGGAGGATGTCCCCCTGAATTCAGACCTACCCAAATCAGTTACCTTGTTATCGTCTCTATCTGAAAACTGATCCAACGGCTCCTGGAAGCTGACAGATAATGGTTTCGCCCCACCATCTGCATCCTTCAGTCTTTTTCCCAACTGATGAACGTCCTCCTGTAGTCTTTTGTTTTCTAGTACTAATTGCTGTTGGATAGCCTCAGAATTTAACATAGAAGCTTCTAAAGTACGGATGGTACCTTTGGTTATTTCTAGCGCTTCTTTCAGGGATGTAATTTGCACTTTCAAATGTTCATACTGATTAGCTAACCACCTGGCCACAAAGATTTGCGGCGTTTTTCCCATGCGCTTACTACAGCTTCTTTCAGTGAAATTTAACTCCACATCCTCTCCCGTCAGCAGGACAGAAAGTGTCCCTTCTGACTGGAAACTTTCCTCCCTTAATGCCGGCATGGCCATTTCCTCTCCATGTTGTGGTGGCCTACTCTGTCTTGGAGCTGTACAATCCTTCTTGAAGTGTCCGGGTCTGTGGCAGTTGAAGCAAACTGGTTTCCCTTTAGGTTTTTGACCGAGATCTGCACTGTTCAACTGATCAGTGACAATGCAGATCCTTTGAGGTTTCTGTGACTCCCAATCTGCTATATTGCTTTCAATCGCAGTTGCATGTGACAACAAAGAGGAGAGGGCTTTATCTCTCCAGTCTGGATTTGCAGTCATCAATTTTTCTCTGATGTTTCCTCTCAACCCGGTCATGAAGCTATGTATCAATGCGGGTGATAGGGCACTGTTATTAATGTCCCCACCAGCTGATTCCACGGCTTGTTTAAAGTGATTGTAGTATGTCATACAATCTTCCTTTGGACCTTGGATCACTCCTGACACCTTGGTCCAAGACTGGGGAGGGTAGACTGTTTTAATCAACTGTGCTAATTGTTTAATGAGTATATCTCCTAGATGGCTGGAGTCCACATACAGGGTTCGTGGAATATTGGTTTTACTAAGAATTTCATCCAAGTCCCCATCTCCACAAACCCTCTTCATTATTTGAAGCATATCACTCCAGTTTGCATTGTAGCTTGTCTGGATGTCCAGCAGCTCTTTGGCAAATTTAATAGGATCTGTCCTTGGATGGGGGATAACACTCAGAAATCCCTTCATCTCAGAGGGAGTCCATAGCACGTGATGTGTCATCTTTCCCGTGGATCTCCCACTGTTGTCATAGACCACCTGTTGTCTTACAGGATAGACAGATACGTCATCTGAAAAAGATATCAGTTGTGGATTGGTCTTTTGGGGTTCTGTCACAGAATCCCAATAAGACTGTGGAAGATGGTTGCTGCCAGGTGGGGGCACTTTATCCAACTGCAAAGTGCCCTGAAGGGTGGCATTAACAGTCCCATGGTACACAGGTGTGCCCACATTGGGTGATATCCTTTCCCCATTAGAGTGACACCACACAGGTCCTTGCTGTGGGGTGCTAGTTACTTGGGGGTATAAAGGTACATAGGCTGTGTACTCTGTAGCAGAACTGCCAGTATTGCTTACAGCAGCAGGATTGCTAGTTAACTGCCGATGAGGGGAGAATGCTGGCTCGCAGGCCGTAAATGGGGGATTACTATATTCGGGAGGGTCTTCCGTCAGAGGGGAAGAAAGTTTCCCTTTTGATGGTATCTGGTCTCTAGAACTGGGGAGACTTTTCTCCCCTGATTCCCGCATTCCCTCCCCCTGGTTTGCTGTGCTATCTCTTTCCTGTGGTTTCAATGCTTCACAGGAAGAGTTTTTCTGTGATTCATTGGGGGTTTTAACTGGGGTGTTAAACTTGGCAGCAAGTTGTAGCTTCCACTTTTTTTCATCTGTTGATAGATGACAATTCCTATCACTTTCTGAGTATCTGGCCAACAAGGACCGGGCGACTGTATAAAGCCCAAATCCTGGCCATTCCTCATCATCCCCCTTTTCATCACTGTCACTACTCTGGGGATGTGGCTCTAGTGGCTGTCCCTGCTTGTCCCTACTCCGCAGCATCATCTGGTGTTTTTTCTCCTTAACTCCCACCGTTAAAATATTCACATCATCAGTTCTATGCATGGATTCTACCATCCACGCGCTCCATGCATCTCTTTCATTTGTTCGTGTCATCTTCCCGCGGTGATTGTACCACAGGGCTTCCCAAGCTTTTGGCTTAAAAGTACCTCTTTTAGAATACTTTTTCCCAGTCCAACGATCCCAATCTTGCAAATATTTCACAACCCAAGGCCCATATTTATCTATCATCTCTTCCCTCGGGGTCAAGTGGTAGGGTTCCCTACGGTTAGACGCCCTCTTTGAAGCGATTTGATTACCCATCCTTTACGGACTCCGGACCTTGAACTGATTCCCCCAACCTTTTTGCAGGTTGCCTTTACTTCAGAGGTAGCTACTCTCTGACCAAGAATTGGGTTGACAGGTATCGCCCCTGTCACCGTTGCCGATTTTTTTTTTTCACTACTTGCCAGGCCAATTCCCTGTCCTGGCTATAGTCCTTCAAAAAATAAGCCTGGAGATTTCCCAAACTGAATAATAGTTTAATCCCCCCCGTGGACTTTTCTGAAGTACTCTAAAAGAAATGCTTAACGAAAGGTTATTACTAATGATTAGCGCGAACTTAGATAATCAGGACCCTATGCGTGCTTGTAGTACAGGAGGTAGTTAACTGATGCACACCTAATTGCAATACGATTTGTAGGAGTTACAACATTACAGATCTAATCACAAAGCTCACAATCCCCAGTTAGTAGTTTACACAGAAAGATAGATACATACATCGAAGATCATTCAGTGTGTACTAGTCTCCGTTTCCACTGATGCAATTTTTTTTTTCCTCCATGCGACTTTGGACACAAAGTCGCATTACAAGTCGCAGCCCATTAATTTCAATAGCACCAGTCCCAATCTATGCTACTCAATGCTGCAGCAACTCTGAGAGGGGACCTGCACCACTCTGATGCGACTCTGGATCAAAGTTGCATTCAAAGCCACACCACAGTCTCATTAAAGTCGTACCTCAGTCACACTCAATCATGCGACCTTAGAGTTGCATTAGTGGAAACGTAGCTCTATGCCCACTGTGCGTTTCAATCACAATGATTGGCCTAATCTCATTCAAAGGGTCAACTGAAATTGCTTTTTGGCAGAGAGCACATATCCTTTTCCTCTCATTATTCGCACTTACAATTTCATTTATATATATATATATATATATATATATATATATATATATATATATATATATATATATATATATATATATAATACACAATACTCAAAATCAGTCTCATCAAAATATTCACATAGACAAAAGGTAAAAAAAAAGGAAAGATCTGAGAAGTTTTTTTAGTCTGGGTATTCAGATGGGAGACAGGTAAACACAACACCAGCTCTGTCTTCCATACAAATCGCATTCACCCCAACATTAAACTTCCTCACACAAGGAGGCACCATCTGATAAGGAGATTTTTATACCTACCTCACTTATATGGAGTGATTAAACCTTTTCCTATATAAGAATTAAAAAAACGAACAACAACAGTGCGAAAAGATAAACAATTACATTTATTTATACAGAAAAGGAACGTTAGAGATTACCAAATACAACGTGGAGGATACAACCGTAAAACAGAGACCAATGATACAAAATATTGCTATAATGGTCATACACATGCTAGCTAGAGATTAATAATATATTAAGGCAAAATCTTACAGTAGAAAAGGTTACAGAAAAGAAAAGACACAGAAGATAATAGAGATACATTGTATAGAGAAGTCTTACGTAACCATCCTTCATCTAGACCGTCAGCACAAGAGAATGGGCAGTGATCTGTGCTGCAATATATACACTTGTATACCCCCCCTTCCTTCCATATGCCAAAACTGCTACATTGAGTCAATGGGGGTGGGGGGCTCTCTTACCAGCTACCATATCCTGACCAGGTTATTCCTGTTCCCTTCACACCTCCCACCTCCTTTGAAGTGACACTGTACTATCAAATGGTCAGATAGCCACTCCAGATAACATTCCACAGCAGGGCAAGATGTCTCTGTTGATTCCAAACTAGGGTTCTCAAACTATAGTCATTGAAAAGTCACTGCAAGTAACATTAATAATAAAGTCCATCACCTTCAGAGCCCAAATCTCCACCACAATAGTCAAATACAGGCTAACTTATTGGTGTGTGAAGACCTACAGTAATTCTCAGGAGTTCTATTGCTGGGTGGAATTTTTAGCATTTGTACGACCCTATCCTAGACATCCACAACTGGCTGTTCGTTCACCGGTGAATTGCTAGTCATAGCAAATTAAACTTTTGCCATAATCACACACTGCTTACTTTTTTACTTACAATAGTGATCACTCGAACATAAAAGGTGTAACTATTGTTAATCTTCTGATTTACAACTATGATCCTGTTTACCTTTCAGTCACTATTATGTATTCCCTAGCAAAATCAAGTTATTTTGGGGCTAAACAAATCTTTATTCCCAGTTCTACTGTTCCAGGAATAGATAACCGAGGAGCTTGATTTCCTCCTTCACTAATAATGTAGACCCAGATATAAGCCCTCTGACAATCTGGGAGACTCAAAAATGTGTGATCAGTGTTTTCCTTTTTTCCTCATTAACAGTTCCAGACTAAAAAAAAATGTAAAAAATGGTTAACTCAAGTAAGCGTCCTGCTAGCCTAGATACAGAATTAGAGTCTGTGCACAAATAACTCCTAGCCAGGTCAGTATGACAAATAAAATAAAAAAACAGATCCTATTCCCTAAAGCAACAGTGCTTGTGCTGTGTAATTTGGCCCCTTCTATCACCTAAAAAACCCGGCTGATCCTGCCTGACTATACCCTCCCCCCTGTAAACTGACCACGGTTTATCATGGCTGCTGAGCCCTGACACCAAGGTCAGTTTATGTGCCTCTGTCATCCGCAGCCCTGCTCTGTCCTTCTCTGTCCCCCTCTCCCCCCTCCCTCCCTGCCTGTCTGCTCATGTCAGTGCCCACCCCCTCTCCTCCTGCTGCTCTCATAACTACTATAAAATCCTCCCATGCCCTTTGTAACATAACAATATGTGTCCCTGTGCCTGTATAATATATAAAAAATATGCCGATCTGTACCTATATCAGAGCGGCTCCCGGTGCTCACGTGACTCCTTGGCTCTCTCTCTCCTCTCTTCCCCTCCACCCCAGCTGACATCATCGGGGGTGCTCGGCCACGCCACTGAAGCTGTCAGCTGGGCAAAGGAGAGAGCCAAGGAGTCACATGAGCGCCAGGAGCCACTCTGTTATAGGTACAGATCGGCATATTTTTTATATAGCACAGGTACATATATTGTTCTGTTACAGTGGGGATGGAAGGATTTTATAGTAGTGGTTTAACAACCACTTTAAAAAAAGCCTAGCAAAATTGTATTTATAAGCATTTTGCTATATCTGTTTGAAAAGTGCAAGCAAATACCTGTTGAGCCTGCCAGAAAACTAGTAAGCTTGTAACTCCCTGTGCAGTCTTACAACTGCAATGAAATCTTAAGCAGTGTTATCAGCCCTGAACAGTTAATTTCTATGTGCTACAGAACACCTTCCCCTTTGAAATAGCTGTTAAAGAGGAACTGCAGTCTGCTCACATAATTTGTAATAAAAACACCTTTGCCATTCTGAAGCTTCCCTCCAACTACTTTGCATATTATTTTATATATAATGTGATTCAGTACTTGCCAAATATGCTGCAGAAATCTCCCTCCACTAAGTCTGGCTGCAGCCATTTTAACTGTGGGCAGCTGAAGCTGCTGCCTGTTCACTTCCTGGATTTACACAGAGATACACCTCCAGCTCTGCAGCTCTCATTGGCCCTCCTATGACTCATCCCCCCTCCCTTCCTGACAAACGAGAGAGAGAGAGAACTGTGCATGATGTCATAAGCCTAGGCTAATGACCAGACAAGAAACAGGAAGTGGGCCGTAGGTATTTACTGGCAGAAAAAAAAAGTTTTACTATTGTAAAACTTGAAAGAGTTTGTAACTTCAAAAAAGACTGAAGGTCTGCTTTAAGTGAAAGGGAGGTATTCTGCATTCCAAATCAGGAGTGAACAGCGGGTGACAATGCTGTTTCTTCATAGATGGAGTACAGTGAGTGAGCATTGACAACCTGTTTTACTGACAGGATCACCAGTTGAAAATAAAAGAGAGAAAAAAAAGCCTGACAAAAGACAACTAATGCAGCCACCGCATCTATATACTGGTAAGCTGTAATATATAAAATGTTGTTTTTGGGCAAGATCAACAGGTATTTTGTAGAGCATGGTGATAGTACAAATTCAATTTGTTTACTTTCATCTGCCATAATACTTATTAAAGGAGCTGACTTTGCAGAGACCCAGTTGTGGATTGATTACTTGTACTATGGGCCCTGAGCTGTTCATGGGCTCCCCACCAGTTTATTGTAATCATGCGTAAGGCTGGGTTCACACTGGTGCGACACGACAGCCGTCCTACTTTGGATCCGACTTTACCCTGCGACATGAAGCCGGCATGTGTCCGACTTTCAATGAACCGGAATCCGACTTGGATCCCCGCCAATGCCCGGCACTGTGTTTGGTATGAATCTTTAGGGGGAACTCTGCGCCAAATTTTAAATAAAAAAACCGGCATGGGTTCCCCCTCCAAGAGCATACCAGGCCCTTGGGTCTGGTATGGACCTTAATGGGAACCCCCTGCGCCGAAAAAACGGCGTGGGGGTCCCCCCCAATCCATACCAGACCCTTATCCGAGCACGCAGCCCAGCCGGACAGGAATGGGGGTGGAGACGAGCGAGCGCCCCCCCCCCTCCTGAACCGTACCAGGCCGCATGCCCTCAACATGGGAGGTTTGGTGCCTTGGGGGAGAGGGGCGCGCTGCGGGCCCCCCCACCCCAAAGCACCTTGTCCCCATGTTGATGGGGATAAGGGCCTCTTCCCGACAACCCTGGCCGTTGGTTGTCGGGGGTCTGCGGGCGGAGGGCTTATCGAAATCAGGGAGCCCCCTTTAATAAGTACGGTTCAGGGGGGGGGGGGGGCGCTCGCTCGTCCCCACCCCCATTCCTGTCCGGCCGGGCTGCGTGCTCGGATAAGGGTCTGGTATGGATTGGGGGGGACCCCCACGCCGTTTTTTCGGCGTAGGGGGTTCCCCTCAAGGTCCATACCAGACCTAAGGGCCTGGTATGCTCTTGGGGGGGGAACCCATGCCGGTTTTTTATTTAAAAATTGGCGCGGAGTTCCCCCTCAAGATCATCTGAGCACAAGTCGCGTGCCGAAGTCGGATCATGCAAGACGGCGATCCGACTTTGATCCGACTTCAATGATAGTCAATAGGCTGAAGTAGGATCAAAGTCGGATCAAAGTAGTACAGGGAGCATTTCTAAAGTCGGAACGACTTGTGTCGGACCAGTTAGGACGGCTCCCATAGGGAAACATTGGATTTCACACGTCATGCGACATGAGCTCCCAATGTCAGAGCGTTTGTCGGACCAGTGTGAACCCAGCCTCAGGGTCAGTGTAGATAGCCATTTATGTTTTGCATCTGACATAATGGATTTCTAAAGGATCTGAAACACAAGGGTTTACATTTTGAATTGGATCTCAAGCAATTACTCGTGATGGTGGCATATCATACTATAGCAATTCTTCCAGGTAATATAATCTATAATATGGATGAAATCTAGGAATCTAGGGCCCTGGGTAACTGGCCATTCTGCCCTAACATCATCGGCCACTGGTGAGGCCATTTTATTAGCATTTATATTATGTGGAAATGTGTAAACTAGGGTTGTCCCGATACCACTTTTTTAGGACCGAGTACAAGTACCGATACTTTTTTTCAAGTACTCGCCGATACCGATTACCGATACTTTTTTTTTAATGTCACGTGACAGTGTTTTTTTTTTTCATTTTTTTGGGTTTTTTTTAACAGTGCTTGCTTTTTTTTTGGGGGGGGGGGGGGGGGGGGGTGAACGTTGTATGTGTGTGTTATTTTTTTTTTTTTTTTACAATTTTTATTTTTTACAATAATATTTCTTTTATTCTTTATTGTTTTTTTTTTTTTTTTTTTAATCAGCCCTTTTGGGGGGCTTTGGTGAGATATCAGGGGTCTTAACAGACCTCTGATATCTCCCCCTTGAGACAGAGAAAGAGACAGAGGATAGAGAATCCCCAGTCCCTTTCTCTGCAGCGTCAGCTGCACTGACAATGAATGGAGAGAAGACCGCAGCTTCTCTCCATTCATAAACTGACACATCGTAATCACAGAAGATTACAATGTTTCAGTTATGTGAATGGACAGAGTCAGCTGACTCTATCCATACACAAAGGAAGGAGGAGGGGGAGGACGGAGGAACTGAGGGGGAGAACGGAGGGGACAGATAAGAGCAGAACGGAGGGGACAGATAAGAGCAGAACGAGGGGACAGCTGAGAGGGACAGATAAGAGCAGAACTGAGGGGACAGCTGAGAGGGACAGAGGAATGGAGGGGGCATGGAGGAGGATGCAGTGACAGTCAGCTGTGAGCGATCACCGCTGTATGTCACTAAAGCAGCTGAAAGCCGGCGGGGGGAGAATCTTGTAACTCCCCCACGCGCCGATCACAGCTGACAGTCAAGGTATCGGGAGAAGCATCGGGAGCATTTGCCCGAGTACAAGTACTTTGGCAAATGCTCGGTATCGGTGCCGATACCGATACTAGTATCGGTATCGGGACAACCCTAGTGTAAACCTTACACGCTGTTAATGGTTGGAGAAGAGAGAAAATGGGACTTTAACCACTTGACGACCGCCTCACGCCGATGTACGTCGGCAAGGTGGCACGGACAGGCAAAATCACGTACATGTACGTGATTTGCCTTCCGCGGGTGGGGGGTCCGATCGGACCCCCCCCGGTGCCCGAGGCGGTCGTCTTTTGTCCAGCGGCGATCAGAGGTGAGGGGGAGACCATCCGTTCGTGGCCCCCCCCTCGCGATCGCCGCCGGCCAATCGAATCATTCCTTTGCTGCTGTATGCTAAACAGCAGCAAAGGAAATGATGTCATCTCTCCTCGGCTCGGTAATTTCCGTTCCGGCCCGAGGAAAGAAGACATCACTGTGAGTGCACAACACACTACACACTCAGTAGAACGTGCCAGGCACACTAAACACCCCGATCCCCCCCCCGATCCCCCCCCGATCACCCCCCCCCCTGTCACAAACTGACACCAGCAGTTTTTGTTTTTTTTTCTGATTACTGCATAGTGTCAGTTTGTGACAGTTACAGTGTTGGGACAGTTACTGTTACCCCCCCTTTAGGTCTAGGATACCCACCTAACCCCCCCTAATAAAGTTTTAACCCCTTGATCACCCCCTGTCACCAGTGTCACTAAGCGATCATTTTTCTGATCGCTGTATTAGTGTCGCTGGTGACGCTAGTTAGGGAGGTAAATATTTAGGTTCGCCGTCAGCGTTTTATAGCGTCAGGGACCCCCATATACTACCTAATAAATGTTTTAACCCCTTGATTGCCCCCTAGTTAACCCTTTCACCACTGATCACCGTATAAGTGTTACGGGTGACGCTGGTTAGTTCGTTTATTTTTTATAGTGTCTGGGCACCCGCCGTTTATTACCGAATAAAGGTTTAGCCCCCTGATCGCCCGGCGGTGATATGCGTCGCCCCAGGCAGCGTCAGATTAGCGCCAGTACCGCTAACACCCACGCACGCAGCATACGCCTCCCTTAGTGGTATAGTATCTGTACGGATCAATATCTGATCCGATCAGATCTATACTAGCGTCCCCAGCAGTTTAGGGTTCCCAAAAACGCAGTGTTAGCGGAATCAGCCCAGATACCTGCTAGCACCTGCGTTTTGCCCCTCCGCCCGGCCCAGCCCAGCCCACCCAAGTGCAGTATCGATCGATCACTGACACTTACAAAACACTAAATGCATAACTGCAGCGTTCGCAGAGTCAGGCCTGATCCCTGCGATCGCTAACAGTTTTTTTGGTAGTATTTTGGTGAACTGGCAAGCACCAGCCCCAGGCAGCGTCAGGTTAGCGCCAGTACCGCTAACACCCACGCACGCACCGTACACCACCCTTAGTGGTATAGTATCTGAACGGATCAATATCTGATCCGATCAGATCTATACTAGCGTCCCCAGCAGTTTAGGGTTCCCAAAAACGCAGTGTTAGCGGGATCAGCCCAGATACCTGCTAGCACCTGCATTTTGCCCCTCCGCCCCGCCCAGCCCAGCCCACCCAAGTGCAGTATCGATCGATCACTGTCACTTACAAAAGACTAAAACGCATAACTGCAGCGTTCGCAGAGTCAGGCCTGATCCCTGCGATCGCCAACAGATTTTTTGGTAGCGTTTTGGTGAACTGGCAAGCACCAGCGGCCTAGTACACCCCGGTCGTAGTCAAACCAGCACTGCAGTAACACTTGGTGACGTGGCGAGTCCCATAAGTGCAGTTCAAGCTGGTGAGGTGGCAAGCACAAATAGTGTCCCGCTGCCACCAAAAAGACAAACACAGGCCCGTCGTGCCCATAATGCCCTTCCTGCTGCATTCGCCAATCCTAATTGGGAACCCACCGCTTCTGCAGCGCCCGTACTTCCCCCATTCACATCCCCAACCAAATGCAGTCGGCTGCATGAGAGGCATTTTCTTTATGTCCTCCCGAGTACCCCTACCCAGCGAACCCCCCCAAAAAAGATGTCGTGTCTGCAGCAAGTGCGGATATAGGCGTGACACCCGCTATTATTGTCCCTCCTGTCCTGACAATCCTGGTCTTTGCATTGGTGAATGTTTTGAACGCTACTATGCACTAGTTGAGTATTAGCGTAGGATACAGCACTCCACAGACTAGGCGCACTTTCACAGGGTCTCCCAAGATGCCATCGCATTTTGAGAGACCCGAACCTGGAACCGGTTACAGTTATAAAAGTTAGTTACAAAAAAAGTGTAAAAAAAAATAAAAAAATATATAAAATAAAAAAAAATAGTTGTCGTTTTATTGTTCTCTCTCTCTCTATTCTCTCTATTGTTCTGCTCTTTTTTACTGTATTCTATTCTGCAATGTTTTATTGTTATTATGTTTTATCATGTTTGCTTTTCAGGTATGCAATTTTTTGTACTTTACCGTTTACTGTGCTTTATTGTTAACCATTTTTTTGTCTTCAGGTACGCCATTCACAACTTTGAGTGGTTATACCAGAATGATGCCTGCAGGTTTAGGTATCATCTTGGTATCATTCTTTTCAGCCAGCGGTCGGCTTTCATGTAAAAGCAATCCTAGCGGCTAATTAGCCTCTAGACTGCTTTTACAAGCCGTGGGAGGGAATGCCCCCCCCCACCGTCTTCCGTGTTTTTCTCTGGCTCTCCTGTCTCAACAGGGAACCTGAAAATGCAGCCGGTGATTCAGCCAGCTGACCATAGAGCTGATCAGAGACCAGAGTGGCTCCAAACATCTCTATGGCCTAAGAAACCGGAAGCTACGAGCATTTTATGACTTAGATTTTGCCGGATGTAAATAGCGCCATTGGGAAATTGGGGAAGCATTTTATCACACCGATCTTGGTGTGGTCAGATGCTTTGAGGGCAGAGGAGAGATCTAGGGTCTAATAGACCCCAATTTTTTCAAAAAAGAGTACCTGTCACTACCTATTGCTATCATAGGGGATATTTACATTCCCCGAGATAACAATAAAAATGATTAAAAAAAAATAAAAATGAAAGGAACAGTTTAAAAATAAGATAAAAAAGCAAAAAAATAATAAAGAAAAAAAAAAAGCACCCCTGTCGCCCCCTGCTCTCGCGCTAAGGCGAACGCAAGCGGCGGTCTGTCGTCAAACGTAAACAGCAATTGCACCATGCATGTGAGGTATCACCGCGAAGGTTAGATCGAGGGCAGTAATTTTTGCAGTAGACCTCCTCTGTAAATCTAAAGTGGTAACCTGTAAAGGCTTTTAAAGGCTTTTAAAAATGTATTTATTTTGTTGCCACTGCACGTTTGTGCGCAATTGTAAAGCATGTCATGTTTGGTATCCATGTACTCGGCCTAAGATCATCTTTTTTATTTCATCAAACATTTGGGCAATATAGTGTGTTTTAGTGCATTAAAATTTAAAAAAGTGTGTTTTTTCCCCAAAAAATGCGTTTGAAAAATCGCTGCGCAAATACTGTGTGAAAAAAAAAATGAAACACCCACCATTTTAATCTGTAGGGCATTTGCTTTAAAAAAATATATAATGTTTGGGGGTTCAAAGTAATTTTCTTGCAAAAAAAAAAAAACTTTTTCATGTAAACAATAAGTGTCAGAAAGGGCTTTGTCTTCAAGTGGTTAGAAGAGTGGGTGATGTGTGACATAAGCTTCTAAATGTTGTGCATAAAATGCCAGGACAGTTCAAACCCCCCCCCCAAATGACCCCATTTTGGAAAGTAGACACCCCAAGCTATTTGCTGAGAGGCATGTTGAGTCCATGGAATATTTTATATTGCGACACAAGTTGCGGGAAAGAGAGAATTTTTTTTTTTTTTGCACAAAATTGTCACTAAATGATATATTGCTCAAACATGCCAAGGGAATATGTGAAATTACACCCCAAAATACATTCTGCTGCTTCTCCTGAGTACGGGGATACCACATGTGTGGGACTTTTTGGGAGCCTAGCCGCGTACGGAACCCCGAAAACCAAGCACCGCCTTCAGGCTTTTTTAAGGGCGTGAATTTTTGATTTCTCTCTTGACTGCTTATCACAGTTTCGGAGGCCATGGAATGCCCAGGTGGCACAACCCCCCCCCCCAAATGACCCCATTTTGGAAAGTAGACACCCAAAGCTATTTGCTGAGAGGTATAGTGAGTATTTTGCAGACCTCACTTTTTGTCACAAAGTTTTGAAAATTGAAAAAAGAAAAAAAAAAAAGTTTTTTCTTGTCTTTCTTCATTTTCAAAAACAAATGAGAGCTGCAAAATGCTCACCATGCCTCTCAGCAAATAGCTTGGGGTGTCTACTTTCCAAAATGGGGTCATTTGGGGTGGTTTTGTGCCACCTGGGCATTCCATGGCTTCCGAAACTGTGATAGGCAGTGAAGAGTGAAATCAAAAATTTTCACCCTTAGAAATCCTGAAGGCAGTGATTGGTTTTCGGGGTCCCGTGCACGGCTAGGCTCCCAAAAAGTCCCACACATGTGGTATCCCCATACTCAGGAGAAGTAGCTAAATGTATTTTGGGGTGCAATTCCACATATGCCCATGGCCTGTGTGAGCAATATATCATTTAGTGACAACTTTGTGCAAAAAAAAAAAAAAAATGTGTCACTTTCCCGCAACTTGTGTCAAAATATAAAATATTCCATGGACTCAATATGCCTCTCTGGTAATAGCTTGGGGTGTCTACTTTCCAAAATGGGGTCATTTGGGGGGGTTTTGTGCCACCTGGGCATTCCATGGCCACCGAAACTGTGATAGGCAGTAAAGAGTGAAAGCAAAAATTTACACCCTTAGAAATCCTGAAGGCAGTGATTGGTTTTCGGGGCCCCGTACGCGGCTAGGCTCCCAAAAAGTCCCACACGTGGTATCCCCATATTCAGGAGAAGCAGCAGAATGTATTTTGGGGTGCAATTCCACATAGGCCCATGGCCTGTGTGAGCAATATATCATTTAGTGACAACTTTTTGTAAATATTTTTTTTTTTTTTGTCATTATTCAATCACTTGGGACAAAAAAAATAAATATTCAATGGGTTCAACATGCCTCTCAGCAATTTCCTTGGGGTGTCTACTTTCCAAAATGGGGTCATTTGGGGGGGGTTTGTACTGCCCTGCCATTTTAGCACCTCAAGAAATGACATAGGCAGTCATAAACTAAAAGCGGTGTAAATTACAGAAAATGTACCCTAGTTTGTAGACGCTATAACTTTTGCGCAAACCAATAAATATACGCTTATTGACATTTTTTTTACCAAAGACATGTGGCCGAATACATTTTGGCCTAAATGTATGACTAAAATTGAGTTTATTGGATTTTTTTTATAACAAAAAGTAGAAAATATAATTTTTTTTCAAAATTTTCGGTCTTTTTCCGTTTATAGCGCAAAAAATAAAAACCGCAGAGGTGATCAAATACCATCAAAAGAAAGCTCTATTTGTGGGAAGAAAAGGACGCAAATTTAGTTTGGGTACAGCATTGCATGACCGCGCAATTAGCAGTTAAAGCAACGCAGTGCCAAATTGGAAAAAGACCTCTGGTCCTTAGGCAGCATAATGGTCCGGGGCTCAAGTGGTTAAATGAGGCCCGCCATAACAATTATAATAGAAATGGGTACACGCATGTATGTGCAATGAATTGGTTTATTAATCACAGTCTGGAAATTCATTCATAACTGTTAAAGATACATTAAAACAAATAATTGGTAGTCACATGACTTACACTAAAATTATCTTGCTCATAGCATATACAGTTAATGAATTGACATAATGGACATGAACAACAATGGGATACACTAGAAATACATGCATGTACACACAATGGAGTCAGATAAAACTTGGTATTAAATAGCACTCGATGCGTTTCATGGCGTTTCAGCCACTCATCAGGAGTGTGATATAATGATGTACTGTAAGAGATATCAATTATTAATAATAGTGCCTTTTTAAAGGGAACGAAAAAGTTTAACAAAAATGGTGACAGGTCAAAAACTTACAACTCTGTCGCCAAGGATAAGCTCAGCCTCTACATAGGGACTTGTGGGGATCTCAAGCACGGTGTCTCCTTCGGGGCTGAGGCTGGAATACCCCAATAAGGACCTAGGACGGCAGCCAAAAGAAGGCCAGATGGCCACAGCAAGATCTAGATGTACTATGTGTGCACTATAGTGTGCATGTTGTGCTGAAAGGGATAAAAGAAATGTGTATAGGAATAAATAATAAAATGGAAAAACTCATTAAGGTGTACCCAATTAAGGGATTTAACACAAAATGATAGTAGGCATGAATACTAAACATGGTGTTGACCCATAAATACAACCTGCTCAAACTAAGAATAAAGATAAAGAATGGTATAGGACCCCCTTCTTGGATTTCCTTGGTGTGTAGTGAGCATGGATCAGCTTGTGTAAAGGTACCCTTCAAGTGTGATAGGATCATGGAAAATGAGCCATCGGCCAGCTAAGGCCAACATATGCCCCAGTCTGAGGCGGAGTCCCACCAACGTCATACTAAACGAGCCAATGCAGCACGAGGGAGGCTGATGAAACTTGGTAACTTGGAAACTTGGTTTTGCAAGAAAATTACTTTGAACCCCCAAACATTATATATTTTTTTAAAGCAAATGCCCTACAGATTAAAATGGTGGGTGTTTAATTTTTTTTTCACACAGTATTTGCGCAGCGATTTTTCAAACGCATTTTTTTGGGAAAAAACACACTTTTTTAAATTTAATGCACTAAAACACACTATATTGCCCAAATGTTTGATGGAATAAAAAAGATGATCTTAGGTCGAGTACATGGATACCAAACATGACATGCTTTAAAATTGCGCACAAACTAAAGCCTTTACAGGTTACCATTTTAGATTTACAGAGGAGGTCTACTGCTAAAATTACTGCCCTCGATCTGACCTTCACGGTGATACCTCACATGCATGGTGCAATTGCTGTTTACATTTGATGCCACGCCGACGCTTGCGTTCGCCTTTGCTCGAGAGCAGGGGGGACAGGGGTGCTTTTTTTTTTTTCTTTATTATTTTTTTGCTTTTTTATCTTATTTTTAAACTGTTCCTTTCATTTTTTTTTTTTAATCATTTTTATTGTTATCTCAGGGAATGTAAATATCCCCTATGATAGCAATAAGTAGTGACAGGTACTCTTTTTTTGAAAAAACTGGGGTCTATTAGACCCTAGATCTCTCCTCTGCCCTCAAAGCATCTGACCACACCAAGATCGGTGTGATAAAATGCTTTCCCAATTTCCCAATGGCGCTGTTTACAACCGGCGAAATCTAAGTCATGAAATGCTCGTAGCTTCCGGTTTCTTAGGCCATAGAGATGTTTGGAGCCACTCTGGTCTCTGATCAGCTCTATGGTCAGCTGGCTGAATCACCGGCTGCATTCTCAGGTTCCCTGTTGGGACAGGAGAGCCAGAGAAAAACATGGAAGACGGTGGGGTGATTCCCCCCACTGCTTGTAAAAGCAGTCTAGAGGCTAATTAGCCGCTAGGATTGCTTTTACATGAAAGCCGACCGCTGGCTGAAAAGAATGATACCAAGGTGATACCTAAACCTGCAGGCATCATTCTGGTATAACCACTCAAAGTCCAGCAACATAAACTTTTTTTTCATGCAGCCTGTGGGCTGAACGAAAAAAAGAGATTGATCGGTGGGTATGCCCACCATTAGAATACCTCCCTTCATCCACCCACTTCCAATGATGGGCATACATGCACCGTATATATATGCCGAAGCATGGAGGCATCCTCCCGCAAAAGTTAGGAGCAAATCGCTCCTCCGCCCTCTGCTGCCCCCACGCTTCGGCATATATGCTGAAGTATGTAACTGTGGTGGTGAAATCACCTCCGACAGCGCTGGAGTCACGGCTTTATGTATCGTGGGAGCAAACGCTGTTGCTATCAAGATAAATAAATCCGCGCTGCAACTGAATGGCATACCTGCTAAGCAAATGATGGTTAACAATAAAACAAAGTAACTTTACAGTATAACAGTAAAACTTACGATACCTGCAAAGCAAGTACAAAAAAAACATAGTAAAAAATAAAACATTTAACGCAACCTGTGCCTAAAATATATATATGCAGAAGCATGGGGGCATCCTCCCGCAAAAGGTAGGAGCAAATCGCTCCTCCGCCCACTGCTGCCCCCACGCTTCGGCATATATGCTGAAGTATGTAACTGTGGTGGTGAAATCACCTCCGACAGCGCTGGAGTCACGGCTTTATGTATTGTGGGAGCAAACGCTGTTGCTGTCAAGATAAATAAATCCGCTCTGCAGCTGAATGGCGTACCTGAAAACAAAAAAATGGTTACCAATAAAACACAGTAAACGGGAAAAGTATAAAAAAATTGCATATCTGAAAACCAAGCATGGTAAAACATAATAACAATAAAACATTGCAGAATAGAATACAGTAAAAAAGAGCAGAACAATAGAGAGAGAATAGAGATCTCTCTCTATTCTCTCTCTATTGTTCTGCTCTTTTCTACTCTCATGTGCTATACAGAGCTTCAGGACGGACTGGATCCTTCCTTAAATTCCAGGAAGAGATCGTCAGAGCCCTTCTGTTTCCAGACGGTGCACAATAACAATACGGAGAACGGAGAACAATAAAACGACAACTATTTTTGTTTTTTTTATTTTATATTTTTTTGTGTTTTTTATTTTTTTTATTTTTTTTTACACTTTTTTTTAGCAACTTTAACTTTTGTAACTGGTACCAGGTTTGGGTCTCTCAAAATGCGATGGCATCTTGGGAGACCCTGTGAAAGTGTGTCATAGTCTGTGCAGTGCTGTACCCTACGCTAATACTCAACTAGTGAATGGTAGCATTCAAAACATTCACCAATGCATAGACCAGGATTGTCAGGACAGGAGGGACAATAATACCGGGTGTCACGCCTATATCCGCGCTTGTTGCAGACATGACATCTTCTTTGGGGGGCTCGTTGGGTAGGGCTACTCGGGAGGACATAAGGAAAATGCCTCTCATGCAGCCGGCTTACTGCATTTGGTTGGGGAAGGTGAGGTGGAGCACCGTCTGGAAACAGAAGGGCTCTGACGATCTCTTCCTGGAATTTAAGGAAGGATCCAGTCCATCCTGAAGCTCTGTATAGCACATGAGCGTTCAGCAAAGCCAATTGAAATAAATAAACAGACACTTTCTTGTACCAGCGTCTGGCCTTACGGGCAACTAGGTACGGCGCCAACAACTGGTCGTTGAGGTCCACCCCTCCCATATTTTGGTTATATTCGTGGACACAGAGGGGTTTCTCCACAACACCAGTCGCCGTAGTAATTTGGACCGTCGTGTCTGCATGAAGGGAGGTAAGAACGAAAACATTCTTATTATCCCTCCACTTCATAGTGAGCAAGTTATTACACTGCAAGCAGGCTCTCTCCCCCAGCCTAAGATGGGAATCTACAAGCCGCTGGGCAAGGCCCCGGCGATTAGGTCGCACGGTGCCACATGCTCCAATCTGTTGATCAAAAAGGTGACTAAAAAGTGGCACGCTCGTGTAATAATTGTCCACGTACAAGTGGTACCCCTTTCCGAATAAGGGTGACACCAAGTCCCACACAGTCTTGCCAGCGCTTCCTATGTAGTCAGGGCAGTTTGTCGGCTCTACGTGACTATCTTTGCCCTCGTAAACCATAAAACTACATGTATAGCCTGTGGCCCTGTCACAGAGCTTATACATCTTGACCCCGTATCTGGAACGCTTGCTGGGAAGGTACTGTTTGAATGATAAGCGGCCAGAAAATTTAATCAGGGACTCATCAACGCAGACAACTTGATGGGGAGTAAACAAGTCTGCAAAATGCTGGTTGAAGTGGTTTACGAGGGGCCGAATTTTGTAGAGCCGATCGTATTCAGGGTTTCCACGAGGACGACAGAGTTCATTGTTGAAGTTCATGAACCGCAAAATCTGCTCGTATCGTGCACTGGTCATGGAGGCAGAGAACAAGGGCATATAGTGAATTGGGTCAGTGGACCAATATGACCGCCACTCACTCTTTTTGGTTATGCCCATGTTGAGGGAAAGGCCCAGAAAGATATTAAATTCGGAGACCGTAATTGGTCTCCAATCTCTGGCAAGGGAGGACTGGGGAATAGTGGTGATGTGTTGACCAGCGTATAAATTGCTTTGGTCCACAATAGATCTATAGAGATCTTCGGTGAAAAACAGCAAATAAAAATCCAGTGGCGTAAAATCAACTGTTTCCACCTGAATTCCGGGTTGGCCAGTGAATGGGGGAAGTACGGGTGCTGCAGAAGTGGTGGGTTCCCACCTAGTACTGCTCTGCTCTATACGAGGGACCTGCGGTTCTTGTACATCAAGGACAGAAGAAGAAGTTTGGGGTCTGGTACGCCTGACCTTGGCAGGGACCACAACGTCAGAGCTATCTGTCATGGAGCCGCTGTCCTCTACAGGATCGTATTCTGAGCCTGAATCTGACAGATGAGTGACTTCCTCTTCACTATCTGTCATGCTCAGAAACATGTAGGCCTCTTCACTAGTGTACCTTCGATTTGCCATTTTGGGCTCTAAATTTAGGGGTACACTAGTGAGACTCACAGGCAAAAAAGCTCCTGACTGTTAGCGACTGATTCAAAACGCTACCAAAAAACTGTTAGCAAACGCAGGGATCAGGCCTGACTCTGCGAAACGCTGCAGTTATGTGTGCTTAGTGTTTTGTAAGTGTCAGTGATTGATCGATACTGCACTTGGGTGGCCTGGGCAGGGCTGGGCCGAGGGGCAAAACGCAGGTGCTAGCAGGTATCTGGGCTGATCCCGCTAACACTGTGTTTATGGGAACCCTAAACTGCTGGGGACGCTAGTATAGATCTGATCGGATCAGATATTGGTCCGTTCAGATACTATAGCACTAAGGGAGGTGTATGCTGCGTGCGTGGGTGTTAGCGGTACTGGCGCTAACCTGACGCTGCCTGGGGCGACGCAGACCTTATCTGACCCTAAAAACGTAACTTATATCACCGCCGGGCAATTAGGGGGTTAAACCCTTATTAGGTAATAAACGGCGGGTGCCCTAAAACTATAATAAACTATAATAAACAAACTAACTAACCAGCGTCACCCGTAACAGTTATACGGTGATCACTGGTGAAAGGGTTAACTAGGGGGCAATCAGGGAGTTAAAACCTTTAGTAGGTAGTATATGGGGGTCCCTGTCGCTATAAAACGCTGACGGCGAACCTATATACTTACCTCCCTAACTAGCGTCACCTGTGTCACTACTACAGCGATCAGAAAAACGATCGCTTAGTGACACTGGCGACAGGGGGTGATCAAGGGGTTAACCTTTATTAGGGGCGGTTAGGGGGGTACCTCAGACCTAAAGGAGGCTAACCCTAACTGCCCTAACACTTATAACTGTCACAAACTGACACCAATGCAAAAAAAAAAAACTGCTATTGGTGTCACTGTGACAGGGGGTACAGGGGGGTGATCGGGGGGTGACTGGGGGGGTGAAAAGTGTGCCTGCGTGTTCTACTGAAAGTGTAGTGTTGGTGCAACTCACATTGATGTCTTCTCTCCTCTACACCGGAACGAAAAGACCGGCTTGAGGAGAGGTGACATCACTTCCTCTGCCTCTGTTTACATTACAGAGGCAGAGGAATGATCTAATTGGCGGGGAGCTATCGTGAGGGGGTGGCCATGAATGGATGGCCTCCCCCTCACCTCTGATCGCCGGGGATGACATGCTAACCACCTCGGGCAAAGGGGGGGGTCCGATCGGCCCGCGGGAGGCAGATCACATACAGGTACGTGATTCTGCCTGCCCATGCCATTCTGCCGACGTATATTGTCGTGAGGCGGTCGGCAACTGGTTAAAAAGGCACTATTATTAATAATTAATATCTCTTACAGTACATCATTATATCACACTCCTGATGAGTGGCTGAAACGCCATGAAACGCGTTGAGTGCTATTTGATACCAAGTTTTATCTGACTCCATTGTGTGTACATGCATGTATTTCTAGTGTATCCCATTGTTGTTCATGTCCATTATGTCAATTCTTTAACTGTATATGCTATGAGCAAGATAATTTTTAGTGTAAGTCAATTCTTTAACTGTATATGCTATGAGCAAGATAATTTTAGTGTAAGTCATGTGACTACCAATTATTTGTTTTAATGTATCTTTAACAGTTATGAATGAATTTCCAGACTGTGATTAATAAACCAATTCATTGTATATACATGCGTGTACCCATTTCTATTATAATTGTTATGGCGGGCCTCATTTAAAGTCCCATTTTCTCTCTTCCCCAACCATTTCTAGTAGGGATGGAGGCCTGCCATTCGGCTGTACCAGGTCACACCCCCTTTTTTTCTACTTGCACGTGGTTAGTATTCGCGTTATGTAGAATTAGCTTGTTGCAGTAGACAGTCATCTGGCTCCCTCAGCTGGTAAGAAATAATGATTACATTGATCAGCTATACTGCATTTTTATGCTGTACACTGTGGATGCTTTTCTTTCTGTACTAATCCCATTTTGGAGACCTACCAGTCTATTCCCATGATTCTCCAAGAGGGATTACAGGTTTCCTCAGCTGGTTGAAAGTCTATGAGAAGAACACAGCAGGGGCGTACCAACGGGGGGGGGGGGTGCGGTCCGCCCCGGGTGCCACACATTGATGGGTGTCAGTGGCGTTGCTATGGGGGTGCGGTCCAAGCCCGGGTCGGGTGACACCACTTACCGAGGGAGAAGAGAGCCCTGGCAGCTCCCTATGGCTGTTTTTTTTTCACCTGTGACTCAGATCACCCCCCCGCGGTGCGGCAGCAATGGTCTGGTCTGTGTTTTCCTCCTCGCTCCTCCCACCACTCCTGCGCTGCAGAGCCAGGCCTGTTACTATTCTCCGCTCGGGTGGCGCAACTGCCACTGCACACTGTGTCTTCCGGACCTCCCTAGCTGCTGTCCTGGTGTACCTGAAACTGAGCCAGCTGCCCTCCATGGCAGTGTCCTCCGCCGCCCGAGGTAAGCTTGTGATAAGTGAGTGGGGGGTGTGGGTTGGCATGGTGTTCACCGCCCACAGCTGGTGTGCTGTGAGAAGTGGGTGGGGTGTTTGTTTCTGCCTCCCTGAGCTGCTCTAATAACATGGAAGGGGGGAGGCTGCTGTGTCCACCACCACCCACTAATGTACTAACTCACTGCTTTTAGCTTAAAGGGTGATTCCGTGATTGGAGTACAATGATTTTCAATAAAATTTACCTGAGAGTCATTTTTTGATTTGACTTTACTTGCTTGCTGTTCCATATTTTGCTTGTTTTTCCAATGCAGCTTTGAAAATGCCCCCTATAGTGGTGATCAGGGATTGTGAGCAGAACCCTTAATACCACTAGTATGAGACTGTATGTATGCAAGCTACAGTGGGGGTGGGGGTGGGGAGAGGGGGTGTTTGTCCTGATGGGACAAGATCTTCCTGTGCCCAGGGAGATAATGCCTAGTTTATTGCAAATTAGTCATGAGCATACTTAGAACATAATAATTTAAATAAGGTTTATGGCTGGTTCACACCTGAATCACACAGATACATGCTCCGTGTTCCTGCTGGATTCCTGTACAACTTCATGCAGTGCGATTTTCAGCTCATTCATTTAACTGGGATGAAATCACACTGGATCGCACAAAAATGTAATGCACGCACTACTTTTTCGAAAGCGTACTGCACCAAATTGCATGGTACTATGGTACCATGAGATCTCGGGCAGGCAAACGCACTGCGATTGTGATCTGCGTTAGAGGTGTCCTTAGAAAAATATATATACACCTGCGGGAAATCAAATACCCAGAGCGTTTTGAATTCAGTGTGGGAAACGCACACGGAACATAGATTTGCTGCGCCACCTTCTGATATGAACGAGCCCTTAATTAATTCAAATTCAGATATCGCTCGCAAATTTTAACAGTATTTATTTTAGTACTTCCAATGCTCCCATAATTTATTTTATTCCTGTTCTACGTATGCATAATACGCTGTAAATGTAATTTTTTTTGCAGCAAGGCACATGGAAATGAAGCAGCAGTAAAATAAGCCCATTTTTTAATGACCTCCAGCAATGATGTCAGTGGATGCTATAATTACCCCTAGCATTGGTGTCAGTGGATGCAATATTACCTCCACGGCATTGGTGTCAATGGGGGCTGTGCAATGTAAAGGGGTCCAAAGGTGTGGGGGGCTGTGTAATTTAAAGAGGTCCAGAGGTGTGGGGGCTGTGTAATGTAAAGGGGTCTAGAGGTGCAGGGGCTGTGTAATGTGAAGGGGTCCAGAGGTATAGGGGCTGTGTAATGTGAAGGGGTCCAGAGGTATGGGGGCTGTGTAATGTGAAGGGGTCCAGGGGTATGGGGGCTGTGTAATGTGAAGGGGTCTAGAGGTATGGGGGCTGTGTATTGTGAATGGGTCCAGAGGTACGGGGGCTGTGGAATGTAAAGGAGGTCTTCCTACATTTTACCAGCAGTTATAGATGCAGTGTTATATATTTCCCTTAGGTTGCGTATTTTTTTCTGCATTTTCTGAAAGTGCACCAAAAGTCTGCATCTTTGGTGCACTTTCAGAAAACATTTTGTTTTGGAGGGGTGACACCATGTTTTACTGCACCAGGTGACACCAGCCCTAGTGACGCCACTGGAACACAGGCTTGTGCCATGACTCTACTTAGGGAGGAGTCAGGGGGCAGCACCCGAGAGCCATTTGAAAAATAGGCTGGGGTGCCAACATCGTTGGATTCCTTTACGGGTAAGTGTCCTAATATTAAAGGTCAGCAGCTACAGTATTTGTAGCTGCTAACTTTAAATTTTTTGGTGGCAGGGCTGGAGCTCCACTTTAACAGCTTTTTTGCAACATGGTAGCACTTTAAACACACCACCTGTCTTTTTCCGTGAAAACACATTTAAAACTGTCTTAATGTGACCGCGTACCTATCATGTTACTATCTTCAACTTAGCTGCAGTATTTCGGTTGGCAGATCTCTATTAGCATGGCTGTTGTGAACATAGCATTTGTTTTTATTGCAACAACAGAAGTATATTTAAATTAATTTTCTCAATGGAATTTTAATTTTTGGATTTACTAAACAAACCTTATGTTGTCGAAGAGCTGTTTTTTTATTTTTTATTTCTGGAGATGGGGAAAAATAGCAGATAATAACAGTAGAAATGCACTCATAAACGTCCAGGGTAAGAAGGCAGATGAAGGAGGTGTGGCTGAACCTCCAAAACGTGTTCCTGATTGGTCGACACATTCTTGGGTTTGACAGCTCTGGGATCCCGTGGTGGTTCCCCGGCGCCAGCCCAGCTTTTCACTTCCATTGGTGGCTCTGTCTCCCCAGCAGCTTCAACAAGGACTTATCCATCTGGCGGCCCATTGTGAGTGCATTTCTACAGTTATGCCCTGTACACACGATCGGACATTGATCGGACATTCCGACAACAAAATCCATGGATTTTGGCTCAAACTTGTCTTGCATACACATGGTTGCACAAAGTTGTCGGAAAATCCGATCGTTCTGAACGCAGTGACGTAAAGCACGTACGTCGGGACTATAAACGGGGCAGCAGCCAATAGCTTTCGTCTCTTAATTTATTCTGAGCATGCGTGGTACTTTGTGCGTCGGATTTGTGTACACATGATCGGAATTTAACCGATTGGATTTTGTTGTTGGAAAATTTTATAGCCGGCTCTCAAACTTTGTGTGTCGGAAATTTCGACGGAAAAAGATCCGATCGCACTTTTTCCGTTGGAAAATCCGACCGTGTATACAGAGCATAATAATCTGCTTTTTTTAAACAAACTACTATTGGCGGCTTGGCACTCTTTTTTCCCATCCCTTTTTTCCATCCCTTTTTCTGTAGTGTTCGGGTTCCCAGCCAGCTCCAGCATGCAGCCTCGCTTCCATCCACAGTGTCAGCCAGAGACTATTTGTAATTCATTTTTACCTCCGGGACTTATTATTTTAGTTTATTCCACTCCATCCTTTCATTACACTTGTGTGTGTAAATGTATACATACTGACGCCAGAGGGTTTCACACATACACTCGCAATTCATGGTACATCTGCTCCCTACACTATCCAATTTTTTACATTTTTACGGATTTGTGGGTTTTTTATTTTTCTACAATAAAATTTATCTACAATATTTTCTACAATACGCTGGGTGTTGAAGAGTAAATGTAGTCTTGTGGTTTTTTTTTTTGTTCTTTTGTTTTTTTAGCTATACATGAAAGTGGCCATTGTGATGGAAAAAGGAATGGTGTGCAATAATTTTATTAAACCTTGTAATAATGTGTATATTGTAATAATGTCAGAAACCATGAATTCAGACCGAGACAGAAGTACAGTTAAATCACACTTGTTTAAGAATAAAAGTAAAAAGAACAAACATAGTCAAAACATGGCCAGAGTTCAGTAACCGGAATGGATAGTCAGCTAAGCCAGAAGTCAGGGATCAAAGTAGTGGAACAGCAAGCAGGATCTGGAGCCAGAAGGAATGTCAGCAAAGCCAGTCATTAAACAGGAATGCAGGAGATGTTTCTTGTGATGTTGACAAAGACGAAGGCAGAGACCCTGTGGACTGGACGGCTTTAGTAGGCAGGACTGATGAGCAGGATCATCAACAGCTGAGTAACTGTGGAGAGAGATGGGAGCTGGCAATTAACCGTCAGCTGAGCGGCCAGTTCAGAGAAGGAAGGGCTGAGCCCAGCCCTGATAAATAATACATTTATGCACATGGTAAAGCAACATTTGCTTATTATGAAGAAATACACCGCTCCAGGTAACAAAATCCCTCTACTCCATTACCTGGCCCTGCATGCACCAGAAGCATAAAGTGAAACCTCTGGATGGCTGTACTCCCATAAAATCACCTTTATTAATCCATGATGAAAAAACAATAATCCATACAGCAAAGGGGATACAAATACAGCACAACTAACACATTTCACACCTTCCCGGGTGCTTAGCAATAATTTTATTAAACCTTGTTACTATGTGTATATTGTAATAATACATTTATGCACATGGTGAAGCAACAGTTGCTTATTACATATGCAGGCTCTGTTTCTTGCTTTTTTGTGTTACACAATGGTACTGTTTCCCACTGTAACTCTAGCCATGGGCAGACAGATGTCTGCTTGAGAACAATGGGTGGGAAGACATCAGTAGCACTGGGCCTATTTAAGCTGGCCATAGATGGATCAAAATTCAATCAGTGCAGCAGAGAGCAGCCAAATTTCGATCCCTCTATGGCTGTTCCTCCTCATGAACCGCACTGTTGGTAAATTTTCATTCAATCAGCACCTGCAGCCAATTGTAATGTCAGAATACAACTATTCATGTATGGCCAGCTTTACTGTCGTAAGTTACCCAACATGCTAAATCTGCACATGCATTACACACTTTTCTTACTTCTTTTAGAAAAGGGGGTAATTGGCCAGGTTGCATACTTCCAGCAACTTCAAAAATGCTTCTAGCATTGGCAGTACTTATTTTTAGGGGTCCCTTAGGAGTCACATTTAGTCACATTTAAGTCAAGAGTTGCCTTGGGCCATCAGGTCTAAGCAGCGTTAAAGCCGACCTTCACCCAAACGGGGACATTCTGCTTGTTTGCATACCCCCCCCCACTGTCACATTTGGGACTTTTTTTGGAGGGAGGGGCTTTGACAGGTACCCATTCTAACTTCTGGTCAGACCGCTGCAGTGATCTTAACGGAAGTTTGGCCCCTTCCTTTCCCCCACATCCTTCTGGGACACATCACAGGTTCCTGAAGATTATTCGAAAAGCAGTGCAGCTCCTGCATTCGTAGTAGTAGACTGGCTGTGGAGCCACAAGGCTTCACTGCTGGTTTCCCTCAGTTAAGATGCTGGATCCAAAGCCTATTGAAGAATCGGCTCGGGTGAGAACATCGCTGGATCCCTGGACAGGTAAGTGTCCTTATTAGGGCTGCAACTAACAATTATTTTCATAATCTGCCAATTATTGTTTCGACTAATCTGATAAAAACCTCAAAAAGTTTGGTGTATAATTTAGTTAATATGTAAAAGTTAAAAAAAAGGACAAATGTATTCTTGAATATCTATATGCAGTGGTATAACTAAGTATATATAACAGTATAAATAACAAGCAATATGGTTAGAGAACAAAATATCTAATCCACTCTGAGAATAACAGACAGAAGAGATATACTGTATATATACTATGAGAGGCCAGATCTGGTACATATCATTAGACTCAGAGATCAAAATTTTTCTAAAGAGCTAAAACCCTGTTTTGCAGAATTTCAAACAGGATTGTAATATAATATTACGCATGACAGACTCCCTTATCATAGACAGCTTGGTACAAGCTACCTGCACCTGCTGCCACTTATGCTGGCATTACATGAACAAAATTTTTCCCTCTAAAATTTTTGTTTTACGAACGTTTGATTTTCTAATCGTTAGTGGGGTCAAATCGATGTTTATATTTTACCACAATGACAGGAAGGAGCAGAATAGAAAACTTTTCTCGATCTAAGAATTTTTTTTTTTTTAAACTGAATGTTAAAATCAAATAAAATTTTCCAACGACATTAGTCTATTCATCTAATGCAAAAATAATTTTTGTACGAATATCAACACATGTATGGCTAGTATAAAACATTTAGTAGCCGCAGCATGCTTTATCACCTGTCATAATGGGGTTAAAAAAAACAAAAATAACCCTTTATAGTACAGAAACAGCAGATAATCACTACTATAATGGGTTAATTTATACTGTGAAATTGTAAAAGATATATATATATATATATATATTGTACAGGACACCGGGAATGTGTCCTGGATGGCAGATACATTCCCCGATATTTGAGTTCTTAAGGGGGGCTGTTGCAGAGCTTTTGTGGTACTCAGGGGTTCTCAACCATGCAGGGTGAGGTGTCCTGGGTTAAGTTTGGCTGGAGAGCACTGACTTACAGGACTCTCTGGATTGCTAAACTTATATTAGGGACCCGGAATTTTGAAGATTCAAAGAGACTGGGGGGGGGGGGGGGGGAGAGCCTTCAAACACTGACTACTGGGACTTTGGTCCCGAAGGGGTTAAGTCCCAGGTGAGGGAGACTTGAAAGGCAGCAGTGGGAAATCAGCACCTGTGTCAAGTAGAGCTGCACGATTAATCATTAAAAACTCGCGATCTTGATTCAACCCCCCTCACAATCTTAATCTGACATTTCCTCAATTCTATGTAACAAGTGCAGAGCTCTGCTCAGAGCTGTCAAAAAAAATGTTTATCAACATTCCTTAGCACTTAGGGAGATAAAGAGAAACATTGTAACATTTTGTTCTTTTAGATCAAAGAAAAGAACTTCGGTCTGTAAGTGAGGGCAGTTTAACCACTTAAAGACCAAGCCTTTTTCTGTCAGTTGTTGCTTACAAGTTAAAATCAGTATTTTCTGCTAGAAAATTACTTAGGACCCCTAAACATTATACAGTATATATATTTGGACACAGGCACAATTTTCATACTTTGGCTCTGTATACCACCAGAATAAAATGAAAACGAAATAAATCCAAATTAATTTGAAGTTCAGACTTTCAGCTTTAATGCAAGGGGTTGAACATATATCAAGTGCAGATTTTAGGAACTGCAACCATTTTTATACACAGTCCCACCCCCCGCAGGAGAGGAAACAATGTACAGGTACGTTGTTTTTGCGCAGCCGGGCCACCCTGCTATAGTAAATGTGCGATGGGCAGTCCGGAAGCAGTTAACAAGGGGGCCCCCAGATGCCGGCCCCCCATGTGAATGAGTATGGAGTACATTGTACCCCTACCCATTCGCCCTCGAAAAGCGTGTTGTAAATAAAAACAAGAGACGGTGTTCACAAGTTCTTGATTAAAAATCTTCCTCCGGTGTTCTTCCTCCGGTGTTCTTCCTCCTGTCTTCTCCGGCGCCGACCCGGTCCTCATCCCGTCATTGTGCCAGCTCCGCTCTCTGCCGGTTCTTATATAGCCATGGGGCGTGACCATCCAGTGATGTCACCATGAGACTCTGCCCCTTGTGACGTCATGTGACAGCAGCGACAGAGAAGACCAGGGGAATATTTTTAATAAAGGACTGGTCAAAACCATCTCGTTTTTATTTACACCACACTGCTTTTTTTTGGGGTGAATGTACCCCATACTCATTTACATAGGGGGTGCCGGGATCTGGGGGCCCCCTTGTTAAAGGGGGACTCCAGATTCTGATAAGCCCCCTGCCCGCAGACCCCCACAACCACCGCCCTATAGTTCCGTGTCTCCTTGAACGATGCCTGTGTTGGTTGCCGCCTCTGGGTTGCCCACCTCAGTTCCCGGTCGCAATGTCCCCAGATGGCTCACTACCCTAGGCTCTTCACCATCAACATACAGATTTTAGTTAGTAAACATGTATTTCTGGGGGCGTGGCCAAGATGGCGTTGTGAGCGGCGGCTTTTGTAAGGAGCTCCGCAGATCCGTAACATTTATCCGGATCCATCGGCACTAATCACCCTACAAAATTATCCCTGCTGACCGAGAGGGAACTGGGGAAGACCTGTCTGCTGAGGGGAGAGGAGAATTTGCTGTCAATTCCTGGCGGACCGCGCTGCGACCGGGAGCTCCTTTCTGTGATCGGCTCTGCTGCGGAGGCTCATCGGCTGCTGGGGACCTCGGATGGGGGCGGGAGAGACGACCCTGGAACGTTCTTAGGCTGTGCTTGGGGCCTGAAGACTCTGCCCCCCCCACATTTTACTAGGCCGAGACCGCTGCCTTTCCTGGGCATTCGGAGCCGTCGGACCGGCGCGAGGGGGGCCCGAACCCCATGGCCTGGAGGAAGTGTCCCTGAAACGGCTGGGGACAGCTGCCTGGGCAGTGGGGGAACCCCTGAGCACTTCCACCCCTGACATTTTCCTTGTGGAGGAGAGTGGCTGAACTGAAGATCCCCTGACAGCCAGTGGAGGCCTGTGGTGGACGGATCCTGCTCGATACAGTTTTAGGTGAGGGGGAGGATTGTTGAGGGGCCACATGCTGCACCATACCTTTCGCCTGACTACCCCTGACCCAGCAGGAAGGCTCCCACGGCCAGTTATTGACCACTATCCAGATCTAGGCCCCAAACACCTGAATGAGGCGCAGGAACTCCAGCGCAAAATACAGCAAAGGGGTAAGAGGTTGACCTTTCTGCCACAGTCGGACTCACCTCTGACGCCCACCTGCCCCCCCGGAGGCTCTTAATACGTGCAGTCCCCATAGAGCCTCGCGGACGAACATTATGGAGTCGGATGACTCTCGGCCCCCCTGGCTGGCTGACGCCCGATGGTCACCTTACTACGCGGTTGAGAGGGCACACCGCATCCCGCCTAGGCCGGGGCCTCCTGGATCCCTTCCCCGCACCTTCATTCTCCGTCTCCTCAACTTCAGAGACAGAGATGAAGTTCTCCGTGCCTCTAGATCTGTTGGGGACCTCAGATTCCAGAATACCAAGTTGATGATCTTCCCCAACTACTCGGTCGAGACCCAGAAACTCAGGAAATCTTTTGACCAAGTTAAAGCGGCTTTGCGATCACGCAACATTCGTTACAGTGTACTCTTCCCTGCTCGCCTGAGAGTTCAGGACGGCGAGACAACTCACTTCATTACCACACCGAGAGAGGCCTCTGCCTGGCTGGACACGCTGCCATAGAATCGCTAATGGTCTTTCTGGTATGTGCTGCATGACTCTTTTCATTGGTTCCTCACCACAGTTTAGATCTGGGTCTGAGTTATCACACGAACTACTACATGGATGACTTTATGTTACACAGGTTATGCCCAGTTCAATCCATGGAGTGTGCGGATCTGTGGGGGGAACACTGGTTATCCTTATCAGGGAAATGTTAAGTTAATGCCCCTGCCAAAGAACTTGGTCAGGAGACTGTTGAAAAATGAAGTTCCTTTACACCTGCTTGACTCCACGAGGAGCGTTGGAGTCTTTGTTCTCGATCAAAGAAGTGACCTCTATAATGAAATGTTTGAGATAACAAATATAAAAGTACCATCATCCAGAAATCAATAATCAAAAGGGGGGTTGGAAGCCAGATCCCCAGTCAGGCGACCAAAAACAGGAGCAAATTGGACTATTCCGGTACAATAATAGTGGGTAATAATATAAAGCATATCACGATAAAAATAAAATATGATAGTTTTTATTGATGCAAAGGACAAAACAAGGGTAATAAAATACAACATAATAAAAGTACAGGTATATAACCAATGGGATCATTGGTATACAGTACGACACAAAATCTCAGATATCATGTTCCTCGACTAGTTTCGCGGACATAAACCGCTTCATCAGGAGGGAATCTAGAGATGATAATATTCTGACTAAACAGTCTGAACCTAACAGATAGAAAAAATACAATGGAATTTACCGAAATACATAGTGAGTAAAATTATATTCCAGCATCAACATTCACATCAGGGTAATACAAGTTTGAGGGGGGGACAAAGGCGAATCTGCTTACCCAGGTCCCAACAGGCCCTAGGCGCGTGGCCCCACCGCCCGAGGAAGATCTCCCACGGCGACCTGGGGAACTAACAGGATGACGGGGGTAATTGACATAAGATGAATATAATAGGGTAATAAGTGACCTGGATAACCACACACCGAAGGTGAAGCATAAAAAGTGGAAATAATAATGGAAAGTTAAGGGTGACAAGGTGGATGACTAATGAAAGGTGTGGAAGGTAGCATAAAGTGAAGCTAAGGGTGCACGGAGTGAGGAAGATTGAGTAAGGTGACCAATTGGATCCAAAATATTGATGAAACACAAAGGCAATATAGTGTTCGGTGATGTGAAGGTGAAGGGATAACCGGTGAAAGGGAAGGGACAAAGGAAGGGGGGAAGGGAATGGGATAGGGCTAGGGACGCAAGGAGGGGGGAAGAGGGAGAAGGGAGGTAAGGGGTAGGGAGGGGGAGGGGAATGGAAGGACGGGGGGGGGGGAAGGAGAGGGGGAAGGGAGGGAAAGGGGGAGGGATGGAGGGGGAGGAACAAGGAAAATTGGAGGGGGGGAAAAAGGGGGAAGGGGGGAGGGAGGAGGAAGGATAGAGGGGAGGGGGGGGGAAGGGGGGGGGGAAAGAAGGGGTGAAGGGGAGGGGGGGGGGGGGAAGGAAGGGGGGGGAAAAAAAAAGGGGGGTGTGACAGTGTGGACTAAGGTGGAAGTGAGGTAGGAGTACCTGGTACTAGTGTAAACACGGATGGATTGCCAGGGGAGGCATCCTGCCTGGGCAGATGCCATCATAAAGTAAATGGGAAGATAATACGGACTGTAAGCAATGGGTGAACACAAGACACGGCGTGTTCACCTCAGCCTAGGGCAGCTGCAGGGAAAGAAACCAGTATGTTAGGTAAGACCAATGTTATTGCCCAAAGGTACGGGATTTAAGTGAAACAATAGGTGGGTACTAACCTGAAGCTGGTGCTAGGATGGTAAGAATACAGAACCTGGGGGTCAAGGACCGACCGTCAGACTAACAGGCAGGCATAGCCTGCCATTTGTAGTTCCCAACCCTGCGACGTTGCGCCGCACTCCAATGGGGCGCCGGCACAAGACGTCACAGGGTCAGAGGTTCCACAGGGCGCGCGCGCGAGGGCGTCGCGCGCGCACGCATGCGCACCGGCCATCTGGCCCTGGGAAAGACGTCCCTGCCAGGACCAGTGCAAGAGGAGGGGGCGGTCCCGTGTCCGAGACCTAACCCTCCACCAGGGACCTCACCAGGCCGCCGAGGGAAGACACAGGAGGAGGGGCCCGCGCCCTGGCCAGGACCAGGACTGGGAAGGCAGAGACACCATACAAAGTGTAATGAAAACCAACGATTGGGAGGTTAATAAAACATGAACAAAAATGTTAATAAACATAGAAAGAACTTGGAAAACATGAATAGGTAGGCTAGGGATTGATAAATACCCTAGAAACCGGTGCAGTAACCCCTCCGAGGCATACACCCGTAAACACCTAATTGCATAATTTGCATATAAGTTAAGGAGGGCCAAGGACAGAACCACATGATTGGGTAAAAGCATGTGGATAAGGGGGCGGGTAGCCAAGGTAAGGGTGTCTAGGCCGACCTAATGGGCATCTGCCTCGGAGGATTGCATCGGGGGCTGATAATTAGCCATAGTGGTAATAAAGTGGGATACGATTACATGTAAAAAGAGGCCTCCCCCAGAGACACAAATTGCCTCCCCTGGCAATCCATCCGTGTTTACACTAGTACCAGGTACTCCTACCTCACTTCCACCTTAGTCCACACTGTCACACCCCCCTTTTTTTTCCCCCCCTTCCTCCCCCCCCCCCCCCCTCCCCTTCACCCCTTCTTTCCCCCCCCTTCCCCCCCCCCTCCCCTCTATCCTTCCTCCTCCCTTCCCCCCTTCCCCCTTTTCCCCCCCTCCAATTTTCCTTGTTCCTCCCCCTCCATCCCTCCCCCTTTCCCTCCCTTCCCCCTCTCCTTCCCCCCCCCCCGTCCTTCCATTCCCCTCCCCCTCCCTACCCCTTACCTCCCTTCTCCCTCTTCCCCCCTCCTTGCGTCCCTAGCCCTATCCCATTCCCTTCCCCCTTCCTTTGTCCCTTCCCTTTCACCGGTTATCCCTTCACCTTCACATCACCGAACACTATATTGCCTTTGTGTTTCATCAATATTTTGGATCCAATTGGTCACCTTACTCAATCTTCCTCACTCCGTGCACCCTTAGCTTCACTTTATGCTACCTTCC